>JAPWDM010000100.1:95000-125542 GCA_035578155.1 Brachynemurus nebulosus | reverse complement strand
TATATATATATATATATATATATATATATATATATATATATATATATATATATATACAGGGTGTAAAGTAAATAAGTTTCATCCTTTTGAGAGATGGTTTATCTCGGTGTAAAATTGCCGAAGACATAAAAATTTTTTCGGAATTCGCTATCTGAGAAAATCGCATCCCAGCCAGCTCATCGTTTAATATGAATTTCTCTGAATACGCCTCTAACCAAACTAAAATTATTCGCACCCTGTATAATAAAAATTTTTTAAAAATAAAAATAATTTTTTTTTTATTTTACGACAATATGTAAACATCTGCCGACTTTTGAATTGATTAGGTACTGTATAGTAAAAAAAAAACCGAACACTGTTTTTCATAAATTTTGGTTAAAGTATGTTTGAAATATTTTTGTGGGTTTTTATTTCACAGGACGTTATGAATATTGCAAGAACCGTAACTGTGGTATTGTTGCATTTCTTTAATTAAAAATATTTAGTTGCATTACTTTAATTACAAGTATTAATTTAATTAAAAATTACACTTGAATTTTTAAACAAACCAAAATAAAAACTTTCCTTTAACTGTCATAAAACATTGTTATTAATATTGTTGGTACACAACACAGATTAAAAAGTGAATTTTTATTCATAAGTGAGTAACTTTAGCGGAAAACTGTAACAGAGAATTCCAAACTTCGGCATTAATTATCATTATTGTAAAATTATTTTACCAAATTTGTTCTATTATACCAACAAGCTGAAACAAAACACATTTAAATAATAATTTATGTACCTGCGACACACATCAAAATAAGAGTACCAATAATAATAATAATAAAATATTAAAATACATTTACATAATAAGAGATACTATAAACATACATAATTATGTATGTAAGCAAATATACAGTAAGGTAAATGTCCCAAATTCCGACACTTTAAGGAAGAACAACATATTTTCCTAGAATAATTTAAAATTCGTTTCTAGGAAAAAATATTTTCCTAGAATAATTTAAAAGGCTCAAAGTCTTTTGTCAACAACCAGACCAAAATTTTTACTTTAGATAAATTATCACTTAAGAAAAATAGAAAGATAAAATACAAAAAATAAGAATTTTTGTACTACTGAAATGACACATAATTTCGACATCTACCATAAGACTTAGCTCTAAATTCAATACCTTTGTGAACTTATTTTCGTGTTTTTAAATTCAACAGTGTCCATAATTTTGACTATAAACGCTTTAGCTCAAATAAAAAAGAAAAAAAAATTGATAAAGATGCATTTAACCTTTAACCGGTAAGGTGATGTCTGTGAGTCGTATACAAAAATATTCTTTTTTGTTAACTGAACGTTTGTGTATTCTTTTATGATTTAGGGCAAATTTTACCCTGCTGGCGTAAGGGGAGTGGTCTCCAGTTTTTGGCTATCTATGTTACCAGCCCGCGGTATGTTAATCTGTTGATGTCTCTCAGACATCACTTTACCGTGATTATTATAAAAATTCACCTTACCGGTTAAGGGTTAAGTATAATTTATTGAAAAATTGCTTTATTTATTACACGTACATATTAGTTAATAATGTACTTTTCCAATTTCTGCTAATATAAAAATCAGTACTGTTTTGTTGTATATTTCGCAAAATAACTAATTGATCATTAATTTTAGTACAATATTTGTTAAAAGAGATTTTGTTAATTTGCAGAATTTTTTTAAATTCTTTAAAATAATATAAACGTTTGATTTTAAGACACTGTCTGATTTTGGATCATTTACCTTATCTATTGATTCATTCAAATTGATAAATATTCCTTTTCAGTTCCCAGCCTCTGTGGTTCCCAGTGTGTCAAAATCTCAAAATCGTCAAAACCATAGAGCATCTAGAGAGAAAATACATATTTCTGTACTACTGGAACCTGTGTAACCACTTGAGATAGAAAATATGTTGTATACGTGCACGGTGTTTACTTTGTATTTGTGCGATAAACTCTGTTTGTGTGAGTGTTGATAGCCGTCACGTGACCTTTGGTTCACATACATGTATGTGATGTGTGTGATACCACAACGCTACTTGTGCTGGTTCAACAATCAAATTTATTGTTGTTTGACTGACTTACACTGAGTGACGGCTACTGAGCAACTGACACCTAAGCAACCTAAGATGCACATACTTCCACATAAGTGATTGCAGAAAAGAGACAGTTATATTCGTTCTATTTGTTCTGTGGTCAAAACATTTTTTTTTTAAATAAACAATTACAGACATACATATGTACTTGGGATTCACAGACCATCATGATATCATCATTCATCACATCAACCATCGATAGATAATCAAGGAGTTGGCCAAGTGCGTATTTAACACACATTAAGCCGAGTTGCTGAGTTATTTGCGTTTTTGTATTTTTGGGGATAAAATACATCGCATCGCATATTTTTTTACGGTTCACTGTGAAAATAAAAAAATATATTTGTACTTGTGTTACTTAAGGGTCAATTAAGTGGTAATTGGATTCCTTACAAACCACATGGACTTTGAAATACAATATTTCTGAAACGAGGTATAAAAAGTTGTTAAAAGAACCTTAACTTGATTTTAAAAGATTTTTCTAATGATATGCTGCAAACAGTATACATATAATTATTTTTGAAGGAATTTACGAAAAAAATTTTTCAGCATTTCTCTTAATAATTTTGATTTGAATTTTTGGAAATGTTATCTAATATCAGAATATACTTTGACGTAAAATTTCACTTACTGAGTGTACTAAAATAGTTTATGCCCAGTTTTAAATACGGAAGATAGGTACCATAAGAAATTAAGAAAGAAATTGTTTTACTGACGGTTAATTGAGATATCTATCTGTAGCATGTATTATATTTGCAAACCTTCCAGAGTTCTTCGGAACCCTAATCTTTGAAAATTATTTTTTAAAAAGCCATAAACATAATATATTTATGACCTGTCAAACTGGATATATTTATGTGTTTTGGAAACACTAGTAACCTATTTATTTTATACATAAGTATGAATATGTATTTTTAGTTGTATGTGTATGATTGCCGATTGGCGATTGGTATTCGTATTATTTTATTTTTATCATTTTATGAATAATAAAACAGTACATTCTTCCTTATTTTTTTAACAATACAGGTACTGGTCTAAGCTGTTTTAAACTGTTGCGTAACTGTGTGAAAATAAATCAGCGATTTATAATTTCTTTAAATCAAAGTATTAAAATTAAAAGTATGTGTATGTGCGTGAATAACAAACCAATTGTATATTTTAGAAATGTTTTAAAATTTAATTGTTGTGTCATAATTCATAAATACTTCAACTTGACGTACTTGCTCTGAGATAGTCAGGTACAAAAGTTTATCTCAGCAAAAAGCTTTATCAATAATTAAATAATGTATTGATTTCTTCAGTTATTATATTTGTATACCACTTTTTTTTTGTATTTCCGCGCGCTTATGCTGTAGCAATTTAAAAGAATTGTTGAAAAAACGTTGTAAAAACGTAGTAAAATGATGTTTTTAAATTATATTTCAAAATCGGCGTGGTCAATAATTTTTATTTCTTATTAAATATGGTTTGTAACTTTGTATTAAATAACATATTCAATTTTTATCAAATTCCTTTGACACGTTTTCATTTTATTCCAAAAAAATAGAATTTTCCCATAAGAACCCGTGTTAAAATTACAAAACTTTGAAATTGTTTTTCTCAAAATTGGGGTGGTCAATTTTTTTTTCGGTAAGGGCTCGTATTATTGGTATTGGAGAAAATAAATATCTAGAGAACTTTGTTAAATTTCCAAATAATTTAATGAGATTTGACGAAATCGATCTATTTGATATATGACGTAAATTGTCTCATTAAAAATTATGTCCAAATTTTTATGGACACTACTGTATAACTATTTTCAAAAGATTTCGTAAACAAGCAGGTAAAAATATTTTGTTGACAAAAAAATTTACATTCAAAAAAGCAAAGGAAAAAAAATGATAAGTAATCAGAGCCTGATTAAGTTTTTTTTTCTAGGGGCCATTTTTTAACACGTTTTTGACAATCGAAAATTTTTGAAATGAAACTTGATCCGTAAAATTTAACTAGCAATACTTAATTAGTAGACTGAGACCTTTCTCTCCTGCAAATTATGAAACTTATTTACTTTACACCCTGTATATATATATATATATATATATATATATATATATATATATATATATATATATATATATATATATATATATATATATTATACGTGTGCATATGTGTATGTATTTTATAAGATTACAGTAGACATCCTATGGTACTTACTCCGATTTTACGTAGCGACTTAACGGGGCGACTTAAAGTGACTCTCATCATATGTTACCGTTTATTTTTGATGGTGCAAATTTATGTACCAAACCATAGTCAGGGGCGTAAGTAATCTTGTCTTAGGTTTTTTAGGCTAAAAATTAAAATTTTTTTGTGCATAGATATATGCACATGCACATACGTAAGTACTATGCAAAATGCAAATGCAAAATGAGTAAAATTCTAGAACATGTAAAATTCTAGAACATTCTAATTGTCAACTAGTAGAGATATCAAAAAACAGACTTCACCATTGAATTGGTCACTAAAAATTAGATTAAGCAGTGTAGTTTGACAAAAATTCTAGAATGTTCTATTTGTCAACTAGCAAAGGTATCGAAAAATAAGCAGCAGTATTCGATTAGTCATTAAAAAAGAGGCCAAATGGTACTACTTATTTTTCGATATCTTTGCTAGTTAACAAATAGAACATTCTAGAATTTTTATCAAACTCCATTGCTTAATCTAATTTTTAGTGACCAATTCAATAGTGAAGTCTGCTCTTTGATATTTCTACGAGTTGACAATTAGAATGTTCTAGAACTTTACATTACTCAGTTTGCGTTTGCATTTTGCATAGTACTTACGCATGTGCATGTGCGTATATGTATGCACAAAAAAAAATTTTAATTTTTAGCCTACAAAACCCTTAGACAATACTATATACGTCCCTGACTCTGGTTTGGTACATAAATTTTCACCATCACAAATAAACGGTAACATATCGATGAGAGCAGAACCCCATTAAATCACTGACGTCACTACGTAAAATCGGAGTAAGTACCATTGGATGTCTACTGTAATCTTACAATACAAAATACATACACATATGCACATGTATAAAATATACACATGAACTTTAATAAATATTGGTCAACCCTTTTCTTCTGATCAACGTCCTCAGTCTAAAAATGAAATTTCTTAGTGTATTTTTACTAAATAAAATTAACAATGAGTAGAAGAGCTAGGACAGTTCTGCGGCACCGTAAAACTAACCAACTTGAACCCTTTTGCCAATGGTTGAAATCGTGTGACTTTACGGTACTATACATTGCGAACTGATGAGTCATCAAACTGTATCGATGTGCAAAACTTGACCTTTGACCTGGCACGTACATGTATTAAAAAATTTGTTTTTGACATTTGACCCCAACACTCCACTTGAGCATCTGCAAGTTCCACCGCAACCGCTGGCCCATATCGAGTTTCCATGCGTCGTACATCAAGAATTTTCCACGTTTCATACGGTTTGAGTGTAGATAGCGATTTGAATGGTTTACCAGCACCAAGTTTATTCAACTTCTCCAAAACCGGATCCATTGTTGTATCAGTGGCAGTAAAAGTGGTCCACAGATCACTTATACTTAACTCAACACCGTGTTGTTCAGACATTTTGCCAATACACTGCCAATTTCTGTTACAGCACGTCGCTTAAATAAATTATGAGTTGCCACCACAAAAACCACCACCACCACCACCCCAGCACAACTACAAAATCTGAGTTGCTCATTTTACCCCACCGATATGTTTATTCCCACACAGCTACAAATTAAATTACTCTAAAGCAACCACACCTTCATATGATCAGTGTTTATACACCACAACCAATGGAAAATATCAAATAAACATTAACATTTATTTAGTAATGAGGTATAATGTATATTTTGAGCATTCAACAAAAACATTAATACTGATTAATAGGTATTGATCAATTCCACTGTTACTCAAAATATACGTTATACCTCATTACTAAATAAATGCTAATGTTTGTTTTAACAACCGTGGAATTGGTCAATACTTATGATGTGGCAATCAGGTGATTGATTTTACTAAATTATTCGCAATTGCAGCGGCTTTTACATGTGGGACAGTTTACATAATTGCAAACACAGTTTGGAAATGGCATCATACATCGTTTACAACACATGCAAATTCGTTTTTCGTTTCGACACCTATCACAATACTCGGGGAAGGAACACTTACACTGTGGTGGTTGAAATTTACAAATACCACAAATCGGCATGTTGTTTTTGTTTACTTTCTGGAACTTAACCAACAAATGACATCCGGTTAATAATTCAGTTGTATTTATAGTATTTTGACTGAAACCGAATAATCCAATATTTTATAAAAAAAATCGATATTTAATCGATATTGACCAACTCCACTGTTACACAAAATATCCATTATGCCTCATTACATCGCTGGTCATTGCGTTATAAATAAATGTTTACGTTGGTTTGAGCAACCATGGAATTGGTCAATATGTATTATGTGGCAATCAGATGATTGATTTTACTAAATTATTTGCAATTGCAGCGGCTTTTACATGTGGTACAGTTTATATAATTGCAAACACAGTTTGGAAATGGCATCATACATCGTTTACAACACATGCAAATTCGTTTTTCATTTCGACACCTATCACAGTACTCGTAGAAGGCACACTTACACTGTGCCGGTTGAAATTTACAAATACCACAAATCGGCATGTTGCTGTTGTTGTTTACCCTCTGGAACTTAACCAACAAATGACATCCGGTTAATAATTCAGTTGTATTTATAGTATTTTGTAACCGAAATTTTCCAATATTTTATCTAAAATCGATATTTAATAATCTTCCATTATAAGAGCAGGGAACAGGAACGTCACCAGATTGATTAATTTAGATATTGCGTTCAACAAACACCGCGAGATGTCACCACCGATTTATTGTCTACAGTAAATTGCTGCTTCGATTGAATTAATGATAAAGTTGTGCACGTCAGCCGCAAACATCGCTGCTACCCCGCCACCCCCACAACCACCACACAACCACCGAAACCACCATACAAATACCACCGCCACACAAACACCACCGCCGCCACCACACAAACACCAACGCCACCGCCACCACCACACAACCGCCACACAAACACCAACGCCACCGCCACCACCACACAACCGCCACACAAACACCGCCACCGCCACAACCGCAATACAACCACCGCATTTGTGTGTTACGTCACCACCGCTATGTAATTTGCTGAGTTATACTCCAGCTTATACACCTTATCATGGTTGAAGGGTATAAAATAGTTGAACTTACATAAAATATTAACTATTTACCGGTGGTTGTCAAAGAGTTAACATCTCTTTCGTTGAAAATTATACTTTCGTGGTAAAACAATTACATTTTGGAACCATGTTAATTTACAATTCAGCGCAGTCCACCGCTAGAGAACCTAGCAAAGGACTTTCGAAACATAAGATCATTAAACGTAAAACTTTTTACCAACAACACATTTCAGCTGAAAATTTAGCATTCCTTAAATCACTAGGTCTTAAAGTGAAAAGAACCTGGTACTCACAAATGTGCTAAATATTATTAACCGTTTGTAATTTGATGGTAAACTAGCAATAGCTATTAATAGCCATTTTCGAATACGTTCCACAAATTAACTAACTACCCCCACCACTTTTAATTATTCTATATAAAGTTGTGGATTGTGTGAATAAATTCAGTTCTACGGTGCCGGTAAAAAATGGCGTTTCTTGACATACAAGGCTATCAAGGAGCTAACAACCTATTTTTTTACAGCAAAAGTTTCTTTCGTTAACCTATAAGAGTATTAACAAAAATCTTATGAAATTTATTATTCTAATTGAAAAGCATATTTCATGATACACCCTGTATACTAAAATATTTATTAAATATTATTAATACTAAATATACATCCGTTATATATACATGATATTATTTGTATGTTAATGATAAAGTAGCAAATTCAAAATGTTCTAGTCTATAAAAAATTTTGATTTTACAGACTTAAAAATTTAGTAAAACTCAATGCTGTTATCATTTTTATATTAAGCGACGTGTTTAACTTATAGTAATTTAAAACCAAAAATTGAACTTTTATTCTGTTTAAAAATGTTAAATACAATACTATTATACCCTAACATAAATATGTATCAGTATTAAAATGATATACATTGATTTTGCTGATTAAACAAATTTTTTGCAATATTTATAAATTATGAAAATTAAAACAAGGAGTCGACAGCCTGCAAGGTTATTAAAAATAACTTATAAAAAGTTCCTTTTTACTCGACGCGTTTCGATCAATTTATGATCATTTTCAAGAGATATATCTTTTTTGGACAACCATTGTCGAATAAAATAAAATAAAATAAAAATTAGTTGACTTAGAAAAAGTAATAATGTAAGTTGTGTTGTAACAACAAAAACTCGTCAGAAAGTAAAATTTTAATTTTCCAAAAAAGGTTAAAAACCATAATTGTAATAACAGCGAATTAAGATATGACAAATAATTGTAATAAAATTGTAGAAATGTAAAAAGTAAGAAACCCCAAAAATGGGTACGTTCATGAGTACCAGCAGTACAACAAAACCAAAAAATTCAAAAAATAGTTGAATTGCGGTTGAAACCGCCGATGAAATAACAAAAAACAAAGGAAAAGCCCTTGTGACCTCTATCAAGGACATGACAACGCCCGAAACCTTCGACGAACAAAGAGATTGAAAACACAGAAAAAAACCAATTGTGATAAAATTCACTGGTACACCACACATGAATATTAAAAGTTTTTAAAAAAGTTTTAAAAAATTTTTATAAAAATAGAATTTGAATTAATTACTTGATATAATGAATAACACTATTAATTTTAATTTTAACAATCACACAGCGCTCAAAAATTGTCGTGGCGACTGGTATTATACGTGTGAACTATTGGTGTTGTCATGTTGAAATGTTTTAGTGAAATGTGAGGCTGACGTATACATAATTGACTTACACTGATTGAATGAAAATAATTGCGCAGTCTCATTTAATACTGTAATATTTTGGTTTACTGCGTGTGCTATGTTTAAAATTTCGAGCAGGTCCAAGGTGGCGCTTTTAGGATGGAAATGGAGTGTTTCGAATACGTCATCAATGACAAAATTATGGTCGGTGTCTAGGATATGTTCGGCTATTGCTGAAAAATTTTTTGTATTAGCTGACTTAACTGATGACAAATGTTCGGCAAACCTGTTCGAAAACTTGCGGCCGGTCTGACCTATGTAAGTAGATGAACATTCTGGGCAGCAAAATTTGTAAACGCCGGATCTAAGTAACGGGGGAATAATGTCCTTGGTTTTTACTAGCAAGTTCGCAAGTGATGTACTGGATGAAAAGCATAATTTAACACCCTGTTCGACGAATGGTTTGCGCAAATCTTGTGCTTGGTTTGATAGGAACGGGATGGAAGCATATTTACTGGTATTGGTTGTAGTGGCATGTTTTGTGAGGTTAGGAAATAAGGTATGATCCTGGAATTTCCAGGATCATACCTTATTTCCTAACCTCACAAAACATGCCACTACAACCAATACCAGTAAATATGCTTCCATCCCGTTCCTATCAAACCAAGCACAAGATTTGCGCAAACCATTCGTCGAACAGGGTGTTAAATTATGCTTTTCATCCAGTACATCACTTGCGAACTTGCTAGTAAAAACCAAGGACATTATTCCCCCGTTACTTAGATCCGGCGGTTACAAATTTTGCTGCCCAGAATGTTCATCTACTTACATAGGTCAGACCGGCCGCAAGTTTTCGAACAGGTTTGCCGAACATTTGTCATCAGTTAAGTCAGCTAATACAAAAAATTTTTCAGCAATAGCCGAACATATCCTAGACACCGACCATAATTTTGTCATTGATGACGTATTCGAAACACTCCATTTCCATCCTAAAAGCGCCACCTTGGACCTGCTCGAAATTTTAAACATAGCACACGCAGTAAACCAAAATATTACAGTATTAAATGAGACTGCGCAATTATTTTCATTCAATCAGTGTAAGTCAATTATGTATACGTCAGCCTCACATTTCACTAAAACATTTCAACATGACAACACCAATAGTTCACACGTATAATACCAGTCGCCACGACAATTTTTGAGCGCTGTGTGATTGTTAAAATTAAAATTAATAGTGTTATTCATTATATCAAGTAATTAATTCAAATTCTATTTTTATAAAAATTTTTTAAAACTTTTTTAAAAACTTTTAATATTCATGTGTGGTGTACCAGTGAATTTTATCACAATTGGTTTTTTTCTGTGTTTTCAATCTCTTTGTTCGTCGAAGGTTTCGGGCGTTGTCATGTCCTTGATAGAGGTCACAAGGGCTTTTCCTTTGTTTTTTGTTATTTCATCGGCGGTTTCAACCGCAATTCAACTATTTTTTGAATTTTTTGGTTTTGTTGTACTGCTGGTACTCATGAACGTACCCATTTTTGGGGTTTCTTACTTTTTACATTTCTACAATTTTATTACAATTATTTGTCATATCTTAATTCGCTGTTATTACAATTATGGTTTTTAACCTTTTTTGGAAAATTAAAATTTTACTTTCTGACGAGTTTTTGTTGTTACAACACAACTTACATTATTACTTTTTCTAAGTCGACTAATTTTTATTTTATTTTATTTTATTCGACAATGGTTGTCCAAAAAAGATATATCTCTTGAAAATGATCATAAATTGATCGAAACGCGTCGAGTAAAAAGGAACTTTTTATAAGTTATTTTTAATAACCTTGCAGGCTGTCGACTCCTTGTTTTAATTTTCATAATACCTCCACCTGCAGTTGGACTGATTTATATATATATATTTATAAATTATTTTATAATTAGATTTAATACTTATTCATAAATGGCTATACAATTCGTTTACTAGTATTCATAAAAATTAAAATTATATACAAATTTTCTTTCTTATTCTCAATATACAGAGTGTATACATAAAATATTTTTAATATACAGAGTCTATACATATGTACATACTGAATTATTTCAGATAATTTTCGTTTGATATAGAAACAGTTTTGTGCTACAGTCAAATTCAAAAATGTTGTGCACCATAAGAAGTAATATTTTTGGTAACTTGTTAAAATTTCAAGAACTTCTGTTAGTTAACTAAAAAATTGGTCACTGTAGGCTAAATGTTAAAGTATTAAAACTGATAAAAATAATTTCTTGCTTGAGGCCTACAATAGGTGATATTTTTTACTAAACAATTTTTTAACTCATTAATATTCCATGACGTCATCTTTCTTATACCAAAAAAACTCCTTATATGAGTCTTACGATCATAATTCAGCTAAAACAAACATTTAATTATTGGTTGTTTGTTTATGTTAAAACTGATAAAAATTCCTGGAATTTTCCAAGGTTAAATATACAAAAAAACCCCTGAGTTACATTTGACACCCAAATTTCCGGCAGTACAGTAGCGGTCAGACATCTGGACCCTGGAGTCTGAAGTTAGTTTTGCGGTAGCGCTTGGTACAGTGCCCCCACAAAATTTAGCGGCCGCCACTTGGGTTAGGGTATTCCCCACATTTTTGACTTGGTAATGTACCTTTCGTTTAAAATGACGCAATTAAGGTAAGCGCGTGTTGGAGTTAAGGTTTGCACGTACAGTACGCTTCAAAAAGTGATCGGATACCTTTTTGCTCAGGGGGCCCGCACTTTTGACACGGCAGTGTACCAAAAATTTAAGTACAGTACGGTGTCAAAAGTTTGGGGCCACCCCTTGGATTAGGGTAATCCCACATTTTTGACGTAATAGTGTACCTTTCGTTTAAGATGACTCAATTAAGTGAGATTAAAGGCTAAGGCTTACATGTACACACAAAAAATAAGTACAGTGCGCTTCAAAAAGTGATCGGATACCTTTTTGGTCAGGGGGGTCCGCACTTTTGACATGGCAGTGTACCAAAAATTTAAGTACAGTACGGTGTCAAAAGTTTGGGGCCACCCCCGAGTTAGGGTATCCCCACATTTGGGATGCGGTAGTGTACCCCATCTATCAAATTGTAACTTAAAATTCAGTCTGCGCATGCGTCGTGTACTTAAATTCAGTCTGCGCATGCGTCGTGTACTTAAATTCAGTCTGCGCATGCGTTAGGTTTGCATTCAAAAACTATGGCGGGTAATGGGTTCACACAAAACTAAAATGTGATAACTAAATTGTGGTGACGCATAATGGGTTAACATAAATTAATTCGATTGCTGGTGATGACTCACCTCTTAGGAATTTCAAGGCCAACAGTATGAGCGAGTGTTGGGGTCAAACGTCAAAAACAAATTTTTTAATACATGTACGTGCCAGGTCAAAGGTCAAGTTTTGCACATCGATACAGTTTGATGACTCATCAGTTCGCAATGTATAGTACCGTAAAGTCACACGATTTCAACCATTGGCAAAAGGGTTCAAGTTGGTTAGTTTTACGGTGCCGCAGAACTGTCCTAGCTCTTCTACTACAATGTATTATTAAAAGATTATGCAAAATTAGTTCCTTTTATGTGCAAATAATTTCAATAAAAAATATAAGCAAGGTAATAATATTATACAGCTGGGCTAAAATCCAACCTTCACGTCCCCGTTCGTGCCCGGCGGGCAACTGTTAGCTTCGGCTAGCAGGCTGACGAGGCTCTGGTACCGTGTTTCGACAAGGATGATCGTGTGGAGGGGACGATGTCGTATCCCCCGAGTGAGTGTTATGCCTGCGTCAGCTTGTTTTTGGTTTAACTGTACCTTCACCGGAATTCAATGCGTCGTCAGTGCTATCTACTCTCATGGGCGTGATCTTCAGAGTCCGACGAGACTGTTCAGACGCGTTGAAATATGTGATATTGCATCTGTGATTTTGTTTGACCGATCTGTGATACTTTTATATCTGTGATACTTGTTATGCCACTTGATGTTTTCATGCCTGTCGTGGTATTGTCTAGCTGCTCGGTCTGTGATATTTCCTTGGCCTTATTCTTGTCATTTCGATGGGTAGGAATGCGGCTCTCGACGCACTCGTTCTCATCGGCCACGCGTGCGAGTCGACGTCTGCCCGAACAGCTTGAGCGAGCTCGCCCAGTAAGGAGACGTCGTTGTCCCTCGTACGGATGCGTTCGTGGGCGTTGATATGGCGGCTTCCGCCCCGTCGAAGTGATACGAACACAGGTCAGATGTTGGCTCTGTGATACTCGGTGGCATTGTCCCGTTTTCTGTAGCCTCGACTCGGATGAACGTGGCCTAGTCATCGTACCGGTCTCCCGTGTAGGTTGACCCCGACATCTGACAGAACGGCACATGTACCCAGTAATCAGTTATCTGACAGAACAGTACATGTTGCTCAATAATCAGATGTCACTGTCCCTACACATGTGAGTTCCTAGGTGTTGACGAAGCCATTTCGGAATTGTCGAGACTATGGGGAGCGGAATCGTGTCACAGAGCAAGAAATTTTTGAAATCTGTGATATTGTTGTTTTTATTTTTTAATAAGATTGTGTTTAATCCGTTTTGTTTTAACGATGTACCACTGAGGGCCTTTTCCACCCGAGGTGGTACATCATTTTTTTTTTATTCTTATCTGTGATATTTTATTGTGCCGCTGTGGGCTTGCTGTTGTAGCCCTTCAGCGGTTTTGTTTTTAACTACTTATTGCGGCACTGGTCGGCCTGTGGCTCCCCAGTGACGTAATAAGGTTTTCTTCTTATATTTTTTTTTCCTTGTGATATTATTGTGATGTTGTTATCTGTGATATTTTTACTCAGTATTCTCCACTTCGAGGCCCTTTACACCTCGGAGATTCATCGTCGGTTTTCAGTCCTTGGTGACCGGACGTTCTGGCTAGTAGGGTAGACAGGGGTTATTTGGACAATAAAATTTCTAAGAGGTAATTTGAGCCACTCTTTTCCAATTAACCACTTTACAGAAGTAAGTTGAACATCCAAAAATTACACCACACAAAAGATATGACCAAATTACCACACTTAAATAAGTCACTTTTATCCAATTAACCAATTACAGAGGTAAGTTAAACATGCAGAAATTACCCCACACAAATGATATGACCAAATTACCACACTTAAATAAGTCACTCTTATCCAATTAACCACATACAGAGAGAGGTAAGTTGAACATGCAAAAATTATCCAATACAAAAATTATGACAAAATTACAACACTTAAATAAGTCGTTCATATCCAATTCACCATATTAAAGAAACAACAGATAGGGTAGACAGGGGTTATTTGGACAATAAAATTTCTAAGAGGTAATTTGAGCCACTCTTTTCCAATTAACCACTTTACAGAAGTAAGTTGAACATCCAAAAATTACACAACACAAAAGATATGACCAAATTACCACACTTAAATAAGTCACTTTTATCCAATTAACCAATTACAGAGGTAAGTTAAACATGCAGAAATTACCCCACACAAATGATATGACCAAATTACCACACTTAAATAAGTCACTCTTATCCAATTAACCACATACAGAGAGAGGTAAGTTGAACATGCAAAAATTATCCAATACAAAAATTATGACAAAATTACAACACTTAAATAAGTCGTTCATATCCAATTCACCATATTAAAGAAACAACAGATACCGTAAGACGCTCTTTGTACATATGTAACATAAAGAAGACGAAACAACAACATCGCTTACAACATACAAAATAAGTGTATATTTGAACTTAGAAAATTTTTACTAAACTTGATTAATTATATGTTAAATATATATTTTAGGAAAAAATTAATATTTTGCTAAAGTTAGTGTACATTATAAACACTATAGATATAGGTAAAATAGCATTGTACAGTAATAACACCGGTCACATACAAAAAGTAGTATATATTTGAACTCATTGTACAGTAACAACACATAACATATGATGATTTTTGTATTTAAACTAAATAATAAAACAATATTTCTTACATACAAAAATTAGTGTATATTTGAACTGAGAAAAATTTTTTCACATTAATAAGGAATAATACCAAATATTTATATTTAAGTTTTTATATTTATATTTATCGAACAGTTTTTATATTTATCGGTTTCTTTCAGAAATAACTTAATTAATATATAAAATATAAAAACTGTTCGAGTATTGAATAGCGTTCATGTATAGTGGCTTTTATCCTATATATAATATTAAAAAAAATTGTATCATTTATAAATAATTTTTTTGAAAAATTTATATTGAAATATTTTCACAATTAATACATATATATGTATCACTAGTATTAGGCACACAATTAATATGCGCCCAGTTTTTGCACAACTGACATTCAATCCACGTTTCTTTGGAGCGACACTTTGAAAATAGTTCATTGCATATTAAGCAAGAAATCCTTGATAATAATATTAAACAATCACTATTAATACAAATATTAATTTTTTTAGTAACTTTTTTACACTTTTTTGCTATATTTTGTTCTTTCTCTAATGTTTTTATCTCTATTGAATCGGTTAAAATACTAGATTTTCTTTTCCTTTTGGTTTGACCCCGTTCTTTTGAAACAGCCCTCGGGTACGGTCGAACTATTTCTGGAGAAAATATTGGTGTTGAAATTGTAGTTGATGATGTTAAAATTTGCGATTCTGGGGGATCAGTTACGAATGACGGAGCGAAATCATCTTGAGTAAAAATATTTTCATTATATGGAAATATTCCAGTCTTTTTAAATCCTTTTATGATATTTTTATTAGTTGTAGCTAATGGTAATGAATCTGTTACTATTTTTGGGATATCATATATTGTTATTTTTTCACCTGGATTATTTTTTAACCATAAATCTTGTGCAGTTGAAGCATATTTCTTAAATGGTCCATACACAGCTACATCAAGTGGTTGTAATTTATGGCTACAATGTGGTGGAAAGGATAACATTACGATCCCATTATCTTTCGCTAAGTTTAAGGTTGGTACATGTAAATGTGAGGAATGATTATCTAATACGAGTAATACTGGATTATTAATAGATGGTTTTACGTGTGCGATGAAATGTTGCATGTACATAAAAAATTCTTTATTTGTTACCCAACCGCTTGAATTGGCTGCACCAATACAACCTTTTGGTCCATTATTAATAAAATGATTTTTATATTTTTTTCGTGGAAATACGAACATAGGAGGCACTGTATTTCCGTTTGCAGAAACAGCACATATTAGTGTCACATTAGTGCCCCGTTCAGCAGAAGTTATGGAGCCAACATTTTTTTTACCTTTGGCAGCAATTATTTTAATAGGTTTTAGTACTGTACAAATTCCAGTTTCATCAATGTTCCAAATGTTTGATGCGGTAAATTGATATTTATTCATAACTTCAGCTAATTTTGTGAAAAATGGTTTTACATTTTCAACATTAAACGATGTTGCTCGTCCGATACTTGTTGGTTCAGGTTTTCTAATTGATAATTCTCTATTCCTTTTTAGAAAACTAGTAAGCCACTCTTTACCAGCTATTTTATTAAGTTTCCATGTTTCAGGCATTTTAATATTAAATTTTTCAGCACACTCATAAGCAAGCTGACGAACATTTTTGGGAGTCAATCCATAAAATATCGAAGCCATTTGTAGCAAATAATCTTTTAATGCAATTTCCTGGTCCTTAGAAAATACTTGTCTAGATTTTTTATAACCCATTGTAGGTAAATCTTGCGTTTCCTTATCTTTATATGCTTTAAATTTAATTACATAACGTGATAATGTCGTACGTTTAATATTAAATTCCTTTGAAGCAGCATTGATACTTTTATTTCCAAAAATTATTGTTCTTGCGGCATTATTAAAAATTTCAATGGGTATTAGCCCTCTTTCGGTTTTACGTTTATAATTTCTCATATCTAAAAGAAGTAAGAAACAAAAATTTAATAAAAGAAAATCTTAATAATAGTTTTATTAATGAAAAAATTGTACTTACTTATTATTTATAAATGATACAAATTGAAATATGACCAAATTTTTAAAAATTGGTTAACAATTGTAAAAACAAGTTCGCATTTACAAAAATTTTGAATAATCTTGCTAACAATTAGTTAAAAACAAATAAAAGTGAAAAAAATAAAAACGATTTCTAATTTAAGTACAAAAATCATCGTTATGTATGTGTTGTTTACTGTACAAGGTTCAAATCTACACTAAATGTGTATGAGGGGGAAGTTCTCTTATAACGAACTTTAAATGCAAACATCACGAATGTGTGTGTGTTGTCTCTACCGTATACAACGCTATATTACCTATATGTATACTTCTTTTAAAAGAGGGGACGTTGTAAAAGACACATTTCATTCGCAATATATATTTATATGTGTGTTGTCGCTACCGTATATTTTAAAATCAGTTGTATATTAAATGTATGTTTTTGCAACTTTTATATTAGTTGAAAAAACTTATAGAAATAATTAACATGTAGGATGAATTGAATATACTTATTTGTAATACATTAACTTATGGGTATTCATTTGCCTTCGTATATGTAAAGTTAATAGTTTGGTTGAAATGACAGAATTAATTTACATGTAGGATGATTTCATCTTTACTTATAACTTATATGTACATTGATATGACTTTCGTTTAGGTATTAAAAATTTCATATTCACTTCAATACATTAACTTATGGGTATTCATTTGCCTTCGTATATGTAAAGTTAATAGTTTGGTTGAAATGACAGAATTAATTTACATGTAGGATGATTTCATCTTTACTAATAACTTGTATGTACATTGATATGACTTTCGTTTAGGTATTAAAAATTTCATATTCACTTCAATACATTAACTTATGGGTATTCATTTGCCTTCGTATATGTAAAGTTAATAGTTTGGTTGAAATGACAGAATTAATTTACATGTAGGATGATTTCATCTTTACTAATAACTTGTATGTACATTGATATGACTTTCGTTTAGGTATTAAAAATTTCATATTCACTTCAATACATTAACTTATGGGTATTCATTTGCCTTCGTATATGTAAAGTTAATAGTTTGATTGAAAATGAAGTTTTTGTATCTTAAATGTACATTACAACTTTTTGATCTGTTTAAAAAAAAAAAAAAAAATTTGTATTTTTAATGTACGTTTTTACAAATTTTTGATTAGTTGAAAAAAAAAATTTTTGTATTTTAAATGTACGTTTTTGCAACTTTTGGATTATTTGAAAAAATTTACATGTATGATGATTTCATCTTTACTAATAACTTATATGTACATTGATATGACTTTCGTTTAGGTATTAAAAATTTCATAGTCACTTCAATACATTAACTTATGGGTATTCATTTGCCTTCGTATATGTAAAGTTAATAGTTTGATTGAAAATGAAGTTTTTGTATCTTAAATGTACATTACAACTTTTTGATCTGTTTAAAAAAAAAAAAAAAAAAAAAAAAAAAATTTGTATTTTTAATGTACGTTTTTACAAATTTTTGATTAGTTGAAAAAAAAAATTTTTGTATTTTAAATGTACGTTTTTGCAACTTTTGGATTATTTGAAAAAATTTACATGTAGGATGATTTCATCTTTACTTATAACTTACTGTTATATGTACAGTGATATGACTTTCGTTTAGGTATTAAAAATTTCATAGTCACTTCAATACATTAACTTATGGGTATTCATTTGCCTTCGTATATGTAAAGTTAATAGTTTGATTGAAAATGAAGTTTTTGTATCTTAAATGTACATTACAACTTTTTGATCTGTTTAAAAAAAAAAAAGATTTGTATTTTTAATGTACGTTTTTACAAATTTTTGATTAGTTGAAAAAAAAATTTTTGTATTTTAAATGTACGTTTTTGCAACTTTTGGATTATTTGAAAAAATTTACATGTAGGATGATTTCATCTTTACTAATAACTTATATGTACATTGATATGACTTTCGTTTAGGTATTAAAAATTTTATATTCACTTCAATACATTAACTTATGGGTATTCATTTGCCTTCGTATATGTAAAGTTAATAGTTTGGTTGAAATGACAGAATTAATTTACATGTAGGATGATTTCATCTTTACTAATAACTTATATGTACATTGATATGACTTTCGTTTAGGTATTAAAAATTTCATATTCACTTCAATACATTAACTTATGGGTATTCATTTGCCTTCGTATATGTAAAGTTAATAGTTTGATTGAAAATGAAGTTTTTGTATCTTAAATGTACATTACAACTTTTTGATCTGTTTAAAAAAAAAAAAAAAAAATTTGTATTTTTAATGTACGTTTTTACAAATTTTAGATTAGTTGAAAAAAAAAATTTTTGTATTTTAAATGTACGTTTTTGCAACTTTTGGATTATTTGAAAAAATTTACATGTAGGATGATTTCATCTTTACTAATAACTTATATGTACATTGATATGACTTTCGTTTAGGTATTAAAAATTTCATATTCACTTCAATACATTAACTTATGGGTATTCATTTGCCTTCGTATATGTAAAGTTAATAGTTTGATTGAAAATGAAGTTTTTGTATCTTAAATGTACATTACAACTTTTTGATCTGTTTAAAAAAAAAAAAAAAAAAATTTGTATTTTTAATGTACGTTTTTACAAATTTTTGATTAGTTGAAAAAAAAAATTTTTGTATTTTAAATGTACGTTTTTGCAACTTTTGGATTATTTGAAAAAATTTACATGTAGGATGATTTCATCTTTACTTATAACTTACTGTTATATGTACACTGATATGACTTTCGTTTAGGTATTAAAAATTTCATATTTACTTGTATGTTAAATATACAATATGTTTCATATATTTATATAAAAACATAAAAAACAGAAAAATAAATGAAAAATTTAAAAAAAGTTTCTTATATTTCAATATAAACTTTAAAAAACTTCAATTCTAATAACTTATTTTATAGTTTTAATCAATTTTGTAACGAATTAAAACAAAAAAATATAAAAAAAAAGTAAAATTTACCACGCTTCTGGTTCCAAAACATTATTATAAGATGGTGCTGCCTTTTCAAATATCGATGTATATGGTTGACAAACGTTATGAATGGATCGGTCGAAGTATATGAAACTATTGTGTATATGTGTAAGAGCATTACATTAATAGTTTTGATTTTGACTAGGTTCTGTTCTTTTGAAAATATTATGTTTTATAATATGATATTTTCAAATAATTTTTGTTTACTGTAATAACATCGTAAAGGTACCTCATCGAAAAATTATGAAAAGGTATAAAGTAAGTGTTTTGGTATTAAAAAATATGTTAACATATATTTTTTATTAACCGTAAACCATTTATATATACATATATGTATATATGTATGTATATATATATATATTTATATATATATATATATATATCTTATACATGTAATGCGTACATATTGTATAAAAATAAGTTGGTAATGATGGTTCTTTATCCTCATATGCAACTTTATATATGTAAAACAATGTTGTATGTATTTCACAATAATAAATTAAACATTTATTTGAATGTGATATATCTGTAAAGAGCATATTGATAAGATTTTTTTTTTTTAAATCATAAATTATTAATATGGTCCTCGTCCCTAGACTTGATTGCAGCCAGTACGTTAACAGTTATCTCGATTGCTATGTACTTATTATTTTATAAAGATAATAGAGATCATAGTTGGGATAACGGTGCTCTGATGGCATAGTTCCGATTCGACACTTCAAGTTAACAATGCCGGGCTGTTAATCGGGATCTGCGTATTGCAGTGGCTAGGAGGTGGGTGGATAACATATCATATGTTAATAAATGTTATTATAATTTTATTGTGTTAAATGTAAAATGGTATATATATGTATATATATATATATATATATATATATATATATATATATATATATATATATGTATCTATATGTATATATATATAAAATTTTTATAATTTTTCCATCTTATACTATGTCAAAGCAAGTCCATGGGCTATAGGTGTTAAACCTTAGGCTCTTATGTGGACAAACAATTTTATAAAATAAATTTTTTAATAAATTTATAATGCAAGAAACTCACTACATACCAAGCGAGAATGAAGTGTGTTATTTGAACGTAAAATAAATATATATTTTATATATTTAAAAATTGTCGCATACAATCTAGCGAAGAGTTATGAGCAAATGTTTGAATTATTTCAATAAAACTATATTACTTAAAATATATGGTAATAGTTTTTATTCAAATATGAATATTTTCAAAAAAGAATTTTTTTTATTTTTTTAAATATTAAAAATTTTAGAAAATATTTTTTATATAAAAAGTAACAAAAGAAATAAATTTATTTTTATTTCAATTTTTGTTATAATTTTTATATGTTTATATCAGTTTATGAAGAAATTTCATACTGATTAATAAATGAAAAACTTTTTAAAATATTTCTTTTTTTTTTAAATTGGAATAATTTTATTAAGTTTGGAACATACAGTTCCCTGGTTGATCCTGCCAGTAGTCATATGCTTGTCTCAAAGATTAAGCCATGCATGTCTCAGTACAAGCCATATTAAGGTGAAACCGCGAAAGGCTCATTATATCAGTTATGGTTCCTTAGATCGTACATACATTTACTTGGATAACTGTGGTAATTCTAGAGCTAATACATGCAAACAGAGTTCCGACCAGAGATGGAAGGAATGCTTTTATTAGATCAAAACCAATCGATGTTAACATATTTTTATAATATATTTTATGTTTTTTTATAATTTCATATATATATTTAATATATGTGCATCGTAATAATTTGGTGACTCTGAATAACTTTTAGCTGATCGCACGGTCTTTATAGTACCGGCGACGCATCTTTCAAATGTCTGCCTTATCAACTGTCGATGGTAGGTTCTGCGCCTACCATGGTTGTAACGGGTAACGGGGAATCAGGGTTCGATTCCGGAGAGGGAGCCTGAGAAACGGCTACCACATCCAAGGAAGGCAGCAGGCGCGCAAATTACCCACTC
Organism: Brachynemurus nebulosus; assembly: GCA_035578155.1. Taxonomy (NCBI): domain Eukaryota; kingdom Metazoa; phylum Arthropoda; class Insecta; order Neuroptera; family Myrmeleontidae; genus Brachynemurus; species Brachynemurus nebulosus. The sequence goes on along the minus strand of JAPWDM010000100.1, from coordinate 103,392 downwards.
CCGGCACGGGGAGGTAGTGACGAAAAATAACGATACGGGACTCATCCGAGGCCCCGTAATCGGAATGAGTACACTTTAAATCCTTTAACGAGGATCCATTGGAGGGCAAGTCTGGTGCCAGCAGCCGCGGTAATTCCAGCTCCAATAGCGTATATTAAAGTTGTTGCGGTTAAAAAGCTCGTAGTCGAATTTGTGTCCTACACTGTCGGTTCACCGCTCGCGGTGTTTAACTGGCATGTTTTGTGGGACGTCCTACCGGTGGTGAGGTATAAATTATATATTGTATAATATGGTTATAAATACTTGTATTTTTATTTAAATTTTTATTTTTATGGTAAGTTATTATTTATATTTTTACTTGCTTGAAAAGTTTAAAGTATACTAGTTAAATTTTATATACTAATATGTACATTAAAGTATAATTTATCGTAAGTGTTAAAGTTATTTATTTTTTATAATTTAAATAATGGAGACAGCCTCCCAATTATAATCCTATCGCGGTGCTCTTAATTGAGTGTCGAGATGGGCCGGTACGTTTACTTTGAACAAATTAGAGTGCTTAAAGCAGGCTTTAAAATTTAAATAGTGCCTGAATATTGTGTGCATGGAATAATGGAATAGGACCTCGGTTCTATTTTGTTGGTTTTCGGAAGTTTTTCCGAGGTAATGATTAATACGGACAGATGGGGGCATTCGTATTGCGACGTTAGAGGTGAAATTCTTGGATCGTCGCAAGACGGACAGAAGCGAAAGCATTTGCCAAAAATGTTTTGATTGATCAAGAACGAAAGTTAGAGGTTCGAAGGCGATCAGATACCGCCCTAGTTCTAACCATAAACGATGCCAGCTAGCGATCCGCCAAAGTTCCTCCGATGACTTGGCGGGCAGCTTCCGGGAAACCAAAGCTTTTGGGTTCCGGGGGAAGTATGGTTGCAAAGCTGAAACTTAAAGGAATTGACGGAAGGGCACCACCAGGAGTGGAGCCTGCGGCTTAATTTGACTCAACACGGGAAACCTCACCAGGCCCGGACACCGGAAGGATTGACAGATTGAAAGCTCTTTCTTGATTCGGTGGGTGGTGGTGCATGGCCGTTCCTAGTTGGTGGAGCGATTTGTCTGGTTAATTCCGATAACGAACGAGACTCTAGCCTACTAAATAGACGTACTTTATTACCGGCATCTCAAGGCCCATCGGCTGTATTGTTACTGAATGTTATTTGTATATTTTGTTTTAATATATTTATAATATGTATGATTGATAATATTCATTTATGTTTTTTATTTCTTTGGGGATAAATTTCTATGTGTAATTACTTAATCTGCATTAATGATATATTTAACATGATACATTAACTAAAGTGACATCAGTTTTTTGATGTGGTTTTTACTGCCGGCGTACAAATAATTCTTCTTAGAGGGACAGGCGGCTTCTAGCCGCACGAGATTGAGCAATAACAGGTCTGTGATGCCCTTAGATGTTCTGGGCCGCACGCGCGCTACACTGAAGGAATCAGCGTGTTTTCCTCTGGCCGAAAGGTCCGGGTAACCCGCTGAACCTCCTTCGTGCTAGGGATTGGGGCTTGCAATTATTCCCCATGAACGAGGAATTCCCAGTAAGCGCGAGTCATAAGCTCGCGTTGATTACGTCCCTGCCCTTTGTACACACCGCCCGTCGCTACTACCGATTGAATGATTTAGTGAGGTCTTCAGACTGGTGCGCGGCAATGTTTTTAAAAGACATTGCCGATGATGCTGGAAAGATGACCAAACTTGATCATTTAGAGGAAGTAAAAGTCGTAACAAGGTTTCCGTAGGTGAACCTGCGGAAGGATCATTAACGAAATATAACAAAACCTGATTTTTGTGATTTTTTATATATATTAATGTTTTGTTAAAATATTTTGTTTATAAATTCCTTATATTTTTATGTAAGTAAAAGAAAAATTTACTTTTTTTCTATAACTTACTTTATAAAATATATAATTTTTATAATATAAAAATTATAATATTGTAATAAATAAACACGTATTTGGATACCAATTTTTAATATATTAAATATATTATTGGTTATAAAGTTTTACATCCAAATGTTAATTTGATTTTTTAATTTTTTTTTTTTGATATGTGTTTATTTTTATATATCAATATATAAATTTTTTTTTTTATATTAACAATATTAAAAATTTATTGAATCTATATAAAATAAATAGCATATTCGTAAAATAACAAAACAAGTTATTTTCAATATGTCTTATTTATAATATAGTTATTTAATAAATGAGTTTTCTTTAAAAAAAAAATTTTTTTTTTTTTTTAATGTTTTGTCAAATAAACAAGCAAGCACTGTATCTAATAAAATTTTATTAAATATTATTATTTATTCTTTTATACAAATGTAAGTCAATATAAAACAAACAAAAAAATTGTTTTTTTATTGCAGTCTTTTTATTATTATTTTATAATAATAAAAAAAGTATAAATTTTTATTTAATATAAATATTTTTTAAAATTTAATAATATAAAGATTACCCTGAACGGTGGATCACTTGGCTCGTGGGTCGATGAAGAACGCAGCTAATTGCGCGTCAACTTGTGAACTGCAGGACACATGAACATCGACATTTCGAACGCACATTGCGGTCCTTGGATACTGTTCCCGGACCACACCTGGCTGAGGGTCGTATACAATAATATATTAAAAGATTATTTTTAATAAAAGATAATATATTTTTTAAAATATATATCTTATAAATAATAAAATGAATGTTCGTATATTTTTTTAATTTATACGTCATTCTAAATTATATGATGTTTTTAATGTATGTATTTTTAATATTATTTTTCTATATCTTACTTATTATAAATGTGTAAGAATAAGAAAATCAAATAATACATCACATCATTTTAATTTAATAAAAATGAAACAATATTTTCTAAAAAAATATAAAAATAAATTTAAACACATATAGTAATGAAAACCAAAAATTATTCATGTATATATGTGTTTTAAATATCTAATTATTTTTATTTTATGAAAATATGAAATAACGAAATAATTTATTTCTTATTAATTTTCATATAAATATTAAATAATAATATTTAAAAATTTAACATAATAACATAAGATAAAATGTTTTGGTTTAAGTAATTACTAATAGTGTTTTTATTTTTTCAAAATAAAATTTTTTTATATTTATTTATAAAGAAAATATTGAAAAAAAAAAAAACATTTTTATTTTATTTATTTATAATTGCGACCTCAGAGTAGGTGAGATTACCCGCTGAATTTAAGCATATTATTAAGCGGAGGAAAAGAAACTAACTAGGATTCCCTTAGTAGCGGCGAGCGAACAGGGAAAAGCCCATCACTGAACCCCATGGCTAAATAAAAATGGTCATTCGGGGAATGTAGTGTTTGGGAGGATCCATAATTTTTTATATAACCTGTTATTTTATGTAATAAGTCCAAGTCCATCTTGAATGGGGCCATATACCCAGAGAGGGTGCCAGGCCCGTAGTGACTATATACTGAATAACAGGTGGATCTCTCCTTAGAGTCGGGTTGCTTGAGAGTGCAGCTCTAAGTGGGTGGTAAACTCCATCTAAGGCTAAATATAACCACGAGACCGATAGCGAACAAGTACCGTGAGGGAAAGTTGAAAAGAACTTTGAAGAGAGAGTTCAAGAGTACGTAAAACCGTTCAGGGGTAAACCTGAAAAACCCGAAAGGTCGAAAGATGAGATTCATTTACTTTTTATCGTATATTAACCAACTTGTATTTGTTAGTGACAAAATTTATTATTATTATATATTATAATTTTTTATGGTATATTTATAATTTATAAAATTATTGCACTACTATATGTTGTGTATAATAACGAGGTATGCACTTCTCATCTTGTAGGACGTCGCGACCCGTTAAATATTGATTTATGAAATATTTTTGTGCATTGTATATTATATTATAAATTTTTATTTATTTGTGTAATATATGCCTATATTATCTAATTAATTGTTTGACGGTATAAATATTCATAATATAAGATTAAGTGTAAAATTTTTTTTTTTACACGTTCATTACCTAAAACGAGTATATATGGGTTTTATTAGGTTTTTTATATTTCTTAATAAAACATATGATTTTATTTGGTTTTTATACCAATAAATCATACCATATTACTGTCAGTTTTTAGGTATTAATTTGAACAATAATCTTTTTGTCAGCGACGCTATAGCTTTGGGTACTTTCAGGACCCGTCTTGAAACACGGACCAAGGAGTCTAGCATGTGCGCAAGTCATTGGGAATAAAATATTTTTTCATCGAAATATTAATAAATTTTATGAAACCCAAAGGCGAAATGAAAGTAAAATAATTTTTTTTAAAAAAATTTTTATTTTTTTTATTATAAATTTGAGGGAGGATATATTTTTATTATGTATTAAATATCGCACTCCCAGGGCATCTTATATTATTCTTATAATTTTTTTATAATTTTTATTATGAATAAAGGTGCACCTAGAGCGTACACGCTGGGACCCGAAAGATGGTGAACTATGCCTGGTCAGGACGAAGTCAGGGGAAACCCTGATGGAGGTCCGTAGCGATTCTGACGTGCAAATCGATCGTCGGAACTGGGTATAGGGGCGAAAGACTAATCGAACCATCTAGTAGCTGGTTCCCTCCGAAGTTTCCCTCAGGATAGCTGGCGTTCATCATTCAACGAGTCTCATCCGGTAAAGCGAATGATTAGAGGCCTTGGGGCCGAAACGACCTCAACCTATTCTCAAACTTTAAATGGGTGAGATCTCTAGCTTGCTTAAAATCATATATTGATTTTATTTTTAATTTTATATATATGTGAAGCTATGAGAATAATATTTTTAATTAAGATAATATTTATGGATCAGAATGCCAAGTGGGCCACTTTTGGTAAGCAGAACTGGCGCTGTGGGATGAACCAAACATAGAGTTAAAGCGCCAAAATCGACGCTTATGGGATACCATGAAAGGTGTTGGTTGCTTAAGACAGCAGGACGGTGGCCATGGAAGTCGGAATCCGCTAAGGAGTGTGTAGCAACTCACCTGCCGAAGCAACTAGCCCTGAAAATGGATGGCGCTGAAGCGTCGTGCTTATACTCTATCGTCAATTGTTATTATAGATATTTATTATTTTTATAAAAATTTTTAAATATCATGAAAACTTGACGAGTAGGAGGGTCGCGATGGTGTGCGCGGAAGGATTGGCCGTGAGGCTGTCTGGAGCCGCCATCGGTGCAGATCTTGGTGGTAGTAGCAAATACTCTAGCGAGACCCTGGAGGACTGACGTGGAGAAGGGTTTCGTGTGAACAGCAGTTGCACACGAGTCAGTCGATCCTAAGCCCTAGGTGAAAACCGATGTTAATGTTGATGTGTTTTAATAAATTATATAATTATTTTTATAAATAATTATTATTTAAAATAATAAAATTTTATAAAATAAATAAATAAATAATAAATAATTACATCCATTGGGCGAAAGGGAAACCGGTTCCTATTCCGGTACCCGGCAGCGGAACCGTATATAAGTCGGGCCCTCATTCACATTATATATGTGTATATGAGTGTTCGTCGGGGTAACCCAAAGAGGCCTGGAGACGCCGTCGGAAGATCCAGGAAGAGTTTTCTTTTCTGCATGAGCGTTCGAGTTCCCTGGAATCCTCTAGCAGGGCGATAGGGTTTGGAACGCGAAGAGCACCGCAGTTGCGGCGGTGTCTGGATCATTCCCTCGGACCTTGAAAATCCAGGTGAGGGCCACGTGGAGGTGTCGCGCCGGTTCGTACCCATATCCGCAGCAGGTCTCCAAGGTGAAGAGCCTCTAGTCGATAGAATAATGTAGGTAAGGGAAGTCGGCAAATTAGATCCGTAACTTCGGGATAAGGATTGGCTCTGAGGACCGGGGCGTGTCGGGCTTGATTGGGATGTAGGTTATGGCTAACGTGCCGGGCCTGGGTGAGGTGATACCATATTACCTACTAAATGTTATACATATGTTTTGTAAATTTTATTTATTAAAATAATAAATAATTATAATGTGTGTATTTATGTATTATATAGAACAATTATTGGAAAAATCGATTTTATTTGTAATTATATTTAATTATTGTATGGTACAGTACTGATATATAAAAATCTGATTTTTTATTTTTGTTATTTTATTAATATGTACTCCATAAGAATAATTTATAAATTACATAATTTTCTAAGTAATTAGTTATTATGTGTATAATAAATGAATATTTGGGGATTTAATATATATTTGATAATAATCATTTATGTAAAATGATGGCTAAAGTTTTTATATACAAATGCTGTATTATTTATATAATAAAACTAAATATGATTTATTTATAATAATTTCATTAAAAGTTTTTTCATTTGTTCGAAAAATACTTTACATATCTATGTAATTAGATGCAAGTCATTGGGAATAAAATATTTTTTCATCGAAATATTAATAAATTTTATGAAACCCAAAGGCGAAATGAAAGTAAAATAATTTTTTTTAAAAAAATTTTTATTTTTTTTATTATAAATTTGAGGGAGGATATATTTTTATTATGTATTAAATATCGCACTCCCAGGGCATCTTATATTATTCTTATAATTTTTTTATAATTTTTATTATGAATAAAGGTGCACCTAGAGCGTACACGCTGGGACCCGAAAGATGGTGAACTATGCCTGGTCAGGACGAAGTCAGGGGAAACCCTGATGGAGGTCCGTAGCGATTCTGACGTGCAAATCGATCGTCGGAACTGGGTATAGGGGCGAAAGACTAATCGAACCATCTAGTAGCTGGTTCCCTCCGAAGTTTCCCTCAGGATAGCTGGCGTTCATCATTCAACGAGTCTCATCCGGTAAAGCGAATGATTAGAGGCCTTGGGGCCGAAACGACCTCAACCTATTCTCAAACTTTAAATGGGTGAGATCTCTAGCTTGCTTAAAATCATATATTGATTTTATTTTTAATTTTATATATATGTGAAGCTATGAGAATAATATTTTTAATTAAGATAATATTTATGGATCAGAATGCCAAGTGGGCCACTTTTGGTAAGCAGAACTGGCGCTGTGGGATGAACCAAACATAGAGTTAAAGCGCCAAAATCGACGCTTATGGGATACCATGAAAGGTGTTGGTTGCTTAAGACAGCAGGACGGTGGCCATGGAAGTCGGAATCCGCTAAGGAGTGTGTAGCAACTCACCTGCCGAAGCAACTAGCCCTGAAAATGGATGGCGCTGAAGCGTCGTGCTTATACTCTATCGTCAATTGTTATTATAGATATTTATTATTTTTATAAAAATTTTTAAATATCATGAAAACTTGACGAGTAGGAGGGTCGCGATGGTGTGCGCGGAAGGATTGGCCGTGAGGCTGTCTGGAGCCGCCATCGGTGCAGATCTTGGTGGTAGTAGCAAATACTCTAGCGAGACCCTGGAGGACTGACGTGGAGAAGGGTTTCGTGTGAACAGCAGTTGCACACGAGTCAGTCGATCCTAAGCCCTAGGTGAAAACCGATGTTAATGTTGATGTGTTTTAATAAATTATATAATTATTTTTATAAATAATTATTATTTAAAATAATAAAATTTTATAAAATAAATAAATAAATAATAAATAATTACATCCATTGGGCGAAAGGGAAACCGGTTCCTATTCCGGTACCCGGCAGCGGAACCGTATATAAGTCGGGCCCTCATTCACATTATATATGTGTATATGAGTGTTCGTCGGGGTAACCCAAAGAGGCCTGGAGACGCCGTCGGAAGATCCAGGAAGAGTTTTCTTTTCTGCATGAGCGTTCGAGTTCCCTGGAATCCTCTAGCAGGGCGATAGGGTTTGGAACGCGAAGAGCACCGCAGTTGCGGCGGTGTCTGGATCATTCCCTCGGACCTTGAAAATCCAGGTGAGGGCCACGTGGAGGTGTCGCGCCGGTTCGTACCCATATCCGCAGCAGGTCTCCAAGGTGAAGAGCCTCTAGTCGATAGAATAATGTAGGTAAGGGAAGTCGGCAAATTAGATCCGTAACTTCGGGATAAGGATTGGCTCTGAGGACCGGGGCGTGTCGGGCTTGATTGGGATGTAGGTTATGGCTAACGTGCCGGGCCTGGGTGAGGTGATACCATATTACCTACTAAATGTTATACATATGTTTTGTAAATTTTATTTATTAAAATAATAAATAATTATAATGTGTGTATTTATGTATTATATAGAACAATTATTGGAAAAATCGATTTTATTTGTAATTATATTTAATTATTGTATGGTACAGTACTGATATATAAAAATCTGATTTTTTATTTTTGTTATTTTATTAATATGTACTCCATAAGAATAATTTATA
>JAPWDM010000100.1:72500-85000 GCA_035578155.1 Brachynemurus nebulosus | reverse complement strand
TAACCATAATTATAGAAAAGAAATGAATATGCTATTTGTAAATACATAAGCGAAAATGACCTATTTGTTAATATCTTAATATGTAGATTAATGTTATTTAACAATAAGTGTTACCAATTTAACCTATTAACTAGTATTTTATGTAGGTTAATGTTAATTAACGATAAGTGTTACCAATTTAACCTATTAACTAACTTTACCTATTATTATATGATAGATCTTAGGTTGGGTTTGATTAGTTTGAATTTGTTTATAATTTATTGGATATTGAATATTGAATTCCGAAGCAGCGTACACAAACTAATTAATTACATTAGTCAATTACTTATAGATGATAAAAAAAAAAGGAAATCTATTGACAACAACACATGGTGTTCCATAACTGGTCACCCATGAAAGTACTTACCATGCCCGATGTTGCTTAACTTCGGTGATCGAACGAGAACCGGTGTTTTCAACATGGTATGATCGTTGTCTGATTGTGGATACGATATTTGTAAAAATATATAGTTTTACTAGTAATACCAGTAATAATAATGTCTAATTCTAAGTTGATTTATTAATAAATATATTTTATTACTACACTGAAAGGTTTTTTTTTTTTTTTTTAATTTTACAGCTATATTTAGATATACTTTCCACGTTAAATTTGTCCCATTTAGTAATGATAAGATATATTTTATTGATAATGTATAAAACTAATTTAATTTATTAATAAATATACTTTATTACTGTACTTAAAAGCTTTTGTTTTATTTCATAGTTACCTCTAAATATACTTTCGACATCCAATCTATCCTATTAATTATCCATCTTTAATTCTATTAATTATTCTAAAATTTTTGTTTGTAATATGTTTTTATATTTATATTTATTGTTGCTCAAATTACCTCTTACAAATTTCATTGCCCAAATAACCCCGCTCTACCCTTAATAGTAACAATTGTTTAATACCAATAATCTTAAATTTAAAGAAAAATTACATCCATCTAGTTTAGTAAATAAAAATTGGGTTTCAAGGGTAGACAGGGGTTATTTGGACAATAAAATTTCTAAGAGGTAATTTGAGCCACTCTTTTCCAATTAACCACTTTACAGAAGTAAGTTGAACATCCAAAAATTACACCACACAAAAGATATGACCAAATTACCACACTTAAATAAGTCACTTTTATCCAATTAACCAATTACAGAGGTAAGTTAAACATGCAGAAATTACCCCACACAAATGATATGACCAAATTACCACACTTAAATAAGTCACTCTTATCCAATTAACCACATACAGAGAGAGGTAAGTTGAACATGCAAAAATTATCCAATACAAAAATTATGACAAAATTACAACACTTAAATAAGTCGTTCATATCCAATTCACCATATTAAAGAAACAACAGATAGGGTAGACAGGGGTTATTTGGACAATAAAATTTCTAAGAGGTAATTTGAGCCACTCTTTTCCAATTAACCACTTTACAGAAGTAAGTTGAACATCCAAAAATTACACAACACAAAAGATATGACCAAATTACCACACTTAAATAAGTCACTTTTATCCAATTAACCAATTACAGAGGTAAGTTAAACATGCAGAAATTACCCCACACAAATGATATGACCAAATTACCACACTTAAATAAGTCACTCTTATCCAATTAACCACATACAGAGAGAGGTAAGTTGAACATGCAAAAATTATCCAATACAAAAATTATGACAAAATTACAACACTTAAATAAGTCGTTCATATCCAATTCACCATATTAAAGAAACAACAGATACCGTAAGACGCTCTTTGTACATATGTAACATAAAGAAGACGAAACAACAACATCGCTTACAACATACAAAATAAGTGTATATTTGAACTTAGAAAATTTTTACTAAACTTGATTAATTATATGTTAAATATATATTTTAGGAAAAAATTAATATTTTGCTAAAGTTAGTGTACATTATAAACACTATAGATATAGGTAAAATAGCATTGTACAGTAATAACACCGGTCACATACAAAAAGTAGTATATATTTGAACTCATTGTACAGTAACAACACATAACATATGATGATTTTTGTATTTAAACTAAATAATAAATCAATATTTCTTACATACAAAAATTAGTGTATATTTGAACTGAGAAAAATTTTTTCACATTAATAAGGAATAATACCAAATATTTATATTTAAGTTTTTATATTTATATTTATCGAACAGTTTTTATATTTATCGGTTTCTTTCAGAAATAACTTAATTAATATATAAAATATAAAAACTGTTCGAGTATTGAATAGCGTTCGTGTATAGTGGCTTTTATCCTATATATAATATTAAAAAAAATTGTATCATTTATAAATAATTTTTTTGAAAAATTTATATTGAAATATTTTCACAATTAATACATATATATGTATCACTAGTATTAGGCACACAATTAATATGCGCCCAGTTTTTGCACAACTGACATTCAATCCACGTTTCTTTGGAGCGACACTTTGAAAATAGTTCATTGCATATTAAGCAAGAAATCCTTGATAATAATATTAAACAATCACTATTAATACAAATATTAATTTTTTTAGTAACTTTTTTACACTTTTTTGCTATATTTTGTTCTTTCTCTAATGTTTTTATCTCTATTGAATCGGTTAAAATACTAGATTTTCTTTTCCTTTTGGTTTGACCCCGTTCTTTTGAAACAGCCCTCGGGTACGGTCGAACTATTTCTGGAGAAAATATTGGTGTTGAAATTGTAGTTGATGATGTTAAAATTTGCGATTCTGGGGGATCAGTTACGAATGACGGAGCGAAATCATCTTGAGTAAAAATATTTTCATTATATGGAAATATTCCAGTCTTTTTAAATCCTTTTATGATATTTTTATTAGTTGTAGCTAATGGTAATGAATCTGTTACTATTTTTGGGATATCATATATTGTTATTTTTTCACCTGGATTATTTTTTAACCATAAATCTTGTGCAGTTGAAGCATATTTCTTAAATGGTCCATACACAGCTACATCAAGTGGTTGTAATTTATGGCTACAATGTGGTGGAAAGGATAACATTACGATCCCATTATCTTTCGCTAAGTTTAAGGTTGGTACATGTAAATGTGAGGAATGATTATCTAATACGAGTAATACTGGATTATTAATAGATGGTTTTACGTGTGCGATGAAATGTTGCATGTACATAAAAAATTCTTTATTTGTTACCCAACCGCTTGAATTGGCTGCACCAATACAACCTTTTGGTCCATTATTAATAAAATGATTTTTATATTTTTTTCGTGGAAATACGAACATAGGAGGCACTGTATTTCCGTTTGCAGAAACAGCACATATTAGTGTCACATTAGTGCCCCGTTCAGCAGAAGTTATGGAGCCAACATTTTTTTTACCTTTGGCAGCAATTATTTTAATAGGTTTTAGTACTGTACAAATTCCAGTTTCATCAATGTTCCAAATGTTTGATGCGGTAAATTGATATTTATTCATAACTTCAGCTAATTTTGTGAAAAATGGTTTTACATTTTCAACATTAAACGATGTTGCTCGTCCGATACTTGTTGGTTCAGGTTTTCTAATTGATAATTCTCTATTCCTTTTTAGAAAACTAGTAAGCCACTCTTTACCAGCTATTTTATTAAGTTTCCATGTTTCAGGCATTTTAATATTAAATTTTTCAGCACACTCATAAGCAAGCTGACGAACATTTTTGGGAGTCAATCCATAAAATATCGAAGCCATTTGTAGCAAATAATCTTTTAATGCAATTTCCTGGTCCTTAGAAAATACTTGTCTAGATTTTTTATAACCCATTGTAGGTAAATCTTGCGTTTCCTTATCTTTATATGCTTTAAATTTAATTACATAACGTGATAATGTCGTACGTTTAATATTAAATTCCTTTGAAGCAGCATTGATACTTTTATTTCCAAAAATTATTGTTCTTGCGGCATTATTAAAAATTTCAATGGGTATTAGCCCTCTTTCGGTTTTACGTTTATAATTTCTCATATCTAAAAGAAGTAAGAAACAAAAATTTAATAAAAGAAAATCTTAATAATAGTTTTATTAATGAAAAAATTGTACTTACTTATTATTTATAAATGATACAAATTGAAATATGACCAAATTTTTAAAAATTGGTTAACAATTGTAAAAACAAGTTCGCATTTACAAAAATTTTGAATAATCTTGCTAACAATTAGTTAAAAACAAATAAAAGTGAAAAAAATAAAAACGATTTCTAATTTAAGTACAAAAATCATCGTTATGTATGTGTTGTTTACTGTACAAGGTTCAAATCTACACTAAATGTGTATGAGGGGGAAGTTTTCTTATAACGAACTTTAAATGTAAACATCACGAATGTGTGTGTGTTGTCTCTACCGTATACAACGCTATATTACCTATATGTATACTTCTTTTAAAAGAGGGGACGTTGTAAAAGACACATTTCATTCGCAATATATATTTATATGTGTGTTGTCGCTACCGTATATTTTAAAATCAGTTGTATATTAAATGTATGTTTTTGCAACTTTTATATTAGTTGAAAAAACTTATAGAAATAATTAACATGTAGGATGAATTGAATATACTTATTTGTAATACATTAACTTATGGGTATTCATTTGCCTTCGTATATGTAAAGTTAATAGTTTGGTTGAAATGACAGAATTAATTTACATGTAGGATGATTTCATCTTTACTTATGACTTATATGTACATTGATATGACTTTCGTTTAGGTATTAAAAATTTCATATTCACTTCAATACATTAACTTATGGGTATTCATTTGCCTTCGTATATGTAAAGTTAATAGTTTGGTTGAAATGACAGAATTAATTTACATGTAGGATGATTTCATCTTTACTTATAACTTATATGTACATTGATATGACTTTCGTTTAGGTATTAAAAATTTCATATTCACTTCAATACATTAACTTATGGGTATTCATTTGCCTTCGTATATGTAAAGTTAATAGTTTGGTTGAAATGACAGAATTAATTTACATGTAGGATGATTTCATCTTTACTTATAACTTATATGTACATTGATATGACTTTCGTTTAGGTATTAAAAATTTCATATTCACTTCAATACATTAACTTATGGGTATTCATTTGCCTTCGTATATGTAAAGTTAATAGTTTGGTTGAAATGACAGAATTAATTTACATGTAGGATGATTTCATCTTTACTTATAACTTATATGTACATTGATATGACTTTCGTTTAGGTATTAAAAATTTCATATTCACTTCAATACATTAACTTATGGGTATTCATTTGCCTTCGTATATGTAAAGTTAATAGTTTGATTGAAAATGAAGTTTTTGTATCTTAAATGTACATTACAACTTTTTGATCTGTTTAAAAAAAAAAAAAAATTTGTATTTTTAATGTACGTTTTTACAAATTTTTGATTAGTTGAAAAAAAAAATTTTTGTATTTTAAATGTACGTTTTTGCAACTTTTGGATTATTTGAAAAAATTTACATGTAGGATGATTTCATCTTTACTAATAACTTATATGTACATTGATATGACTTTCGTTTAGGTATTAAAAATTTCATAGTCACTTCAATACATTAACTTATGGGTATTCATTTGCCTTCGTATATGTAAAGTTAATAGTTTGGTTGAAATGACAGAATTAATTTACATGTAGGATGATTTCATCTTTACTAATAACTTATATGTACATTGATATGACTTTCGTTTAGGTATTAAAAATTTCATATTCACTTCAATACATTAACTTATGGGTATTCATTTGCCTTCGTATATGTAAAGTTAATAGTTTGATTGAAAATGAAGTTTTTGTATCTTAAATGTACATTACAACTTTTTGATCTGTTTAAAAAAAAAAAATTTGTATTTTTAATGTACGTTTTTACAAATTTTTGATTAGTTGAAAAAAAAAATTTTTGTATTTTAAATGTACGTTTTTGCAACTTTTGGATTATTTGAAAAAATTTACATGTAGGATGATTTCATCTTTACTAATAACTTATATGTACATTGATATGACTTTCGTTTAGGTATTAAAAATTTTATATTCACTTCAATACATTAACTTATTGGTATTCATTTGCCTTCGTATATGTAAAGTTAATAGTTTGGTTGAAATGACAGAATTAATTTACATGTAGGATGATTTCATCTTTACTAATAACTTATATGTACATTGATATGACTTTCGTTTAGGTAAATTTGTATGAGGGGGAAGTTCTCTTATAACGAACTATAAATGCAAACATCACGAATGTGTGTGTGTTGTCTCTACCGTATACAACGCTATATTACCTATATGTATACTTCTTTTAAAAGAGGGGACGTTGTAAAAGACACATTTCATTCGCAATATATATTTATATGTGTGTTGTCGCTACCGTATATTTTAAAATCAGTTGTATATTAAATGTATGTTTTTGCAACTTTTATATTAGTTGAAAAAACTTATAGAAATAATTAACATGTAGGATGAATTGAATATACTTATTTGTAATACATTAACTTATGGGTATTCATTTGCCTTCGTATATGTAAAGTTAATAGTTTGGTTGAAATGACAGAATAAATTTACATGTAGGATGATTTCATCTTTACTTATAACTTATATGTACATTGATATGACTTTCGTTTAGGTATTAAAAATTTCATATTCACTTCAATACATTAACTTATGGGTATTCATTTGCCTTCGTATATGTAAAGTTAATAGTTTGGTTGAAATGACAGAATTAATTTACATGTAGGATGATTTCATCTATACTAATAACTTATATGTACATTGATATGACTTTCGTTTAGGTATTAAAAATTTCATATTCACTTCAATACATTAACTTATGGGTATTCATTTGCCTTCGTATATGTAAAGTTAATAGTTTGATTGAAAATGAAGTTTTTGTATCTTAAATGTACATTACAACTTTTTGATCTGTTTAAAAAAAAAAAAAAATTTGTATTTTTAATGTACGTTTTTACAAATTTTTGATTAGTTGAAAAAAAAAATTTTTGTATTTTAAATGTACGTTTTTGCAACTTTTGGATTATTTGAAAAAATTTACATGTAGGATGATTTCATCTTTACTAATAACTTATATGTACATTGATATGACTTTCGTTTAGGTATTAAAAATTTCATAGTCACTTCAATACATTAACTTATGGGTATTCATTTGCCTTCGTATATGTAAAGTTAATAGTTTGATTGAAAATGAAGTTTTTGTATCGTAAATGTACATTACAACTTTTTGATCTGTTTAAAAAAAAAAAAAAAAAAAAAAAAAATTTGTATTTTTAATGTAGGGTAATGGAACCAGTATTGGACACTTAAAAGCAGAAATTTTTATATTATTTGTGTTACATAAAAAAAAATTATGTTTTTGCGTAATTAATTCGCGTAAAACTGAAGCCAATATCATTGTCGTTAATTGCTATACTTTTTATGATAAATAAATTGCTAACAATAGGTAATACTTTACTGATTGTTAATCAGTGCGAATTCTCCAGTATTGGACACTCAAATTTTTAACTGATCTTAATTTGGACATTTATGTACCCAGTGTTGGACACTTTGTTTTTTAAATATTTTTCTGTGATTTATTTTACATGATTCATAATAAAATCTAACTGAATAACATATTGCTTATTTACTTTATTTTGAATTTTAATTACAACAATTAATTAAAGTAACAAAAGAGAATTAATTAAAGGTGCACACTCTGCACACTGTATTAGATCAAAATAGATCAAAAAACATATCAACTGTTATGGCAGTCAATCTTCTGTTTCATCCCAGCTTTCATCTGCATCATCGTCTGTACAATCGTCTGTTATTCCACATTTTTCGCATACAAATTGTGTTTCATCTTCAGAATCTGAATTACTGAGGCCTAGGTGGTTTCTATATTTAACAGGAACACATATATTGTGTACATTTCTATTGCATGTGATGCAACATAACCATTTTGCTTTTTTTTCCAGTAAATGCTGTTCCTTCCATGACACATTACATTTGTAACATTTCCAATTCACTCTAATATCTTCAATTATTCTTTTTTTACCCTTATTTTCATTTCTTGATTCTACTTTTTTAATTATCCTTGGTTTTTTTTGATTTTTTTTCTCTTCTCTAGCTCGTTTTCTATTTTCCTTTAATTGTTCTTTTTCTAATTTTAATTTTTCTTTCTTTTCTTGCTCTCTTATCCAGTGATCAGATGTAATAACTGAACGTGATACTTCTTTTATTTTCTTTTTTGATTTTATTTCTTCTTTAGGCCAGAAAAGATATTTTTTGAATGGAGATTCGCCTGTTTGTTTGTTTACTTCCACGTGTAATTCTTCAAATTGTTGAATACTAGAAGGTTGGTAATACAGATCATTCAATTCTTTTGCATTGTTAATTTTGGATGTTGAAGGTAATATTTTGTCTGGAGTTCGCATGGTCTGTTCATATTCAATGATTCGCTGAACTTGATTTTCAGTGGTTTGTTGTACCATTTGTTCATCGTTAATCTTTTGGATTTGTATTAGTTCCATATTTTTGTTTTGTGTCACTGTGTTTGCAGATTCATCTATGAAAGTTAAGGATCTGTTTTCATTTGAAGCTTTAGAACAATTCATCTTTAGTCTTTTCCAGACGTCATATAGATCCCTTGAAGATTCAGGTCCATTCCACTGCTCTTCAGGATTTTGTGCCTTTAGCATTTTGAGTGTATTTAAGGGAATATTAGACTCTAGAATATTCAAGCAATTTTGAATATTATTATCTGTAATTTTAGGTTCATGTTTGTCAACATTTCCATATGTATTTTGCTTATGTATTATTTTTGAATAATCCACGTTGGTCGGATCAAAAGGAAAAAGACCGCAAGCTCTGAAACCATTTTTAATCAAATTTGGGAAAACTAATTCCTTTAGAATACTTTCCAACAATGGAGCAACATTATGTCTCATTAGTTGCCGATTATCATTTTCAATTAACCATTTTCTAACATACAGTTTCCACTTGCTTTTCAAGGAACGAAAGACGGAAACATCTAGCGGCTGCAACACATGAGTTGCGTTTGGATGAAGTGCCACAAGAATAATTTCTTTTTCGCGCAAAAACATACTAAGATGCAGTGTCAAATGAGACTTGTGCCCATCAACAAAAAATATTACAGGTCGTTCTACGTTATTTTCTGTCAGCCATGGTTCAAAAATATTTGCCATATATTCAAAAAATACCTCTCCCGTCATCCACCCTGTTTCAGATTTTCCTAGACCCCAACCTTTTGGAAAACTATAAACTATTTCCGAAGGGACTCTTTTGTACGGATACACTAGCATCGGAGGTGCAAGTTTCCCTGAGGCTGAAACGGTGAGTAAGACGGTGAGGGTTTCTTTTTCTGATGTTTTTGATACATCATATATATTTTTCACTCCTTTTGGTGCAAGAACTTTACCTGTCTTAGGACATAACGAAATAGCTGTTTCATCAGCGTTAAAAATGCGATCTCCATTTTCAAAAATTTGATGATAGTTATTTTCCTCAAAGTAATTTGCAACTTCTTCAAACCAGCTACGTATGTCATTTTCTGTTAGTTGTCCACGATAACCACTCAGTTTCTCTGGAATTTTCAACGAGATATTTGGGTGTCGTCTTAAAAATGATTTAAGCCATTTTTTCCCTGGCACACCATCACAAAATGGAGCGTGGCGATTTAACTCTTTTATTAATTTTGCTACAGTGTCAACCAAAGCTTGCTTTGTCACAGGAAACCCAGCTTTTGCAATATCCACAATCCAATTAACAATACGATCTTCTTCTTCTACTGTAAGAACTGTTGGTGGGCCCATATTGCATACTTCGGGACTTATACCTTTCAATTTATTTCTTAAAGTTATTCGTGGAACACCGAATTTTTTGCTGGCAGTTGAAATTGGCATGCCAATTTTAGCAGCTGCTAAAGCTTCTGCCATTTGTCCAGCTGTGTATTTTTTAAATTGTCTTTTCTCCATTGCGGAACAAATAGTCTGCAAAAGAATTGTTTCTAATAAAATATGTAAAAATTTGATGGACCCAATGTTGGACATTTCGAGTATCCTTTAATGGACATCACTGTCCAGTACTGGATCTCTTTATTGTACAGAATAGTCATGGATACTAATAGAGAGGATTTTGCATTTTTAACCATCTTCCAAACAAACATGAATAAAACACATTTTCCCTTAAATGGACAACATGTCCATTTAAGGTTCTGCATGGTATTATCAGATCCAGTATTGGACGCATGGAATTATAACCAAAAAAAATAAAAATATGAAATGTCCAATTAAAAACCATAAATATATCACCAATTACTTACCTCTACTGTTATTTGAATAAAGAAAACTTCCAAAAAAATGATTAGTGTTTTCAAAAAAAGCTTAAGAAATTTATCGTCTTTCTAATCACTGTCACTAATAAATCTGTAATAATTTGGCGCCAAACCGACACTTGACATATTCTTTTTATTTTCGAGATGGTGGCGACATCTGTTATTATTTTTTATAATGTCAGCACAATGGGGAGATTCAAAACAAGAATAAACAATACTTTCAGTGACAATTACTTAAAAATAGTAACTAATAATAATTGTCAAACTATTATGTGTCCATTACTGGATACATGTCCAATACTGGTTCCATTACCCTACGTTTTTACAAATTTTTGATTAGTTGAAAAAAAAAATTTTTGTATTTTAAATGTACGTTTTTGCAACTTTTGGATTATTTGAAAAAATTTACATGTAGGATGATTTCATCTTTACTAATAACTTATATGTACATTGATATGACTTTCGTTTAGGTATTAAAAATTTTATATTCACTTCAATACATTAACTTATTGGTATTCATTTGCCTTCGTATATGTAAAGTTAATAGTTTGGTTGAAATGACAGAATTAATTTACATGTAGGATGATTTCATCTTTACTAATAACTTATATGTACATTGATATGACTTTCGTTTAGGTAAATTTGTATGAGGGGGAAGTTCTCTTATAACGAACTATAAATGCAAACATCACGAATGTGTGTGTGTTGTCTCTACCGTATACAACGCTATATTACCTATATGTATACTTCTTTTAAAAGAGGGGACGTTGTAAAAGACACATTTCATTCGCAATATATATTTATATGTGTGTTGTCGCTACCGTATATTTTAAAATCAGTTGTATATTAAATGTATGTTTTTGCAACTTTTATATTAGTTGAAAAAACTTATAGAAATAATTAACATGTAGGATGAATTGAATATACTTATTTGTAATACATTAACTTATGGGTATTCATTTGCCTTCGTATATGTAAAGTTAATAGTTTGGTTGAAATGACAGAATAAATTTACATGTAGGATGATTTCATCTTTACTTATAACTTATATGTACATTGATATGACTTTCGTTTAGGTATTAAAAATTTCATATTCACTTCAATACATTAACTTATGGGTATTCATTTGCCTTCGTATATGTAAAGTTAATAGTTTGGTTGAAATGACAGAATTAATTTACATGTAGGATGATTTCATCTTTACTAATAACTTGTATGTACATTGATATGACTTTCGTTTAGGTATTAAAAATTTCATATTCACTTCAATACATTAACTTATGGGTATTCATTTGCTTTCGTATATGTAAAGTTAATAGTTTGGTTGAAATGACAGAATTAATTTACATGTAGGATGATTTCATCTTTACTAATAACTTGTATGTACATTGATATGACTTTCGTTTAGGTATTAAAAATTTCATATTCACTTCAATACATTAACTTATGGGTATTCATTTGCCTTCGTATATGTAAAGTTAATAGTTTGGTTGAAATGACAGAATTAATTTACATGTAGGATGATTTCATCTTTACTAATAACTTGTATGTACATTGATATGACTTTCGTTTAGGTATTAAAAATTTCATATTCACTTCAATACATTAACTTATGGGTATTCATTTGCCTTCGTATATGTAAAGTTAATAGTTTGGTTGAAATGACAGAATTAATTTACATGTAGGATGATTTCATCTTTACTAATAACTTGTATGTACATTGATATGACTTTCGTTTAGGTATTAAAAATTTCATATTCACTTCAATACATTAACTTATGGGTATTCATTTGCCTTCGTATATGTAAAGTTAATAGTTTGATTGAAAATGAAGTTTTTGTATCTTAAATGTACATTACAACTTTTTGATCTGTTTAAAAAAAAAAAAAAAAATTTGTATTTTTAATGTACGTTTTTACAAATTTTTGATTAGTTGAAAAAAAAAATTTTTGTATTTTAAATGTACGTTTTTGCAACTTTTGGATTATTTGAAAAAATTTACATGTATGATGATTTCATCTTTACTAATAACTTATATGTACATTGATATGACTTTCGTTTAGGTATTAAAAATTTCATAGTCACTTCAATACATTAACTTATGGGTAT
>JAPWDM010000100.1:42500-62500 GCA_035578155.1 Brachynemurus nebulosus | reverse complement strand
AAGTTGAACATGCAAAAATTATCCAATACAAAAATTATGACAAAATTACAACACTTAAATAAGTCGTTCATATCCAATTCACCATATTAAAGAAACAACAGATACCGTAAGACGCTCTTTGTACATATGTAACATAAAGAAGACGAAACAACAACATCGCTTACAACATACAAAATAAGTGTATATTTGAACTTAGAAAATTTTTACTAAACTTGATTAATTATATGTTAAATATATATTTTAGGAAAAAATTAATATTTTGCTAAAGTTAGTGTACATTATAAACACTATAGATATAGGTAAAATAGCATTGTACAGTAATAACACCGGTCACATACAAAAAGTAGTATATATTTGAACTCATTGTACAGTAACAACACATAACATATGATGATTTTTGTATTTAAACTAAATAATAAAACAATATTTCTTACATACAAAAATTAGTGTATATTTGAACTGAGAAAAATTTTTTCACATTAATAAGGAATAATACCAAATATTTATATTTAAGTTTTTATATTTATATTTATCGAACAGTTTTTATATTTATCGGTTTCTTTCAGAAATAACTTAATTAATATATAAAATATAAAAACTGTTCGAGTATTGAATAGCGTTCGTGTATAGTGGCTTTTATCCTATATATAATATTAAAAAAAATTGTATCATTTATAAATAATTTTTTTGAAAAATTTATATTGAAATATTTTCACAATTAATACATATATATGTATCACTAGTATTAGGCACACAATTAATATGCGCCCAGTTTTTGCACAACTGACATTCAATCCACGTTTCTTTGGAGCGACACTTTGAAAATAGTTCATTGCATATTAAGCAAGAAATCCTTGATAATAATATTAAACAATCACTATTAATACAAATATTAATTTTTTTAGTAACTTTTTTACACTTTTTTGCTATATTTTGTTCTTTCTCTAATATTTTTATCTCTATTGAATCGGTTAAAATACTAGATTTTCTTTTCCTTTTGGTTTGACCCCGTTCTTTTGAAACAGCCCTCGGGTACGGTCGAACTATTTCTGGAGAAAATATTGGTGTTGAAATTGTAGTTGATGATGTTAAAATTTGCGATTCTGGGGGATCAGTTACGAATGACGGAGCGAAATCATCTTGAGTAAAAATATTTTCATTATATGGAAATATTCCAGTCTTTTTAAATCCTTTTATGATATTTTTATTAGTTGTAGCTAATGGTAATGAATCTGTTACTATTTTTGGGATATCATATATTGTTATTTTTTCACCTGGATTATTTTTTAACCATAAATCTTGTGCAGTTGAAGCATATTTCTTAAATGGTCCATACACAGCTACATCAAGTGGTTGTAATTTATGGCTACAATGTGGTGGAAAGGATAACATTACGATCCCATTATCTTTCGCTAAGTTTAAGGTTGGTACATGTAAATGTGAGGAATGATTATCTAATACGAGTAATACTGGATTATTAATAGATGGTTTTACGTGTGCGATGAAATGTTGCATGTACATAAAAAATTCTTTATTTGTTACCCAACCGCTTGAATTGGCTGCACCAATACAACCTTTTGGTCCATTATTAATAAAATGATTTTTATATTTTTTTCGTGGAAATACGAACATAGGAGGCACTGTATTTCCGTTTGCAGAAACAGCACATATTAGTGTCACATTAGTGCCCCGTTCAGCAGAAGTTATGGAGCCAACATTTTTTTTACCTTTGGCAGCAATTATTTTAATAGGTTTTAGTACTGTACAAATTCCAGTTTCATCAATGTTCCAAATGTTTGATGCGGTAAATTGATATTTATTCATAACTTCAGCTAATTTTGTGAAAAATGGTTTTACATTTTCAACATTAAACGATGTTGCTCGTCCGATACTTGTTGGTTCAGGTTTTCTAATTGATAATTCTCTATTCCTTTTTAGAAAACTAGTAAGCCACTCTTTACCAGCTATTTTATTAAGTTTCCATGTTTCAGGCATTTTAATATTAAATTTTTCAGCACACTCATAAGCAAGCTGACGAACATTTTTGGGAGTCAATCCATAAAATATCGAAGCCATTTGTAGCAAATAATCTTTTAATGCAATTTCCTGGTCCTTAGAAAATACTTGTCTAGATTTTTTATAACCCATTGTAGGTAAATCTTGCGTTTCCTTATCTTTATATGCTTTAAATTTAATTACATAACGTGATAATGTCGTACGTTTAATATTAAATTCCTTTGAAGCAGCATTGATACTTTTATTTCCAAAAATTATTGTTCTTGCGGCATTATTAAAAATTTCAATGGGTATTAGCCCTCTTTCGGTTTTACGTTTATAATTTCTCATATCTAAAAGAAGTAAGAAACAAAAATTTAATAAAAGAAAATCTTAATAATAGTTTTATTAATGAAAAAATTGTACTTACTTATTATTTATAAATGATACAAATTGAAATATGACCAAATTTTTAAAAATTGGTTAACAATTGTAAAAACAAGTTCGCATTTACAAAAATTTTGAATAATCTTGCTAACAATTAGTTAAAAACAAATAAAAGTGAAAAAAATAAAAACGATTTCTAATTTAAGTACAAAAATCATCGTTATGTATGTGTTGTTTACTGTACAAGGTTCAAATCTACACTAAATGTGTATGAGGGGGAAGTTCTCTTATAACGAACTTTAAATGTAAACATCACGAATGTGTGTGTGTTGTCTCTACCGTATACAACGCTATATTACCTATATGTATACTTCTTTTAAAAGAGGGGACGTTGTAAAAGACACATTTCATTCGCAATATATATTTATATGTGTGTTGTCGCTACCGTATATTTTAAAATCAGTTGTATATTAAATGTATGTTTTTGCAACTTTTATATTAGTTGAAAAAACTTATAGAAATAATTAACATGTAGGATGAATTGAATATACTTATTTGTAATACATTAACTTATGGGTATTCATTTGCCTTCGTATATGTAAAGTTAATAGTTTGGTTGAAATGACAGAATTAATTTACATGTAGGATGATTTCATCTTTACTTATAACTTATATGTACATTGATATGACTTTCGTTTAGGTATTAAAAATTTCATATTCACTTCAATACATTAACTTATGGGTATTCATTTGCCTTCGTATATGTAAAGTTAATAGTTTGGTTGAAATGACAGAATTAATTTACATGTAGGATGATTTCATCTTTACTTATAACTTATATGTACATTGATATGACTTTCGTTTAGGTATTAAAAATTTCATATTCACTTCAATACATTAACTTATGGGTATTCATTTGCCTTCGTATATGTAAAGTTAATAGTTTGGTTGAAATGACAGAATTAATTTACATGTAGGATGATTTCATCTTTACTTATAACTTATATGTACATTGATATGACTTTCGTTTAGGTATTAAAAATTTCATATTCACTTCAATACATTAACTTATGGGTATTCATTTGCCTTCGTATATGTAAAGTTAATAGTTTGGTTGAAATGACAGAATTAATTTACATGTAGGATGATTTCATCTTTACTTATAACTTATATGTACATTGATATGACTTTCGTTTAGGTATTAAAAATTTCATATTCACTTCAATACATTAACTTATGGGTATTCATTTGCCTTCGTATATGTAAAGTTAATAGTTTGATTGAAAATGAAGTTTTTGTATCTTAAATGTACATTACAACTTTTTGATCTGTTTAAAAAAAAAAAAAAAATTTGTATTTTTAATGTACGTTTTTACAAATTTTTGATTAGTTGAAAAAAAAAATTTTTGTATTTTAAATGTACGTTTTTGCAACTTTTGGATTATTTGAAAAAATTTACATGCAGGATGATTTCATCTTTACTAATAACTTATATGTACATTGATATGACTTTCGTTTAGGTATTAAAAATTTCATAGTCACTTCAATACATTAACTTATGGGTATTCATTTGCCTTCGTATATGTAAAGTTAATAGTTTGGTTGAAATGACAGAATTAATTTACATGTAGGATGATTTCATCTTTACTAATAACTTATATGTACATTGATATGACTTTCGTTTAGGTATTAAAAATTTCATATTCACTTCAATACATTAACTTATGGGTATTCATTTGCCTTCGTATATGTAAAGTTAATAGTTTGATTGAAAATGAAGTTTTTGTATCTTAAATGTACATTACAACTTTTTGATCTGTTTAAAAAAAAAAAAAAAAATTTGTATTTTTAATGTACGTTTTTACAAATTTTTGATTAGTTGAAAAAAAAAATTTTTGTATTTTAAATGTACGTTTTTGCAACTTTTGGATTATTTGAAAAAATTTACATGTAGGATGATTTCATCTTTACTAATAACTTATATGTACATTGATATGACTTTCGTTTAGGTATTAAAAATTTTATATTCACTTCAATACATTAACTTATTGGTATTCATTTGCCTTCGTATATGTAAAGTTAATAGTTTGGTTGAAATGACAGAATTAATTTACATGTAGGATGATTTCATCTTTACTAATAACTTATATGTACATTGATATGACTTTCGTTTAGGTAAATTTGTATGAGGGGGAAGTTCTCTTATAACGAACTATAAATGCAAACATCACGAATGTGTGTGTGTTGTCTCTACCGTATACAACGCTATATTACCTATATGTATACTTCTTTTAAAAGAGGGGACGTTGTAAAAGACACATTTCATTCGCAATATATATTTATATGTGTGTTGTCGCTACCGTATATTTTAAAATCAGTTGTATATTAAATGTATGTTTTTGCAACTTTTATATTAGTTGAAAAAACTTATAGAAATAATTAACATGTAGGATGAATTGAATATACTTATTTGTAATACATTAACTTATGGGTATTCATTTGCCTTCGTATATGTAAAGTTAATAGTTTGGTTGAAATGACAGAATAAATTTACATGTAGGATGATTTCATCTTTACTTATAACTTATATGTACATTGATATGACTTTCGTTTAGGTATTAAAAATTTCATATTCACTTCAATACATTAACTTATGGGTATTCATTTGCCTTCGTATATGTAAAGTTAATAGTTTGGTTGAAATGACAGAATTAATTTACATGTAGGATGATTTCATCTATACTAATAACTTATATGTACATTGATATGACTTTCGTTTAGGTATTAAAAATTTCATATTCACTTCAATACATTAACTTATGGGTATTCATTTGCCTTCGTATATGTAAAGTTAATAGTTTGATTGAAAATGAAGTTTTTGTATCTTAAATGTACATTACAACTTTTTGATCTGTTTAAAAAAAAAAAAAAATTTGTATTTTTAATGTACGTTTTTACAAATTTTTGATTAGTTGAAAAAAAAAATTTTTGTATTTTAAATGTACGTTTTTGCAACTTTTGGATTATTTGAAAAAATTTACATGTAGGATGATTTCATCTTTACTAATAACTTATATGTACATTGATATGACTTTCGTTTAGGTATTAAAAATTTCATAGTCACTTCAATACATTAACTTATGGGTATTCATTTGCCTTCGTATATGTAAAGTTAATAGTTTGATTGAAAATGAAGTTTTTGTATCGTAAATGTACATTACAACTTTTTGATCTGTTTAAAAAAAAAAAAAAAAAAAAAAAAAAAAATTTGTATTTTTAATGTACGTTTTTACAAATTTTTGATTAGTTGAAAAAAAAAATTTTTGTATTTTAAATGTACGTTTTTGCAACTTTTGGATTATTTGAAAAAATTTACATGTAGGATGATTTCATCTTTACTAATAACTTATATGTACATTGATATGACTTTCGTTTAGGTATTAAAAATTTTATATTCACTTCAATACATTAACTTATTGGTATTCATTTGCCTTCGTATATGTAAAGTTAATAGTTTGGTTGAAATGACAGAATTAATTTACATGTAGGATGATTTCATCTTTACTAATAACTTATATGTACATTGATATGACTTTCGTTTAGGTAAATTTGTATGAGGGGGAAGTTCTCTTATAACGAACTATAAATGCAAACATCACGAATGTGTGTGTGTTGTCTCTACCGTATACAACGCTATATTACCTATATGTATACTTCTTTTAAAAGAGGGGACGTTGTAAAAGACACATTTCATTCGCAATATATATTTATATGTGTGTTGTCGCTACCGTATATTTTAAAATCAGTTGTATATTAAATGTATGTTTTTGCAACTTTTATATTAGTTGAAAAAACTTATAGAAATAATTAACATGTAGGATGAATTGAATATACTTATTTGTAATACATTAACTTATGGGTATTCATTTGCCTTCGTATATGTAAAGTTAATAGTTTGGTTGAAATGACAGAATAAATTTACATGTAGGATGATTTCATCTTTACTTATAACTTATATGTACATTGATATGACTTTCGTTTAGGTATTAAAAATTTCATATTCACTTCAATACATTAACTTATGGGTATTCATTTGCCTTCGTATATGTAAAGTTAATAGTTTGGTTGAAATGACAGAATTAATTTACATGTAGGATGATTTCATCTTTACTAATAACTTGTATGTACATTGATATGACTTTCGTTTAGGTATTAAAAATTTCATATTCACTTCAATACATTAACTTATGGGTATTCATTTGCTTTCGTATATGTAAAGTTAATAGTTTGGTTGAAATGACAGAATTAATTTACATGTAGGATGATTTCATCTTTACTAATAACTTGTATGTACATTGATATGACTTTCGTTTAGGTATTAAAAATTTCATATTCACTTCAATACATTAACTTATGGGTATTCATTTGCCTTCGTATATGTAAAGTTAATAGTTTGGTTGAAATGACAGAATTAATTTACATGTAGGATGATTTCATCTTTACTAATAACTTGTATGTACATTGATATGACTTTCGTTTAGGTATTAAAAATTTCATATTCACTTCAATACATTAACTTATGGGTATTCATTTGCCTTCGTATATGTAAAGTTAATAGTTTGGTTGAAATGACAGAATTAATTTACATGTAGGATGATTTCATCTTTACTAATAACTTGTATGTACATTGATATGACTTTCGTTTAGGTATTAAAAATTTCATATTCACTTCAATACATTAACTTATGGGTATTCATTTGCCTTCGTATATGTAAAGTTAATAGTTTGATTGAAAATGAAGTTTTTGTATCTTAAATGTACATTACAACTTTTTGATCTGTTTAAAAAAAAAAAAAATTTGTATTTTTAATGTACGTTTTTACAAATTTTTGATTAGTTGAAAAAAAAAATTTTTGTATTTTAAATGTACGTTTTTGCAACTTTTGGATTATTTGAAAAAATTTACATGTATGATGATTTCATCTTTACTAATAACTTATATGTACATTGATATGACTTTCGTTTAGGTATTAAAAATTTCATAGTCACTTCAATACATTAACTTATGGGTATTCATTTGCCTTCGTATATGTAAAGTTAATAGTTTGATTGAAAATGAAGTTTTTGTATCTTAAATGTACATTATAACTTTTTGATCTGTTTAAAAAAAAAAAAAATTTGTATTTTTAATGTACGTTTTTACAAATTTTTGATTAGTTGAAAAAAAAATTTTTGTATTTTAAATGTACGTTTTTGCAACTTTTGGATTATTTGAAAAAATTTACATGTAGGATGATTTCATCTTTACTAATAACTTATATGTACATTGATATGACTTTCGTTTAGGTATTAAAAATTTTATATTCACTTCAATACATTAACTTATGGGTATTCATTTGCCTTCGTATATGTAAAGTTAATAGTTTGGTTGAAATGACAGAATTAATTTACATGTAGGATGATTTCATCTTTACTAATAACTTATATGTACATTGATATGACTTTCGTTTAGGTATTAAAAATTTCATATTCACTTCAATACATTAACTTATGGGTATTCATTTGCCTTCGTATATGTAAAGTTAATAGTTTGATTGAAAATGAAGTTTTTGTATCTTAAATGTACATTACAACTTTTTGATCTGTTTAAAAAAAAAAAAAAAAATTTGTATTTTTAATGTACGTTTTTACAAATTTTAGATTAGTTGAAAAAAAAAATTTTTGTATTTTAAATGTACGTTTTTGCAACTTTTGGATTATTTGAAAAAATTTACATGTAGGATGATTTCATCTTTACTAATAACTTATATGTACATTGATATGACTTTCGTTTAGGTATTAAAAATTTCATATTCACTTCAATACATTAACTTATGGGTATTCATTTGCCTTCGTATATGTAAAGTTAATAGTTTGATTGAAAATGAAGTTTTTGTATCTTAAATGTACATTACAACTTTTTGATCTGTTTAAAAAAAAAAAAAAAAAAATTTGTATTTTTAATGTACGTTTTTACAAATTTTTGATTAGTTGAAAAAAAAAATTTTTGTATTTTAAATGTACGTTTTTGCAACTTTTGGATTATTTGAAAAAATTTACATGTAGGATGATTTCATCTTTACTTATAACTTACTGTTATATGTACACTGATATGACTTTCGTTTAGGTATTAAAAATTTCATATTTACTTGTATGTTAAATATACAATATGTTTCATATATTTATATAAAAACATAAAAAACAGAAAAATAAATGAAAAATTTAAAAAAAGTTTCTTATATTTCAATATAAACTTTAAAAAACTTCAATTCTAATAACTTATTTTATAGTTTTAATCAATTTTGTAACGAATTAAAACAAAAAAATATAAAAAAAAAGTAAAATTTACCACGCTTCTGGTTCCAAAACATTATTATAAGATGGTGCTGCCTTTTCAAATATCGATGTATATGGTTGACAAACGTTATGAATGGATCGGTCGAAGTATATGAAACTATTGTGTATATGTGTAAGAGCATTACATTAATAGTTTTGATTTTGACTAGGTTCTGTTCTTTTGAAAATATTATGTTTTATAATATGATATTTTCAAATAATTTTTGTTTACTGTAATAACATCGTAAAGGTACCTCATCGAAAAATTATGAAAAGGTATAAAGTAAGTGTTTTGGTATTAAAAAATATGTTAACATATATTTTTTATTAACCGTAAACCATTTATATATACATATATGTATATATGTATGTATATATATATATATTTATATATATATATATATATATATATATCTTATACATGTAATGCGTACATATTGTATAAAAATAAGTTGGTAATGATGGTTCTTTATCCTCATATGCAACTTTATATATGTAAAACAATGTTGTATGTATTTCACAATAATAAATTAAACATTTATTTGAATGTGATATATCTGTAAAGAGCATATTGATAAGATTTTTTTTTTTTAAATCATAAATTATTAATATGGTCCTCGTCCCTAGACTTGATTGCAGCCAGTACGTTAACAGTTATCTCGATTGCTATGTACTTATTATTTTATAAAGATAATAGAGATCATAGTTGGGATAACGGTGCTCTGATGGCATAGTTCCGATTCGACACTTCAAGTTAACAATGCCGGGCTGTTAATCGGGATCTGCGTATTGCAGTGGCTAGGAGGTGGGTGGATAACATATCATATGTTAATAAATGTTATTATAATTTTATTGTGTTAAATGTAAAATGGTATATATATGTATATATATATATATATATATATATATATATATATATATATATATATATATATATATATATATATATATGTATCTATATGTATATATATATAAAATTTTTATAATTTTTCCATCTTATACTATGTCAAAGCAAGTCCATGGGCTATAGGTGTTAAACCTTAGGCTCTTATGTGGACAAACAATTTTATAAAATAAATTTTTTAATAAATTTATAATGCAAGAAACTCACTACATACCAAGCGAGAATGAAGTGTGTTATTTGAACGTAAAATAAATATATATTTTATATATTTAAAAATTGTCGCATACAATCTAGCGAAGAGTTATGAGCAAATGTTTGAATTATTTCAATAAAACTATATTACTTAAAATATATGGTAATAGTTTTTATTCAAATATGAATATTTTCAAAAAAGAATTTTTTTTATTTTTTTAAATATTAAAAATTTTAGAAAATATTTTTTATATAAAAAGTAACAAAAGAAATAAATTTATTTTTATTTCAATTTTTGTTATAATTTTTATATGTTTATATCAGTTTATGAAGAAATTTCATACTGATTAATAAATGAAAAACTTTTTAAAATATTTCTTTTTTTTTTAAATTGGAATAATTTTATTAAGTTTGGAACATACAGTTCCCTGGTTGATCCTGCCAGTAGTCATATGCTTGTCTCAAAGATTAAGCCATGCATGTCTCAGTACAAGCCATATTAAGGTGAAACCGCGAAAGGCTCATTATATCAGTTATGGTTCCTTAGATCGTACATACATTTACTTGGATAACTGTGGTAATTCTAGAGCTAATACATGCAAACAGAGTTCCGACCAGAGATGGAAGGAATGCTTTTATTAGATCAAAACCAATCGATGTTAACATATTTTTATAATATATTTTATGTTTTTTTATAATTTCATATATATATTTAATATATGTGCATCGTAATAATTTGGTGACTCTGAATAACTTTTAGCTGATCGCACGGTCTTTATAGTACCGGCGACGCATCTTTCAAATGTCTGCCTTATCAACTGTCGATGGTAGGTTCTGCGCCTACCATGGTTGTAACGGGTAACGGGGAATCAGGGTTCGATTCCGGAGAGGGAGCCTGAGAAACGGCTACCACATCCAAGGAAGGCAGCAGGCGCGCAAATTACCCACTCCCGGCACGGGGAGGTAGTGACGAAAAATAACGATACGGGACTCATCCGAGGCCCCGTAATCGGAATGAGTACACTTTAAATCCTTTAACGAGGATCCATTGGAGGGCAAGTCTGGTGCCAGCAGCCGCGGTAATTCCAGCTCCAATAGCGTATATTAAAGTTGTTGCGGTTAAAAAGCTCGTAGTCGAATTTGTGTCCTACACTGTCGGTTCACCGCTCGCGGTGTTTAACTGGCATGTTTTGTGGGACGTCCTACCGGTGGTGAGGTATAAATTATATATTGTATAATATGGTTATAAATACTTGTATTTTTATTTAAATTTTTATTTTTATGGTAAGTTATTATTTATATTTTTACTTGCTTGAAAAGTTTAAAGTATACTAGTTAAATTTTATATACTAATATGTACATTAAAGTATAATTTATCGTAAGTGTTAAAGTTATTTATTTTTTATAATTTAAATAATGGAGACAGCCTCCCAATTATAATCCTATCGCGGTGCTCTTAATTGAGTGTCGAGATGGGCCGGTACGTTTACTTTGAACAAATTAGAGTGCTTAAAGCAGGCTTTAAAATTTAAATAGTGCCTGAATATTGTGTGCATGGAATAATGGAATAGGACCTCGGTTCTATTTTGTTGGTTTTCGGAAGTTTTTCCGAGGTAATGATTAATACGGACAGATGGGGGCATTCGTATTGCGACGTTAGAGGTGAAATTCTTGGATCGTCGCAAGACGGACAGAAGCGAAAGCATTTGCCAAAAATGTTTTGATTGATCAAGAACGAAAGTTAGAGGTTCGAAGGCGATCAGATACCGCCCTAGTTCTAACCATAAACGATGCCAGCTAGCGATCCGCCAAAGTTCCTCCGATGACTTGGCGGGCAGCTTCCGGGAAACCAAAGCTTTTGGGTTCCGGGGGAAGTATGGTTGCAAAGCTGAAACTTAAAGGAATTGACGGAAGGGCACCACCAGGAGTGGAGCCTGCGGCTTAATTTGACTCAACACGGGAAACCTCACCAGGCCCGGACACCGGAAGGATTGACAGATTGGAAGCTCTTTCTTGATTCGGTGGGTGGTGGTGCATGGCCGTTCCTAGTTGGTGGAGCGATTTGTCTGGTTAATTCCGATAACGAACGAGACTCTAGCCTACTAAATAGACGTACTTTATTACCGGCATCTCAAGGCCCATCGGCTGTATTGTTACTGAATGTTATTTGTATATTTTGTTTTAATATATTTATAATATGTATGATTGATAATATTCATTTATGTTTTTTATTTCTTTGGGGATAAATTTCTATGTGTAATTACTTAATCTGCATTAATGATATATTTAACATGATACATTAACTAAAGTGACATCAGTTTTTTGATGTGGTTTTTACTGCCGGCGTACAAATAATTCTTCTTAGAGGGACAGGCGGCTTCTAGCCGCACGAGATTGAGCAATAACAGGTCTGTGATGCCCTTAGATGTTCTGGGCCGCACGCGCGCTACACTGAAGGAATCAGCGTGTTTTCCTCTGGCCGAAAGGTCCGGGTAACCCGCTGAACCTCCTTCGTGCTAGGGATTGGGGCTTGCAATTATTCCCCATGAACGAGGAATTCCCAGTAAGCGCGAGTCATAAGCTCGCGTTGATTACGTCCCTGCCCTTTGTACACACCGCCCGTCGCTACTACCGATTGAATGATTTAGTGAGGTCTTCAGACTGGTGCGCGGCAATGTTTTTAAAAGACATTGCCGATGATGCTGGAAAGATGACCAAACTTGATCATTTAGAGGAAGTAAAAGTCGTAACAAGGTTTCCGTAGGTGAACCTGCGGAAGGATCATTAACGAAATATAACAAAACCTGATTTTTGTGATTTTTTATATATATTAATGTTTTGTTAAAATATTTTGTTTATAAATTCCTTATATTTTTATGTAAGTAAAAGAAAAATTTACTTTTTTTCTATAACTTACTTTATAAAATATATAATTTTTATAATATAAAAATTATAATATTGTAATAAATAAACACGTATTTGGATACCAATTTTTAATATATTAAATATATTATTGGTTATAAAGTTTTACATCCAAATGTTAATTTGATTTTTTAATTTTTTTTTTTTGATATGTGTTTATTTTTATATATCAATATATAAATTTTTTTTTTTTATATTAACAATATTAAAAATTTATTGAATCTATATAAAATAAATAGCATATTCGTAAAATAACAAAACAAGTTATTTTCAATATGTCTTATTTATAATATAGTTATTTAATAAATGAGTTTTCTTTAAAAAAAAATTTTTTTTTTTTTTTTAATGTTTTGTCAAATAAACAAGCAAGCACTGTATCTAATAAAATTTTATTAAATATTATTATTTATTCTTTTATACAAATGTAAGTCAATATAAAACAAACAAAAAAATTGTTTTTTTATTGCAGTCTTTTTATTATTATTTTATAATAATAAAAAAAGTATAAATTTTTATTTAATATAAATATTTTTTAAAATTTAATAATATAAAGATTACCCTGAACGGTGGATCACTTGGCTCGTGGGTCGATGAAGAACGCAGCTAATTGCGCGTCAACTTGTGAACTGCAGGACACATGAACATCGACATTTCGAACGCACATTGCGGTCCTTGGATACTGTTCCCGGACCACACCTGGCTGAGGGTCGTATACAATAATATATTAAAAGATTATTTTTAATAAAAGATAATATATTTTTTAAAATATATATCTTATAAATAATAAAATGAATGTTCGTATATTTTTTTAATTTATACGTCATTCTAAATTATATGATGTTTTTAATGTATGTATTTTTAATATTATTTTTCTATATCTTACTTATTATAAATGTGTAAGAATAAGAAAATCAAATAATACATCACATCATTTTAATTTAATAAAAATGAAACAATATTTTCTAAAAAAATATAAAAATAAATTTAAACACATATAGTAATGAAAACCAAAAATTATTCATGTATATATGTGTTTTAAATATCTAATTATTTTTATTTTATGAAAATATGAAATAACGAAATAATTTATTTCTTATTAATTTTCATATAAATATTAAATAATAATATTTAAAAATTTAACATAATAACATAAGATAAAATTTTTTGGTTTAAGTAATTACTAATAGTGTTTTTATTTTTTCAAAATAAAATTTTTTTATATTTATTTATAAAGAAAATATTGAAAAAAAAAAAAAACATTTTTATTTTATTTATTTATAATTGCGACCTCAGAGTAGGTGAGATTACCCGCTGAATTTAAGCATATTATTAAGCGGAGGAAAAGAAACTAACTAGGATTCCCTTAGTAGCGGCGAGCGAACAGGGAAAAGCCCATCACTGAACCCCATGGCTAAATAAAAATGGTCATTCGGGGAATGTAGTGTTTGGGAGGATCCATAATTTTTTATATAACCTGTTATTTTATGTAATAAGTCCAAGTCCATCTTGAATGGGGCCATATACCCAGAGAGGGTGCCAGGCCCGTAGTGACTATATACTGAATAACAGGTGGATCTCTCCTTAGAGTCGGGTTGCTTGAGAGTGCAGCTCTAAGTGGGTGGTAAACTCCATCTAAGGCTAAATATAACCACGAGACCGATAGCGAACAAGTACCGTGAGGGAAAGTTGAAAAGAACTTTGAAGAGAGAGTTCAAGAGTACGTAAAACCGTTCAGGGGTAAACCTGAAAAACCCGAAAGGTCGAAAGATGAGATTCATTTACTTTTTATCGTATATTAACCAACTTGTATTTGTTAGTGACAAAATTTATTATTATTATATATTATAATTTTTTATGGTATATTTATAATTTATAAAATTATTGCACTACTATATGTTGTGTATAATAACGAGGTATGCACTTCTCATCTTGTAGGACGTCGCGACCCGTTAAATATTGATTTATGAAATATTTTTGTGCATTGTATATTATATTATAAATTTTTATTTATTTGTGTAATATATGCCTATATTATCTAATTAATTGTTTGACGGTATAAATATTCATAATATAAGATTAAGTGTAAAATTTTTTTTTTTACACGTTCATTACCTAAAACGAGTATATATGGGTTTTATTAGGTTTTTTATATTTCTTAATAAAACATATGATTTTATTTGGTTTTTATACCAATAAATCATACCATA
Source organism: Brachynemurus nebulosus (assembly GCA_035578155.1). NCBI lineage: Eukaryota > Metazoa > Arthropoda > Insecta > Neuroptera > Myrmeleontidae > Brachynemurus > Brachynemurus nebulosus. The sequence goes on along the minus strand of JAPWDM010000100.1, from coordinate 47,518 downwards.
TTACTGTCAGTTTTTAGGTATTAATTTGAACAATAATCTTTTTGTCAGCGACGCTATAGCTTTGGGTACTTTCAGGACCCGTCTTGAAACACGGACCAAGGAGTCTAGCATGTGCGCAAGTCATTGGGAATAAAATATTTTTTCATCGAAATATTAATAAATTTTATGAAACCCAAAGGCGAAATGAAAGTAAAATAATTTTTTTTAAAAAAATTTTTATTTTTTTTATTATAAATTTGAGGGAGGATATATTTTTATTATGTATTAAATATCGCACTCCCAGGGCATCTTATATTATTCTTATAATTTTTTTATAATTTTTATTATGAATAAAGGTGCACCTAGAGCGTACACGCTGGGACCCGAAAGATGGTGAACTATGCCTGGTCAGGACGAAGTCAGGGGAAACCCTGATGGAGGTCCGTAGCGATTCTGACGTGCAAATCGATCGTCGGAACTGGGTATAGGGGCGAAAGACTAATCGAACCATCTAGTAGCTGGTTCCCTCCGAAGTTTCCCTCAGGATAGCTGGCGTTCATCATTCAACGAGTCTCATCCGGTAAAGCGAATGATTAGAGGCCTTGGGGCCGAAACGACCTCAACCTATTCTCAAACTTTAAATGGGTGAGATCTCTAGCTTGCTTAAAATCATATATTGATTTTATTTTTAATTTTATATATATGTGAAGCTATGAGAATAATATTTTTAATTAAGATAATATTTATGGATCAGAATGCCAAGTGGGCCACTTTTGGTAAGCAGAACTGGCGCTGTGGGATGAACCAAACATAGAGTTAAAGCGCCAAAATCGACGCTTATGGGATACCATGAACGGTGTTGGTTGCTTAAGACAGCAGGACGGTGGCCATGGAAGTCGGAATCCGCTAAGGAGTGTGTAGCAACTCACCTGCCGAAGCAACTAGCCCTGAAAATGGATGGCGCTGAAGCGTCGTGCTTATACTCTATCGTCAATTGTTATTATAGATATTTATTATTTTTATAAAAATTTTTAAATATCATGAAAACTTGACGAGTAGGAGGGTCGCGATGGTGTGCGCGGAAGGATTGGCCGTGAGGCTGTCTGGAGCCGCCATCGGTGCAGATCTTGGTGGTAGTAGCAAATACTCTAGCGAGACCCTGGAGGACTGACGTGGAGAAGGGTTTCGTGTGAACAGCAGTTGCACACGAGTCAGTCGATCCTAAGCCCTAGGTGAAAACCGATGTTAATGTTGATGTGTTTTAATAAATTATATAATTATTTTTATAAATAATTATTATTTAAAATAATAAAATTTTATAAAATAAATAAATAAATAATAAATAATTACATCCATTGGGCGAAAGGGAAACCGGTTCCTATTCCGGTACCCGGCAGCGGAACCGTATATAAGTCGGGCCCTCATTCACATTATATATGTGTATATGAGTGTTCGTCGGGGTAACCCAAAGAGGCCTGGAGACGCCGTCGGAAGATCCAGGAAGAGTTTTCTTTTCTGCATGAGCGTTCGAGTTCCCTGGAATCCTCTAGCAGGGCGATAGGGTTTGGAACGCGAAGAGCACCGCAGTTGCGGCGGTGTCTGGATCATTCCCTCGGACCTTGAAAATCCAGGTGAGGGCCACGTGGAGGTGTCGCGCCGGTTCGTACCCATATCCGCAGCAGGTCTCCAAGGTGAAGAGCCTCTAGTCGATAGAATAATGTAGGTAAGGGAAGTCGGCAAATTAGATCCGTAACTTCGGGATAAGGATTGGCTCTGAGGACCGGGGCGTGTCGGGCTTGATTGGGATGTAGGTTATGGCTAACGTGCCGGGCCTGGGTGAGGTGATACCATATTACCTACTAAATGTTATACATATGTTTTGTAAATTTTATTTATTAAAATAATAAATAATTATAATGTGTGTATTTATGTATTATATAGAACAATTATTGGAAAAATCGATTTTATTTGTAATTATATTTAATTATTGTATGGTACAGTACTGATATATAAAAATCTGATTTTTTATTTTTGTTATTTTATTAATATGTACTCCATAAGAATAATTTATAAATTACATAATTTTCTAAGTAATTAGTTATTATGTGTATAATAAATGAATATTTGGGGATTTAATATATATTTGATAATAATCATTTATGTAAAATGATGGCTAAAGTTTTTATATACAAATGCTGTATTATTTATATAATAAAACTAAATATGATTTATTTATAATAATTTCATTAAAAGTTTTTTCATTTGTTCGAAAAATACTTTACATATCTATGTAATTATTGAAAATTTTTTAAATTATTATTTACTTGTATGCTATTAATGAATTAATTTTGGGTATATGTTTTTCTGTGGATCCGAACTCGGTCCCGTGCCTTGGCCACCTACGGAACTTTCTTGCTGCGAGACTTTACTCAACATATATATCATATAATTTTTATATTTATATTTTTATTTATTTAATTATATTATATTAAAATGAAAAATATATATGCGTAAGTGTTCTCTTCGGCCGCCATTTAACGGTTAACTCAGAACTGGCACGGACTAGGAGAATCCGACTGTCTAATTAAAACAAAGCATTGCGATGGCCCCAACGGGTGTTGACGCAATGTGATTTCTGCCCAGTGCTCTGAATGTCAATGTGAAGAAATTCAAAAGAAGCGCGGGTAAACGGCGGGAGTAACTATGACTCTCTTAAGGTAGCCAAATGCCTCGTCATCTAATTAGTGACGTGCATGAATGGATTAACGAGATTCTCTCTGTCCCTATCTACTCAATATTTTTCTTCTATAGGGACTACATAAACTACCTGACTATCCTTACATTCAGTTTGTAGACATTAGCGGGGTTCTACTTTCAGCGGGGTGTGTTAATTAAAATATTAATAATTATAGTTGGTTCAGATAGAGTGTACATACGACATATTGTATAGTCTGTTCGTCGACACGACCTTTAACTAATACATAGATTTACTATTCTTTTCTAACGTTGTAATTCAATTAGCCTATGTTCTACTGGTAACAACATGGCAACTCCTAGGCGCCGGCGTAAATTGCCGAGCGATAATAGCGAACAAGATTCGGAGGTCGAAATGAGTGGGGACGAATTCTCTGCGTTTGCTGATTCTGGTGTAAAAGATCCGAAGGTGAGATTGAACAAGATTACGGAGATTGGCACCAAATTACGGAAGTTTGTACTTACTGACACGAATAAAATTCAGAAAGTGCACGGCGAGTTTATAATGCAATGTTTTTCGGATGTCGAACATATGCTGAGTGAGGTACTGTGTGAACGGGCCAGCGAAGTGGGCAAACTACAAGGTCAGATAGACATGTTAAGAGAAACAAACGAGAGACTACTTGATAAAATAGGAAAGGTAACTGGAGGTGTTACATCCACAGACATGGACCCGACATGTACCGGCTTGAACGGAGGCACTGGTGCAATGACATCAAGAGAACTGGGTGGAACAAATACGCAATTTCCCGAGCTCCCCAAACCTAAAAAATCCTACGCTGTGGTGGTAAAAGCAATGGATGACAAAGTGGATAAGGAAGCCATTCGTGATAGACTCATGAAGGAGGTGAGCAAAGAACTTGCGGACATACGGGTGCAATCTGTAAAATCTGGGAGAACGGGGATCGTGGTGGAAACTATAACGGAACAAGAAAGGGAACGTATACAACAATACGATTTTACCAGCAAGGGATTGAAAGTCGAGCTGCCTAAGAGGAATGACCCCCGAGTTGTAATTTTTCGTGTTCCGAACGACATGACAGATGAGAACCTAATGAGGGATCTACATAAAAAGAATCTGGAGTCATGTATGGACGAGGAAGAAGCTAGAAAGTGCTTAAAGCTTATAACGAGATTGGGTCGGGATAACCCGCACGGAACGGTAGTGATTGAATTACCAGCACCAATAAAGGAACGACTACTGTCATATGAGAGAATATATCTTGGCTGGGGGTCATATCGGGTCAGAGAAGACAGAAACATGAGCCGTTGTCTCCGTTGTTATGGATTCGATCACCTTACCAGCGATTGTAAAAGGGAGCGACTGTGCAAAAGATGTGGACAGACCGGCCATCTGGCCCCAGACTGTAAAAACGAAGTTCGTTGTCCCGTCTGCAAAACCAAGGGTCTGGATGATAAACATGGTGTGTTCGACAGAAGTTGTCCCGAGTTCAACAGAATGTGGGAAAGGATCCGGGGCAGATATGAATAATCATGGATCTTATACAGCTTAACTGCCAACGTTCGTATGCGGTGATGTGTGAACTCGGGAACACAATGCGGAGATGGCGAATCAAATATGCCATCATTCAAGAACCATACGCAAGAAATGGACAAATTCTAGGGTTACCAAATGATATGCGAGTGTTCTCGAGCGGTGCCACGGGAGTGAGAGCCGCCATCATAATCGACGATCAAAATTTAGACGTAATGGCTATCACCGACTGCATCTCCGACTATGGAGTCTGTGTATGGGTTAACGATGGGCAACAGGACTTTTACATCGTATCGGCATACTGCAGGCCAGGTGATGACATCACCCTGGACATACGATACTTGGACCGGGTCGTACGGCGAGTTGGACATAGACCTCTCCTAATTGGTGTCGACGCGAATGCTTGTTCGGGACTATGGTTTAGCAAAAATCTTGGAACCTCCAGAGAGAACGACATACGCGGGGATAATTTAGCCGAATGGGCTCTGGAAAATGAACTGCTGGTCCTGAACGAGCCTTCGGACTTTTATACCTTCAGTGGCCCGAGGGGTGATAGCGACATTGACGTCACCTTATGCAACAGACTAATGCATAGGATCGGATGGGAATGGAAAATAATTCCGGACTGGAGTATCAGCGATCATAATACTATCCATATTAAGTCGAACACTAATCGAGCCCACCCTGTTAAGACGAATGGTCCCCTCATCCCGATACATAAGCTAACGGAATTTGAACACTCTTTCATATCACACTTTCAGAACATAGACTTCGGCGACTGGCTTTATAT
>JAPWDM010000100.1:0-32500 GCA_035578155.1 Brachynemurus nebulosus | reverse complement strand
AATATAAAATTTTGAAAATACGTTTCTTTATACCTCATTTCAGATACAATTAATCATGAGTTTTCGTTAAAAAATTAAATAATTCTTATATTCGAAACAAATCAACATTTTAGTCTTTTCTAAAAGCAAACTGCAAATTTAAAATTTAGTTAAATGCAATAATGAAAGAGATAAAGCCAAGAAAACGGAAATTATTTAAATTCAAAGTGACGAAGCATGATTAAATTTAACTGAAATGCACCATATATATATTTTATAATATCTCGGAACCACATTTTTGGAACTGGTTGACACGATAACTCAAAAACTATTCGATGAATCCCTTTACTTAATTTTTTATTTTAATGAAAATTCAATTCTCTGGCACCTATACCTAAGTCCGATACATTTTCAATATTTTTTACTTTTTTTATTTTACTTTAAAGAGCGAAAAATAATACAAAAGTCGTAATCAAAAGTTCATACATCCGCCACTTTTTTTTTCTTTCAGCAATTTATTGATATATAGGTATTGGTGCCGGTACTCTTCATATATTTTATAAATCTTCTTTGTTTTTGGATTTCAGTGGTTTATTACCGGCACTATGATATCAACGAACAAGGCATCGGATTTTCGGATCGTCACACTGCATTATCTAGAAAATGGATAATTTTTTATATTTTTCCTTGAAATTTTTGTATAGTTTAATACTTAATAAATATGTGTGCAGAATTTGAAATTGACATTTTCTTCCGTTCTTGAGAAAAAAATTCCAGAAAAATACATAATTTTTAAGGACTCTCAAGTAAACCTCCCCTTAATCAACTAACCTCTTTGAGAAATAGGAACTAAATCAAAGTGTCAAATTTCCCATCTTATCCCGAGCTTGGTGTAAAACGGGAAGCACTTCGGAGTAAAATGAAGAATTTGGTTTATTCAGACATACAGTGTGAATAAATATGCACTTCATCATCTTCGTCAACTACTCCGGCACATGAATTATATGTCCAACCGTTACACGATCTGCATGCAATCCAACTCTCCTTATTTGATTGTGAATATAAGTAACCACAATACAAACAAGTACTGTCATCCTCATCTTCTTACAATGAACTCGAATCCATAGCTTTCTTTTATCTTTTATAATAGATTTTTTGTTTTTATTTTTTTCTGTTCAGTCTTTTCTTTTTGGTTCAATCTCCTCTTTGTTTTCTTTTGTACTTTCTTCTTTGGAAATATCATTTTTATAAGGAGATTCCGTAGTTATGACAGTTCTTCCACGTTCTCTAGTTCTTTTCTTTTTAATTTGTTCTTCATTGGATATTGCCATAACATTTTCCGAGGAAACCAAAAATGAACTCTTCGATTTTAAAATTTGCTCTTGGGAGTTTTCTCTGTAGCACCCTGAGGTGATAGGAGGAGGCTGAGCTGCCTGTGAAGAGACTGAAGGCATAGTAACCGCAAAACTCTCCTTGACAATGGGCAAGGTAATCAACTGAGAACTCATTCGAGTAACAAAAATGGTTGAGTCTTGTTGAGGTGCCTGCAAATGGTAGATGTTGAAGGCTGGCACAATATGGCTGAATCATTTCCTGTATTAGCCCTACTGTGGCGTTCCTTAATAGTGATTTCAGTAGTTGTACTTTCTGCAATCTGCAGCTATATAACCCGCTTCTGTTAAAGCAAAACGGCTATACTAGAAATACCGAGCAAAGTAGCAAAACACTATTCAAATAAAAATAGGGTGGACGGAGGCGGAAATAAAAGGAAAAGTGAATATCTTAAGATGTTATAAAAGCTTAAAATTTGACCACAAATCGCCCAGGTGTACGGTAGAGGAGGACATTTTATTTCTGTTGCGTATGGATGCATTAGATTATTTTTGTTAGCAAATTAATATACCAACTCATTTAATTAAGATAATTTTGTATCACACCTCGAAAACCACATGAGCTATAAAGACTCATAGCCCCCTAGAAAGAAACATAGCCCCTACCGGTAGCTATTACTTTCACTTGAACAATCTTTTGATCAGATGAATGGTTTAGCTGTAATAAAAATGGCAACTTTAGAAAACCTTAAAAGTCGTAGGTATGTAAGATGTACCTGTATTTATATATATATATATATATATATATATATATATATATATATATATATATATATATATATATATATATATATATATATATATTATGTATATGCTTTTGATTTGAGAAAAATGATTTATGTTTGAAAATAATATGATATCCTTTTCAATATGTACGAGTATAATCCATCTAATACGTTCTACTGAATCTTCATGCCTGTGGAAAGGTTCCTGTTAATAAGTAGTAAATGTAAAGCTTTTAACATTATATATACTTTCCTTATAGATGCTGTTGAATGCTTACGAGATGAAAGCTCGTCAATTATTTAGTGACACGGTTTGTTGTTTAATTTATAACAATAAATAAAGTCAGTAATGTATGTGGGCTAGGTGGTGAGGTGTGAGCACCAGGAAATACTTAAAACAGTTTGCCCGAAAAGGAATTACTCATTGTTCTGTCCGGAATTAGTGGTGGGTTATGAAAATATATATAAAAAGAGTCGCATTTAATTCTTCTTATTAGTTATAACTCTATATTGAATATTTAATAGAGTATTGTGATATATTGTGGAACCCTTTGGATATTGTGGGGCTGATTAATGACGGGATTAATAATGTCTCTATAGTGTCGTGATGTAGGTAACAACTGATAATGTCAGTATAACTAGAAATACTTACCTAATTTAAATCACTTGATATTTAATTAGCTTTTGAGAAAAATTAAGAAATTTGCGTAACTTCTTTACAATAAATGCCTGATTTTTTGTGTCATTACAATAACAATATTTCTGTTTTATTTTTCAAAATATAAAACAACTTTTCAAGGACACGTCATCACCGATTTTGAAAAATTCACTGTTAGAGAGTTATACTATTTTAGATGGATATAAACTTTTACTGTGATATTATTACACACCGCCAGTGTGGTTAGAGTATAAATGAGGGTATACGAACGTAATGGAGGGTGACTCTCACCTAAACTTGTTTTCCTTGTTTTTGACTCCGCCCACTACTTCTATCTCTACTAATTTCTCATCATCCATTGTTACTATTTGTAAGTTAACATTTAGAATAAATAGGCGTGTAGCTGAATATAATCTTTACACGTTTCAGAATGGTCATATTGACCGAAACATATCATAAGATTATATTTAATAAAAGTGGTATTTTGTAAAGTGTTTTATTTACTAATATAAAACAACTTTGTTTTCAAGTTGAGTAATATTGATCATAATAAAGTTGCACGTTATTAATTTAAAATTGAAACCATTTTGTATTTATGTTTTTATCTATTGAATCAATGTAGATTTTTTTAAAGCAGAGTTAAAACATAATTGAAGTGATATGGAAACATTTTGGAATCAATATCTAATATTATTGAAATAATACTGAAACGTTATCAAATTAATAACTCACAGTATTAAATCAATTCTGAAACACTTGTCGTGGAGTTTCAGCAAACACGACATCATCAAAAATATTATGCAAGCGACATATCTAAGATGTTATGATCAACTGATGTCATTACAATAGATTTTGAATATAGGTATATGTGTTAAAGGGGAATACCCGAGTTGTGTTGATGGCTAATGATGATAGGAGAGGTGCCGGTGATGCTCACCGTACCTCAAGAGAGATGTTTGAGTCATGAAACTGAACAGGCGTATTTTGAAGAACTAATTTTTTGATATTTTAAACAATGTATTTGCATCTCTCAATTTATTGTTTCATGCGTCACAATCAATAGAAAATCGATGTAAAAAATATAAAATTAAATTAAATAAATTGAAATTAAGAATAAATTGAATTTTTATTTATTAAACCAAAAAATAGCCAATAAATCCGTTGCGCATAAGGAACCAAAATCGTACCTTGACATAAAGTGGCGAGGCAAGTAGGATTTCGAACAAGATTATTCACGTTATTAAGTATAAAGTGGCGAACCAAGCAGGATTTTACGAACAATTAATTTAAACTGAAATAAAATAAATAAAAAATTAAAGATTTTGAACGTGAAAACTGAAAAAAATCTTCTGATATAAACAGTTAAAATTAAAGTGAACAAACAAAATATAAAAATAAAACAAAGAAAATTTAAAGTAAAAAGTTAAACAAAGACAAGTACAAACAATTAAATAAACAAAATTAAAACTGAAATTTTTTGCCAAAATTAATATAAACAAGTAAACTTCAGTCGTGTACGGAAGAAGAAGAACATTCGAACAAGGACATCGTGGTACATAGTGGAGCAGTAGCATCCAGAAAAGCCTTCCAGATATACCAACATCAGGAGAAGTTGCAGTTGGAGCAGGAATCGAAGAGTGCCCGTGCCAAATCCAGAAATATGAACAACAAACCCATCAATAATCCCAGGAAGTTGCAACATGTAGTAAATAGGTAAAATAATTAAATAATTATAATAAAAATATGTTAAATTTTGTAAAGGAAGATATGGATTTCTTAAATTCAATTAAACTTGATTTCATTAATGACCAATTAATAATATTTGGATTTTTAAAGAAAATTAAAAATTGTTTCACATCTTTAGAAATTAATCATGATAGCAGGAAAATACAAATTATAAAAAATAGATTAGTAGGACCGGCTAGACTTATTTTTGAAAGTTCAAATCCAAATTTCAGTACATTTCAGGAATTAGAAAATTTTTTAATCAATACATTTTATAGTGAAAGAGATGAACATAGAATTAGATCAGAAATTTTAGATTTCCATCGTAGATACCAAGGTCCGGAAACACCCATAGAATATCTTTGTAAAACACTTGAAGCCACTAGTAATTTGAGGGATCCACCGTCTGAAAAATTTTTAATACAATGTATATGTGCCCAGTTACAAGACTATTGTGAATCACATATTTTAGCATGTAATTGTAAAAATTTAATAGTAGCATGGCAAACAATAAAACGTTTTGATGATATTAAAAACAGTCAAAAAAGAAACGATTTTAACGATTTTCATAGAAATTATATAAACAAGACTGATGAAATTAATGAAACTAACAATGAAAATGATAAAAATATTATAAAAAGTTCCATCTACATTAAATAAACCTTCTTTGTCAGATATTCGTCAGTCTGTTTTATCCATTAATCTTGATGAAATTCTAAGAAAATTTAAAAAAAATATGCAAATAGAATTGCAAAACACTTTCCTTCATTAAATTTTATGTAGTGATCCTTTAGAATCTAGTAATAATAATGGTAATAATTCTGAAAAGATTGAAAAAGTTTTTGAAACAGAAAATATTAGTCCAAAAGTAAATTCGGATATTGTTAACTCTTTGTCTACATCAAACGATGTTAATATTTCAAAAGTTAAAATTTCTAATTCACTTTCTGTTAGAAAATATACATGCATAAATGTTATGAATAAAGTTTCGGATATTTTACAAAAACCAGACGATTTTACAAATGATCCCACTAATATTTCTAAAAATATTTATTATGAATTCTTCAACTAAAAAGCTGAAATATTTAACGAACTTTGTAATCCTACAAAACACAGATATTTGGGAATATCTGTACAAAAATGACGCCGAGAATATTTTGTGTTAACACTTTAATGCTTAAAAAAAGAGTTGAAATCCATTGTTATGCCGAGAATAGGTGTAAATAATTATGCTTTGGTACAGGGACTATTTAAAAAAATAATCCAAAAGAAAAAATTACCACAAATTTCCGGAATGAAAACTTTTGTTGTACTTGGCTCAAATTTTTTTTACTTTTATTCAATATCAAGCAAAAATTAGAGCCGAGAACAACAAAAGTTTTCATTCCGGAAATTTGTTGTAATTTTTTCTTTTGGATTATTTTTTTAAATAGTCCCTGTACCAAAGCATAATTATTTACATCTATTCTCGGCATAACAATGGATTTCAACTCTTTTTTTAAGCATTAAAGTGTTAACACAAAATATTCTCGGCGTCATTTTTGTACAGATATTCCCAAATATCTGTGTTTTGTAGGATTTAACTTATTTTTGTTTTGCTTTTTGTTAAACAGTAAAATATTTACAGCTTTCTACTGGTGCATAATGTATATATTTTCTACATCTGTTAAAATATACCTTAAATTTTCATCACTCTATATAAACTGTAGACCAGCGGTTTCCAAACTGGGAGGCGCGCAATATCCACCAGGAGGGCGCAGGTTAATTGCAAATATCGTCGTCGTTTTGATAAAATCATGGTTTTAAGAATAAGCGCGCAAATATAATTACCAAATAATGGACATTTTATGTTAAGGAGTTACATACATGGGTCTTTTTTAGCAAAAAAAAACAGTATTTTTTGATTTTTTTTTACAAGGTAAGAAAATATAATTTATTTCAACTTTTGGCATATTATAAATTATTTTGGGACACTGAAAAAATTTCCGTGAAAAAAGAAAATAATTAGGCCATTGACAGCTAGTTTTTGAAAATAACTGATTTTTTGCCGTAGGCAGAGTAACCCCTGAAATTCTGACCTAAAATAAAATCCCCTGTCGCAGCAACCTACATAACATAGCGAATTTCCGTTTAAAAATATTAGTTTTTCTCGGAAACTAGTTGACATAGAATGATAGTCTAAAGACCTTTTTTATGTGATTTTTTCTCCTCTTTTCGATGGCGTAAAAAATTACGCAAAAATTTTTGAATGAGGGGAAATTTTGGCAAAAAGCTAATTTTTCCTACGTAAATTGCCCAAAAAACTATGTATCCGGCATCGGACGTGTCTGGCTAACGAACTTGTCTAACGGTATGGGACTTCTAATATTTTCACCAAATTTCGAAAAAACAGGACATTTCGTTCGAGAGTTATCGTCCGGACACACACACACACACACATACATATATATATATATATATATATATATATATGTATAAAAATAAATATAAAAATTTTAGTGAATAATATTTTCGGTTTCTAGGGACCTAAAAACAAATTTCTGCCATAGTCCCGGGTTCAAGTCGCGTCATGACAGTGGCTGTAATAGCTGAATTCCATTCTGGAAATTCGCTAAAACAAAATTTTTTCTATTATTACATGCTTATGGCTTGTACTTGAACGAAAAATTACTGTTTCCGTTCATTACATCTCATTTTACAAGTAGAAAGTCAATGAAAAACACGAAAATTTTTACCAAAAATCAAAATTTTTTGTTTAAAACACTGTCAAAAGTTGAAATTTCATTTTTTTTTAAATCCCTTTGTTCAAGTACAAGCCATAAGCTTTTACTTATAGAAAAAAAATTGCTAAAAGTTGGAATAAATTAGGTTTTTCTGCTAAAAAAAAGCCATGTAACTCTTAACAATGATTTTCCTGCTCGCACTGTAGGTAATACTTTAACAATAACAATTCTCAAGCGGTCAGAGTCATGTTAGCGCGTCAGTATCGAATAACGTGTCTGATCAACGGTTTCTTCTCAAGTGTCGTATAGACCCGTCCGCCAAGAATGTGAGTCTTTTCAGTAAAAAAGTAATTTACGAATTGTTTATAAATTTTTTCCAGAGCGGGGTAGGAGAGGTAAGGGGTGCGTTAGTGCACAAAGTTTGGAAACCGCTGCTGTAGACCAATCAGAAAGTTATAGTTGTAAAACATTCAAAAAAATTATAATAGAAAGTAGGCGTTGAAATAGTATAATATTTGACAAGAGCTGTACACTCGCGATGTCATTCGCGCATAAATTCAATGAGAAGTATATAATAATTCTACTTAATAAGTCTCTAACACTGACTGACCGACAGACAACGCACAGCCTAAACTGTTGGCTTTAGAAGAATGAAGTTTTGCACAGGAGTTCCCTATGTAACGTAGGTGAGCACTAAAAAAAGCCTTTTGAAAATTCGTCCCTTAAGTGGATTAAATAGGGGATGAAAATTTGTATAGAAATTATTTATTTTTGAAGTTAGTGATATATAAAAATATGTTACTATGGCTATTAATGTAAATAACTTATTTAATAACAAATCTTTAGCACTGACTGACATCCTGAGATGTTGCCGATGGTAAAGCCCATTTGTTTGGTATACAGCTAGTTATAAAGAATTTGCATAGAAAAATAGTTTTGCGTAATGCATGCGCATGCTCAAAATGGTTTTTGTATTTTCCCAAGGGAAGGAGATATTTTCCCGAAAATGAAATTATCTCCTAGGTATGCAGATGCCATGTCTTAAGACAAATGTCTGTGTCGCTCATGTCGTATCTGCTGTGTCGTATCTGCTAGGTGTGCAGCCGGGCTTAAGGTAGGCTAATTATTTCTCTACGCGAAAACCGAGGCTTCTTAAACTTTTTTCATTCATGACCCAAAATATAAAACATGTGTTTTAAATAATTAATTTATGAACTATTATGAGTCAGTGGACATATGTGACTTTTGTAACAGTTGGGGCGGTTTAGCTTATATTTAAAAATACTTAAAATTCGCGCCCAAATGCTGTTACTTATTGTCCCACGCAGATTTAACGCTAATCGGATGCCTAAAAATGTCCAAAGTCGGGTTCTGTCGAAGAATTATTCTCCGTTGTGTGTTTTGCGAAATTACTTTATTCAAAAAAATTCTTTTTAAATAAAATTCTATAATAATGGTTTACATTATTTCAAACGAAAGTTCAATAATTATTTTAAAATAAATAAATTATAAATATAATATTATGTTTAAATAAACATTTCCGAACTGTTTTTACGTTTTATTAACTTAACAATGCCTTAATAAAAACAATTATATTTTTTATTGGACTTAGCGCAACAATCAATTACGGCCTATTTCAAACAAGTCCAAATCTCGTCTCTCTCTCTCATCCCTTTTCCACATATATGAACAATTCGCCACTTCTCCCCACCGCTTAACTATTTTTCAATACATATTAAACACCAAAAACGGGGAATCCCAAAATGATCTATTATTATAAATTCATACAAAAGATAATAGTTAAACTTTACAACGCTAGGTTGTTCATATTTTTTGCAAACAGATGTCGCTAATTATCATAGCCGATATCAAACCCAATCTGATTTTTAGTTCATTAATTCAAAATTTGACCGCTAGATGTCAGCCCCCGTACCATAATATCCGTTACACTTTACAGAATGTGAAATTTCTCAGTCATAAATATTCCTATAGATATGTAGTTATTTCCCCATTAGGCACATTTGTAAATTTTCTAAAATTTGTTAGTAATTTTTCGAATAAGATCTCAAAAAATAATAAAAATTAAAATATTTTCCACAAAATAAATTGTTAATCTTTTATTAAGTCATTCGAAACGCATTCTTTAGTTTTCGATTCAATATATTAAAACTTTAGTATTATGTCGTCTATATAAGTCAAACAGCTGTAATCATCTTTCACATTATCATAATCATTGAATAAATTAATTATAACATGCATATCTTTAATAAATTTTAGAAAAATTAGAAAAACTTTTATATGTGGAATACAAAATCTTTAAAAAAAAAGATCGCGTAATCATACATCAACGTCCTTTTGACGGACACTATTTCAATACAAACAAAACGACAATGACTATAAACAAAATAAATACGTGTGGTGTGTTAAAACAATAAATAAATTAGATAACAGAAATCTCACAGCAAGCAGGCAACAACAAATTGCAGTATTGGAGCAGGTAGAGAAGTTCGTCCGTCGTTTTGACGTGTACGTATGATTCTAGAGTTAATTAAACTCTATTAATTAAAAATTTCATCCCTGCGAGTTTTATTTTTTATACTATATTCTAACTATATTCCAATTTAATAACTTTTCGCATTAAAATTACATGTAAAAATTTTATATCGATTGCAAAATTGCAAAAAAAAATTATGCATATGAATTTTTTTCCGTAAAAAATACATCATATTTGTATATTCTCTGTTGTTGAAATGTTTAAAATGTAAACATTTCTTTCTAAAAAAAAAAATCAATTCCTTAATTTATTTAAAAATCCATTAAAAATTATTTTTTTTCTGAATATCAACACATATTATAAATAATAATCATAGAGCACTACAGCTTTATCTAAATCACTATGAACATTATCTATTTGTCTTTATTCAAATTTAGTTATGTTCCCCTATTTCATGTATATTAATAATACTGTTGAATAACTCATTCCATTGGTTATTCAAGTTGCTATGTATTACTACAAACAAGTTTGATAACTAACAGGTTGTTTTTTTTTAACCATAACATAGGAGGACAATGTATTAGTTTCTTTGTGAAATGTGGAATTTTATATACAAAAATTAAAACACAATATTATCAAATAATTTCCTTATTCTTTTACATTTTACAAGGTAATTATCATTACAATCTATCATTCGAGTCCAGCGATGGTAAATCATTCACTCATTTCATTAGTCAGCACTAACTGTTTCGTCAATATTTAAAAAGTAATTACCAATTCCCTCCACTGTCTACCAAACTTTTTCATTAATTATAATTTCTCCAAATGCACATTCTAGTGGCCTCTAATGCATTATGTCCCAATTTGTATTAACAAAAATTTCTCAAGTTCTATTGTTGATTCCATTGCCTATATTTACTTATTTAAAACAAAAAAGACTTAATATGCAAAAGTGTAATAGCACTTCTTTATACCGCAATTGAATTTTTGTACACTGGATGTATACATTTCAAGGGAACACTCCCATCATTAGCAGTAAAACTAGACGAATAATCTTATATTAGAAAAACGAATATCGAAGTTTTAGGTATTTCATTTTTGTTTTAACCTAGAATCATACGTTGGTCTACGAGTCCAGTTAATCATACATCGGCGTCACTTTGACGAATGCACTTTTTACGGGGAGTTTCAGAGTTTATTTGCAAAAAACGTTTTTTTTACATAACAGTACTACAAAAGCGAACAAAATATTTAAAAAAATTGAATTTGGAAAAATTTATTAATATAAATATTTATTAATTTTTTCAATCTTTTTATCAAAGCATATTTTCATTACAAAAATTAAAAAATAGATAAATACATCAATTGTATCATAAAACATGTCTTTCAAATAATTAATTTATGAACTATTATGAGTCAGTGGACATGTGTGAGTTTACAGAATGTGAAATTTCTCAGTCATAAATATTCCTATAGGTATGTAGTTATTTCCCCATTAGGCACATTTGTAAATTTTCTAAAATTTGTTAGTACTTTTTCGAATAAGATCTCAAAAAATAATAAAAATTAAAATATTTTCCACAAAATAAATTGTTAATCTTTTATTAAGTCATTCGAAACGCATTCTTTAGTTTTCGATTCAATATATTAAAATTTCAGTATTATGTCGTCTCTATAAGTCAAACAGCTATAATGATCTTTCACATTATCATAATCATTGAATAAGTTAATTATAACATCCATATCTTTAATAAATTTTAAAAAAATTCGGAACCCTTTTATATGTGAAGTACGAAATCTTTAAAAAAAATATAGGTTAATCATACATCGTCGTCCTTTTGACGCACACTATTTCAGTATAAAAAAAACGACAATAGCTATAAACAAAATTTATACGTCTTATGTGTTATAATAAATAAATTAGATAACAGAATTTTCACAGCAAGCAGACAACGACAAGTTGTAGTATTGGAGTAGGTAGAGAAGTTCGTTCGTCGTTTTGACGAGTACGTATGATTCTAGGGTTAAAATTATATTAAATCGGATTTCTGCTTTCAATACAGAAATATGTATACAATATAAGAATAACTTTCTGGACAAGTTTGTATTTTTTCAATATCTATGTTATGGTTAGATAAAAACGATCTGTATATTTGTACATTATATTATATCAATACTATATATGTACATATGAGCCGTTGATTTTGAAAGTGGGGAAAGTCCATATTTTGCTATTGCGAGATATTTAAGGGTTTGCGTTTCAATAAATTTAAAAATATTGGTAATTGTTAATAGACATACTTTTTGTATTTTGTGGTCTTAGATAATGCAAGTTTATGATCCAATAGTGTTTATAACGCTGGCTAAAAAAATAGCAGGTTTTATTATAACTAAATGGACTTGCCCCACTTTCAAAATTAATGAATTATTGTATTCGTTAATTTAAAAGGATAATATTTGAGTTTTATCATTTAAAAATAAAAACTTTTCATACCACAGTTAAACTTTAGAAACACGTACTATGACATTATTACCCCCTGCCAGTGCCTTAGCAGTAAAAATGAGTGTTTGAAAATAAGTATGTACTTTAAAAAGGCGACTCACCCCCTTTGCAGAGTTGCTTAAAATTAATTTTGAAAATTTATTCTAATTGTTTTAAACTATATAATTTGGAAATGCATAGAAACAAGCATTTCTAAATTACACTGTTGATGTTTATGCATATTGGATGTTTGAATTAGGCGCGTTGGGTATAACAACTATAAAGTAGTTGTTATACTCTATACGCTTGTAACATATTTTATGATTAAAGTTTCTATGTTTGATTTATTTAATAATTCTGAGAATTTTAATTTTATTTAAAATAGAAAAAGAAAGTGACTTTGAAAATCGATTTCTCTTTTCAGGTAACTAAAATTTTATTGTAATTCTCTATCAGTTTGTTAATTTATATTGATTTGTTAAATAAAATCTCTTTTCAGAGCAAATTTGATTTTAGTCTACATTTATTGTGAGAGACCATCTTAAAACTATTTTCCTTGAAGAAGTTTTTAATTACTCAAATAGTACGATTATGTCGACACAGTCACCCCCGCAGTTAACTACCCCTGGATTTAATATTAGGAAATTGAGTAAAAACAGGTCGATTAGATTTTTTTACGTACACTTGAAATTTGTAAATAAAACTTTATTATATTTTATTTTTTACCTCTTTTGTAAAAATTAACGCCTCAAATTTTAGCCCTAAACTACCCCTGTTGATGTAATGTAAACAAATTACATATCAATAGATAGCTTTATAAAAAAGAGCAATCTCGCCAATTTATTTAAGAAATGCTTGTTTCTATTTCTTACCGTTTTCGAGATATTTGAAAAATTAAATTTTCACCCCAATTTTTGAAGGATGATTTCACCCCTTCAAACCGCTTTTCCGCAGATAAAAAAAACAAGTGTTACTTATTTTTTAGTGTTCTACAACATATCTAAGTTTCATCAAAATCAATAGGTCCAGTCTCGGAAATTTTACTTGTAAGATGGACTTGCACCACTATCAAAATAAACATATTTACAATACTGTTAAGAGCTAAAACTTCAATCTTTCAAATATTAGGCTTCTGAATTTTTTTGACTATAAATTGTTGATAAATGAAAAGATCATACTAAGTTTTATCTATAACTACCATTATCCCCATTTTTTTCAAAAATGGACTTGCCCCACTTTCATAATAAACGGCTCATATAATGTACAGCTTTCTTGTGTGCTTGGTCCTTTTCTTACGCGTTACTTTTAGATACATCCATCTAATTTACCCATCCTAACTATCAGTTTTTTCCCTCTTATATTTGTCTGAGACATAAAAAAATATTGGAGTCAATTAGGAAATGTTCTAGTATAGTATGTTCCAAACAAGTTAATAAATATTTTGGGAGTATTTCAAATACACATCATATTGTAATAAATAAATAATAATAGTTTGTTTCACAAATAGTTACGAAACGAGATGACGTAAGAGTCTACGTTTGGAATTATTATGGTGGCTTAAAATGTTTGGTGATAACTATTGAGCTGCTAAAATTTGTTTAAATCATTCAAAAGAAAATTTCAATTTGAGTTTTTTCTGCCGTGCCGTTTGATCCAAATTTGTAAGTATTATTATAATTTGAATGACTATGTAAAAATAAATATACGTTAAATAATAATTATTAATATTTTATAATAATTCAGTTAATATTTTAGATTTCGACAGTGGTTGATACTGATTGGTCTTGACGATCTAAATTTTCGTGTTGAATACTATTAATCAACTTATTGTCAAATTCATTTTGAAAAAAAGTTGCTTTTAATTGTCCATATAAATTAAGATGACCATTATGAACTCTGAATTTCACATGTATAAATGCAAAAAAGAACTTGCTTAATTGTTTGTACTTATATCAAAAAAGGATAGAAAGTGGGATACGTTACTGTCTGTAACACAGAACAAATAGAACGAATATAACTGTCTCTTTTCTGCAATCACTTATGTGCATTTTACAGAACTATGTTGTCATTGACTTACAAGCTACCAATGGGTGTGTTTCAATTGTTGTCATATTGTTGGTGTGGTTGGTGTTGTGTTACCGTGCATACGTACATCTACGTAGCGCATACATATTATATATCTTTTTTAACATATGCGTATACAAGACACGCATACACATAACCATTTAGCGCACTACCACACACAACTCCGCGTGCACATATAGTGGTGGGATATCTTTTATCCTTTAGCATTACACTGATTTCAGTAGTATAGAAATATTACCGCTCGTTCTGTGTTATTCTGTGGTCTGTAATATGTAATCACATTTATTATTTTATACTGTAATATTTTTTTTATGAAACTATTTTTCTGAGACTCACTGTAGCAGTTTAAAATGTTGTTATTAACATTATATTGTATTGTATACCTTAGAATAGGGGTGACTCCGTGGGCGTGACTCGTTCGTATGTGTTCTCCTACTGCGGTTTGACTGTTTTCATATGTATGAAAGAATGACGTATCGTATTTGCTGGCCAAAATTAAACTTTTAAATAATAAAGAATTTGTTAAGAAAAAACAAGAACAAGTATATATATATATATATATATATATATATATATATATATATATATATATATATATATTTATATATTCAGATATCGCCAAAAAATCGAGTCCAAAATATATTTTTCCCCTAAAAAAGGGGAAATCCTATTTATCGTTTTGTCGTTTTGACGGTGCTTTGGGCGTGGTTTATTATTTTGGTCAAATTATCTATGGAAATATTGAGAGAAAATGATTTTTAGTAGAAAAAATGGAAAGCTTATAGTTGATTTATATAAGACATTTAAAGACATTTTGACATAAATATCAATAATTATTACGTAAATACGAGAAGAAAAATGTACATATTGGTAGATCTTGTTATAATCTGTATAATAGAGCGCTCACTGTCTTATTGGGATTGGGAGGGGCAAAATATTCTCGTCGACGACAGCTACCGCTCTCTTAGATAAACATATCGAATTGTCTGTTACTTATTGTAAGGATTTTGTAGTTAATTGCGTGAATAGGAAAATATTTTTTATTACTCATGCGGAAGAAGTACTAACTTGGCGCACACATTTCTGTACGCAAAATAGCTGTTTGCCCACTGTACTCTTCCCACATATTTCTTTGCGGGAGAAAAGTAATTTTCCACACGCAAATTGACAATAAGACACAAAAAATTTAATCAAAACACGCATAGTCACCTCTTAATTTTTCATTTAATAAATATTTCATAATTATTTCTATAGAAACCGCCAACAAAACAATTTAAACAATATTTAATTCAGAAAAAAAAAGACGAACACTTAAAAATATTATTTTAAAAAGTAATAAAAATATCGAAAATAGTAATAATAATAGAAAAAAGTTTATGGAATTCGAAATAAAGAATAGTATGCGCAACTCGTAAGGGATTGTCGATTGCCCATTCAAGCGAATGAGCGCACGAACGTAGTGAGTACGCTCAACTTCGCTTGAGTGGGCAACCGACAATTTCCCGCACTTACTGCACAATATACTATTAATTCACGAGGGTCCGTTTCGTATAAAGTGTAATTAATTTTCTTTTGGGTTGAAACTTTAAAACGACATTGCGCGAAAAGGTAATATGATTTTATAACAAATTCTTTACAATAAAACCCTATTAAGGACCCAAAACACCCTAAAATGGATTAGAAAACCCAAATATGACAATTATAACTACCGAATTTTCTAAAGATATTATACTTAATTATGACCAAAAAATTACCTTAATATTAAAATTACATATTATGAGTTTATAAAGGGAAACATTGAGTATATTGTTTGTATTGAAACAAAATATGAATTTATGATGAAAATATCGTGATATGTGTTATTTTAAAAAGATATAATTATGCAATGTTAGAAGGAATTTATTATTATTGAAAAGTGTTTATTAGTATTGAAAATATATTTTGTGAGTACGAAAAAACAAAAAATATGTATTTTTGAAACTAATAACGAATTTTGTGATGACACTAATCTTTAGAGAAGTACTATATTTGAAAATTATGAAAATGACTTAAAAAAATATGAAAAAAATGTAACTTGAAAAATGAAAAAACTGATAACAATACCCAAATTTACAATACAAAAAATAATTGCATATTTAAAAAATTCTCACAATAGGTTGATTTTTGTTTTATAAAATAAAAAGCGTATGTAACAATTATATTACAATTACAATTATATTACAATTATGTTACAATTATGTAACAATTATTTTTAAAGCATTTAAGTATTTAAAAATAATAGTGAATATAATAAGAAATTGAAGACAATGAAATGGTTAAGATAATATGTTAAAGAATTTATTGATACGAAAATTTCATTTTGAATTAATATATGTATAATATTTGACATTTGAATGGTATGTATGAATTCTTATGGTTGGTGATAAGAAACTTTAAATTTGTAGAAGCGCTGAAAAAGTGTTCGTCTATTTATGACTTTGAAACAAGCGTGAGAGTTCAAGTTAATGGAAAAAGATTAATTTTATTGTAAATTGAGTTAAGTAATGTTATTGTCTTCAATATGTGAGAAAGAAATATAATATACATTCATATTACAGTATGTATTATTACCAACGGACATATGTGTTTCACATTTTCATTTTGAGTTGTAATGATTTATAATGTTTATAGCTTTTTATAAATTTTGAATAGCATTTGAGACAAATTATATTGTTTTTAAAGAACGATTTGAGGGAATTCGGTACTGCATCCTTAGACGATGGCGCTATTGAGCTTTAACCGAACTCGTAGTGTAAAAACTTGAAATTTTTCTATGATTAAAGCTTTTCTGAATTCTGGGTGGCACATGTTTTATTCTACTTTCTTGAAATTTATCTACAGACCATTCAGGCTGGAGATGCATGTGTGGATCTGATTTAACGAACTTTTAAAACTTTTTGGGGGGTTGAATTTAGTAGTTTTTGTTTTTTAACTTTTGCAGGTATCTGTCGTTGCGTTTGGCCGTCCGGCAGATCCAACTAATTTCACAGAGGATAATTTTTAGGGTTTTTACGGTTTTATAATCATCGCGCGTCGTGAGTAGATAGGCTATGACAGAGCTACCCCACAGTAGAACCCCAATTTTCCGGACTACTTTTTTGACGATGTTAAGAACCGTGTAGTTTGGGGTCCTACTGTACCTAGAGTATGAATTGATGTCTAACCCGGCACGTACTGAGTACATGTATTTAAAATTTGTTGTTGACATTTGACCCCACACGCGCTCATACTGTTGGCCTTGAAACTCCAAAGACCTGAGTCATCACCAGCAACCAAATTAATTATAACAATTATAATTTAATACTTATAACAATTTGGTTTTGTGTTAACCCATTACCCGCCAGCACTGTCGTAGTTTTTGAATGCAAACCTAACGCATGCGCAGATTGAATTTAAGTACACGACGCATGCGAAAACTGAATTTTAGGTTACAATTTGATAGATGGGGTACACTACCACGTCAAAAATGTGGGGCTACCCTAACTCTGAAAATTTTACAATAAATAAGTATTAAAAATTGTATCATTTTTTTATATATTCAAAAACACCCGAACGTAACTGTTTCAAGTTTTCAGGTAACTGATCCCATACTTGACAAATTCGTTGTGCATATTCAGGTATCATATATGCATACAGATGTTGCACCCAGATATCATATTTCAATAGTTGTTTTGTTAAGTACAATAACATATCGAAATTTCTGACTTTTGTATACAAATAAGGATGAGTCAGAAATATATCTTCAACGTGTGAAATCCGTGTTGCAAATGTCAATGGTTCACCAACGGGCGGTTGAAAGTTTTCCTCCATTTTCACGCCATTCTTGCACATTTGACAGCGAATTTTCAAACCAGGTGGTCCATCAATATGATCTTGTGGCCATGATCGAATATAATGTTCAAAACATGATTCACATTCTTGAAACATGGCTCGATAATCGGATGGTAACCAAATCCAGGCGCGTTGTATGATTTTCGCACCATAACTTTTCAGCACATTCAAACTGATCCACTTGTAGATTTGAAGAAATGTTTCTAAAGTCAGTTCGTTCAGTAGCATTGGTTCACGTTCGAAAAATTCACCAATTGAAACATCCATTTTATCCCAGTCCATTGATTCCGGTTCAGACAATTTCATATATATACTTAGCTCATTTGCTTTACCGAGCGACTCATTTGACTCCAACGAGTGACTCATTTTGCTCCCACAGTGACTCATTTTGCTCCCGGAGTGACTCATTTTGCTCTCGAAGTGACTCATTTTGCTCTCGGAGTGACTCATTTTTCTCTCGGAGTGACTCATTTTTCTCCCGGAGTGACTCATTTTGCTCCCGGAGTGACTCATTTTGCTCCCGGAGTGACTCATTTTGCTCCCGGAGTGACTCATATTGCTTCCGGAGTGAGTCATATTGCTTCCGGAGTGAGTCATTTTGCTCCCGGAGTGACTCATTTTGCTCCCGGAGTTACTTATTTCGCTCCCGGAGCGACTAATTTTGCTCCCGGAGTGACTCATTTTGCTCCCGGAGTGACTCATACTCCTTATCATGGTTAAAGAGCTCATACACCTTATCATGGTTAAAGGGCTCACACACATTATTATGGTTAAAGGGTATAAAATAGTTGAACTTACATAAAATATTATCTATTTACTGGTGGTTATCAAAGAGTTAACATCTCTTTCGCTGAAAAAACAATTTCGTGGTAAAACAATTGCATTTCGAACCATGATAATTTACAATTCAGAGCAGTCCACCGCTAGAGAACCTAGCAAAGGACTTTCGAAACCTAAGATCTTTAAACGTAAAACTTTTAAGCGACAACACATTTCACCCGAAAATTTAGCATTCCTTAAATCACTAGGTCTTAAAGTGAAAAGAACATGATACTCACCAATGTGCTAAATATTATTAACAGTTTGTAATTTGATGGTCAACTAGCAATAGCTATTAGTATCCTTTTTCGGATACATCCCACAAATTAACTATCCTCACCAATTTTAATTATTTTATATAAAGTTGTGGATTGCGTGAGTAAATTCAGTTCTACGGCGGCGATAAAAAATGGCGTTTCTTGACATACAAGGCTATCAAGGAGCTAACAACCAATTTTATTTTAAAGAAGTTGGTATCGTTGCGGAAAATTCGGATGAAATATTACATCTTATATTCGACGCACCGTTTGATTTCAACGAGTTGCCGAAGAAATATGAACGGGTTGCTGCACGTTGGCTTTGCCGAAATTGGCATCGGATACCTTGGTCATATGGATTTATTCCGTACAAAAAACTTCATTCCATATTGAAACCTATATTAAAGAAGTTTCAAGGGCGGTGAAAAGAAGAAATGGATTTCAAATTTGTTTGATGGTACCGAAAACCAGCCGTGGATTTTGAATTTGGAGGAAATATTTGATGTACCGAAGATTTCCAATCTGCGAGATGAATATTATTCAAGACGCTGTATGCTTCATTCAGATAAAATTTGTTCTTTAGAAAATTGTATTCTTTTAAAAAATTTTTATATGGAAAATAAGTAGATTTTATGTAATATATAGATTTAAGTAATTTAATTTTTTTTTTTGTATACATATTCTATAAATAAAATTTTAAAAAAAATTATGTGCCTTTTATTTAATTATTACCCTGAATTCCCCTACTTTTTACAGCAAGAAGTTACTTTCGTTAACTTATAAGAGTATTAACAAAAATCTTATGAAATTTATTATTCTAATTGAAAAACATATTTCATGATACACCCTGTATACTAAAATATTTATTAAAAATACTAAATATACACCCGTTATATATTATATGTGATATTATATATTAATATAATATATGTATCTATTACATCATCATAAATAGTTAGCTGAAAAATCTTAAATAAACAAACTGAACTTAAAATAAACAAATTAATCGTATAAAGTGCTGACTCATATACAAAAATTGTACCTCTGAGGTACAGCTGACACCCAAATTTCCGGCAGTACAGTAGCGGTCAGAAATCTGCAGTCTGGACCCTGGAGATTGAAGTCATGATTGCGGCTAGCACTTGGTACAGTGCCACCACAAAATTTAGCGGCCTCCTAATTTTCGTTTACGATTATCAGAATTTTTACAACGCAAATGTTAAGCCATAAATTTAAAATTCCGAGAAATTCATTTCGTATTCAAAATCTAACAAAGAAACTGATGACTCAGCAAAATCTTAAGTAAGCAATTTTAAAATTATTACATGAATCAAAATTATTATATAAATAAACAAATATAACAAAAATCCCCGCTTGTATGAATCATACTATAATTATAATTCAACAATCAGGCCATAAATTAAAAATTCCAAGAAAACTATTTCGTATTTAAAATCAAACAAAGAAATTGCTGAGTTATCAAAATCTTAAATAAACATTTTTTTAAATTAAAACTTATATAAATAAACAAATTAAAAAAGTGCTGACTTTGCTGAAAACAGGCTTCAACTTGTTGAAAAGTATAGTAGACACTCGATTTACAGTACAGTAGCGGTCAGAAATGTGGACCCCGGAATCTGATTTTAAAATCTAGCGCTTGGTACAGTGCCCTCACAAAATTTAGCGGTCTCCCAATTTTCGTTTAAGATGACGCAATTAAGTGAGGCCAAGATTTGCACGTAATAAGCACAGTACGCTTCAAAAAGTGATCGGACACCTTTTTGGTCAAGGGGGCCCGCACTTTTGACACCGCAGTGTACCAAAAATTTAAGTACAGTACGGTGTCAAAAGTTTGGGGCCACCCCATGGGTTAGGGTAATCCCACATTTTTGACGTGATAGTGTACCTTTCGTTTAAGATGACTCAATTAAGTGAGATTAAAGGCTAACGCTTGCATGTACACACAAAAAATAAGTACAGTGCGCTTCAAAAATGATCGGATACCTTTTTCAGTTAGGGGGGGCCGCACTTTTGATACGGCAGTGTACCGAAAATTTAAGTACAGTACGGTGTCAAAAGTTTGGGGACACCCCCGAGTTAGGGTATACCCACATTTTTGGCGGGGTAGTGTACCCCATCTATCAAATTTTAACCTAAAATTTAGTCTACGCATGCGTCGTGTACTTAAATTTAATTTGTGCATGCGTTAGGTTTGCAATCAAAAACTATGGCGGGTAATGGGTTAACACAAAACCAAATGGTGATAAGTAAATTCTGATGGCGCATAATGGGTTAACATAAATTAGTTTGGTTGCTGGTGATGACTCAGGTCTTTGGAGTTTCAAGGCCAACAGTATGAGCGCGTGTTTAGGTCAAATGTCAACAACAAATTTTAAATACATGTACTTGGCACATGCCGGGTCAAAGGTCAATCCATACACGAGGTACAGTGTATCTCAAAAATTTGGGTACATCTTGCGTCAAAATGTACTGGGTACATCTTGCGTCAGGATGTACCCAAACTGTTGAGACAACCGGTGTGCTAGAACTGTCCTAGCCATTCTACTGTCGTGAATATAGTAGGTATGTTATATATCACTTCGTACAAAATTTTTGCTTATCCGTGTTGATAGAGTCAATTTTGGGAAAAACAATAAAACAAAAAAAATTATTTCTCCATTTAAATTTTTCATTTATGTACAGAATATTTTAAAAATTCTGTTTAAAAAAATCATTTAATTTCTGGAAGTGTATGTTTTATATTAGAAAAGGATAAAATGTATTTTATGAACTTATCTTAAAATGAAAGAAATTTGCTTGGAAATCTAACTTATTTTATACAAAGTAAAAAATATTTAAAAATTTATTGTCATAAAAATTATTCTGTTTTATTTTAACGATCAAAAATAAAAAAACAAATAGAATTTATTATTTCGTCATGAAAAGAAAATATATCTAGAAGCTAATTAAAATTGTTTATTTCAAGAAAAAAATTTGTATATGTATAATGTGTGTATATATCTACGTACAACAGGATGAATTCAGGTGTGTTGATGGGAAACTAAAAAATAATAATAAGTTTAAAATAACAATATTTAACGGTGTCCCGATGCAATGTTTGTCAATATGTACTTGCTAAGACCAAGGACAAATATTGTGCGTGTGTAATACTGTGGGAACCACATAAACCTCTCGTTACCATTGTAAAGGAGTGGTCGATTAGGTTGATAAAGTGAACACATTGGAACTACCTTATCGGCGGAAAAACGGTTTGAAGGGGTGAAATCGCCCTCCAAAAATTGGGGTAAAAATTTAATTTTTTAAATATCTCGAAAACGGTAAGTGACAGAGCAAAAGTTTAAATTGGCAATATAGCTCTTTTTTAAAAAGCTATCTATTGGTATGCAATTTGTTCAAATTGTGTCAACAGGGGTGGCTGGGGGTTAAAATATAGGGGTTAATTTTGCAAAAAGGGGGTGAAAATTAAACAATATAAAAATTTTGTTTGCAGATTTGAAATCTACGTCAAAAAATCTAATTGACCTGTTTTTGCTCAATGTCCTAATATTAAGTCTAGGGATAGTTAACTAGGGGGTGACTGTGTCAAATTGTCGTACTATTTGGGTAGTTCAAGAAGTTTTTCTTCATGGAAAATAGTTTCAGACATTTAGAATAACGTAGAAATGAAATTTTCGATTTCAAAATTCAGTTTGAGCAACATTAGAGAGGGGGTGAGTCACCCTCTTAAATTACATATTAGTTAACATACACCCATTTTTAATATTAACACACTGACAGTGGGTAATAATGTCACAATAAGTGGTTCTGAAGTTGGACTGTCGTATGTAAGGTCTTCATAAGGTTTGTTTTTTAATGGATGTAATAGTTTTCGTTATCGAAAGTTATCGATACCGAAAATAACGATATTTTGAAAATGAATGGAAACCTAATAAAAACCTTACATAGGATAGTCCAACTTCAGAACCACTTATTGTGATATTATTACCCACTGTCAGTGTGTTAATATTAAAAATGAGTGTATGTTATCTAGTATGTAATTTAAGAGGGCGACTCACCCCCTCTCCAATGTTGCTCAAACTGAATTTTGAAATCGAAAATTTCATTTCTACGTTATTCTAAATGTCTGAAACTATTTTCCATGAAGAAAACCTTCTTAAACTACCCAAGTAGTACGACTATTCGACACAGTCGCCCCCTAGTTAACTACCTCTAGACTTAATATTTGGACATTGAGCAAAAACAGGTCAATTAGATTTTTTGACGTAGATTTCAAATCTGTAAACAAAATTTTTATATTGCATAATTTTCATCCCCTTTTTGCAAAATTTACCCCTAAATTTTAACCCCCAGCCACCCCTGTTGACACAATTTGAACAAATTGCATACCAATAGATAGCTCTTTAAAAAAGAGTAATATCAGCAATTTAAACTTTTGCTCTATCTCTTACCGTTTTTGAGATATTTAAAAAATTAAATTTTTACCCCAATTTTTGGAGGGCGATTTCACCCCTTCAAACCGTTTTTCCGCCGATAAAGAAAAATACGTGTCGCTTATTTTTTAGTTTTCTACAACATATCTCAGTTTCATCAAAATCAATAGGTCCGGCATCGGGACGTTTACTTGTTAGTTTAAACCAAAAAAAATTAATTTCCCATATATATATAATTAAGAGTTGTGGTACAGTCTGTTCAGCAGTGCGTGGATTTCAATCCTTCAATCAACAACGGATCTACGCGGAATGGAAATTTACTGGAATATTCTCTAAGTAGTATAAATTGCATATTTTTCGCTGGTTGTTAATTTTGTTCCTGCTTTTTCCTTTCATATGTCTTTCATTGTAAAATCAAAATTGTTTAAATTATCACATAGACTATATCCTAGATCGAAAATCCCTCAACTACACGGCGCAGAAAACGCAATAGTTGAGTCAAAAGTGAGCATATCGGAGGATACGATAGGCAACGTTAAGTTAGATTTAATTAGCGATAGTAATATTGAAACAGTTTAATAAGTTACATAAATACAAATATAGATAATTCAAATAGTTTAGAAAGTTTAGATTTTAATAAATACTACAACAATACAAAAATGCATGTCAACGAAAATGCAGTCAGTGGCTTCTCACAAGTGCTCGAAGCATTTAAAATACCAGATCCAATTAAATTCCTACCTGAATTTAATGAAAATCCTAGAACATTGCATGATTTTATCGAAAATGTAGATGAAATCATAGCATGTGTAAGTGTCGATTGGACACAAGGATACAGTAAATTATGGATACGGGCTATCCGTAATAAAATTGTAGGAGAAGCAAATGAAATTTTAAAAATGTATGGTACTCCCACGGATTGGCAATCAATCAAATCAAATTCAATTTCACACTATGCGGACAAACGTAACGAAACAAATTTAATTAGGGAACTTTACAGCTTAAAACAAAACCAAAATCAGAAAATGGAAGAATTTTATGCGAACATAATCGGAATACTTTCTTCATTAGTTAATTTTACTAAATTAAACGAAAATGATTCAATTGCAATAAATTCTAAATTACAATTATTTAAAAATTTGGCCAAAGATGTATTTTTAGCTGAATTTAGAGAACCTATCGGGTCAGTCGTCCGTGCACGAAATCCAGACACAATTCAAAACGCATTTGAATACGCTATTAAAGAGAAAAGTATCCATTACCATTAAAAATCATATCAAAAAATTACAGCTAAACCTCCAATATCTGCACCTGTACCGACTAGATCACACAATTTTCATAATCCCATAAAATATCAAAAACATTTTATTACACATACACCATTTAACGCATAAAATAATATACAACAAACACGACCATTTTACACACAAAACAATATACAACAAACACGACAATTTAACACGCAAAACAAAACAAAACAATTGCCGCGATCAACACCCATCGACATACGCAGTAACAGGTTAAGCATTAAACAACTTAATACACAACAGCAACAATCACGTCCAAATTTTCAACCACAGCAACCAATTAGACGTAATTTTTTCCAACCCCAAAGTAGATCAACTTTTGCTTCAAACGAACTTTTTAATACAGAAGCATCGGGATTTAGTTCTCTAGACGAATACGTAGTTGAGGAAAATTATGACGAAAACAGTTATTTGGTAGACAAATACGAACAGACAGAGCAGAATAATCAAAATTAGATTGATGATCAAAATTTTCAGCTAATCTCGGACAACAATTTGGGTACATAGATTTAAATCTTCACCAATCTACTTTACCTTACATTCATATTACTGACCAAAATGACTGTACCCCCTTAAAATTTTTAATTGATACTGGTTCTTCAAATTGTTTCCTTAATCCCGAATTAGTTCATCCAGAATTTAAAAAACCGAAATTAAACCTACCACAATTAAATCACTTTTAGGATCATATAATGTATAAAGGCAAAATTACCCATTTTTAGTGAATTCAATTAAACTGGTATAACAGATTTTCTTCTTTTACGATTTCACGGATATTTTGACTTGACATACTTAACCTACTTCAAGCTCAAATTGATATTCCTGGTAAACGTTTAAAAAACACCATTTTCTACAAGCAGATTGTTGTTCAAATCCAACATCACAAGTGGCACACACATAGTTTAACCAAACTGCAAACAATTAGTCAAAATTTCAACAGATGTACAATCAGGCGACATATCAGTACATAACATTAAAATTGAAAATAAATTTTCGATTCCTTCTGGCGTATACAATGTTAAAGATTGGCATATACTCGCACCTGTTTTAAATCACACAACTAGTGCACAAAAATTTTTAATCGAACAGCCATTCAAAGTAGGAATTTTAAATCACGAAATTATTGACTGTAACTTTTCAAACTGTTTCCGATACGGAATTAGCCCCGATCGAATCCCTTATTAGGACCGACCATTTAAATAGCGAAGAAAGACAGGCTTTGTTTAAACTTTGTCGCAAATATGCGGATGCTTTCTATAAAGAGGGTCAGGATCTTTCATTTACTAATAAAATAAAACATGAAATAAAAACCACCGATGATCTACCCGTTTATACCAAATCCTATCGGTATCCTTATATTCATAAAGATGAGGTTAAGAAGCAAATTGATAAGATGCTTCATCAAGACATCATAAGACCGAGCTATTCTCCGTGGAGTAGTCCAATTTCGATAGTTCCTAAAAAACTAGACCAAAGTGGAGTACGAAAATGGCGATTAGTGGTGGATTATAGAGAACTTAATGAAAAGACTAGAGGGGAGAAATATACAATCCCAAACATCACAGATATATTAGACAAACTCGGCAAATGCATGTATTTCACTACTCTAGACTTAGCATCTGATTTCCATCAGATAGAACTTCATTCTAGAGACATTGAGAAAACTGCTTTTACTGTAGACCATGGACATTTTGAGCATGTTCGGATGCCTTTTGGATTAAAGAACGTTCCATCAACTTTTCAACGAGTTATGGATAACGTTCTAAAAGATCTACAGGGTACAACTTGTATACATGGATGACATAATTATCTTTTCCACTTCACTTCAAGAACATATTATTAATCTCGATAAAGTTTTTAGCAGATTAAAGGACGCAAATTTGAAAATTCAGTTAGATAAAAGCGAATTTCTAAAACGAGAGGTAGGATTTTTGGGACACATAGTATCAGAAACAGATGTAAAACCTAATCCTGATAAAGTAGCTGCTTTTAGGAAATTCCCTGTACCCAAAACACAAGAAGATATTAAATCTTTTATAGGACTTCTTGGATATTACAGGAAATATTATTAAAAACTTCGCTAGGTTAACAAAACCAATGACTAAATGTTTGAAAAAAGGTGAAACAGTTAAACATACACCCGAGTTCCTTAAATGTTTTGAAACATGTAAAGACCTCTTGACAAACGACCCAATCCTTGCTTATCCCGACTTTAACAAAGAATTCCTGTTGACAGCGGACGCATGCAATATAGCAAACGGAGCAGTCCTACTGGTAAGATAAGACCAGTCCCAAGGACCTACTGGTAAAGATAACCCAATATGTTACGGTTCTAGGACTTTAACGGACTCAGAATCAAATTATTCGACCATCGAGAAAGAACTTTTGGCCATCGTATGGATAACCAAATGTTTCAGGCCTTACTTATACGGACGAAAATTTACAATAATTACTGACCATCAAGCACTCAGATGGCTCATGTTACTTAAAGAGCCAAACAGTAAATTAGTAAGATGGCGACTTAAACTTGAAGAATTTGACTACAAAATTATACACAAACTAGGTCGACAAAATACTAAAGCAGACGCCCTCTCACGGATTATAATTGACAGTAACCCCAGTACTAATGACGATTCCACACAGGACACTTCTACACAAACAGTACATAGTACATCAGAGGATGATACATTCATAATTCGAATCTCTGAAAACCCCTTAATGATTTCAAAAATCAATTAATCATATTAAAAGATGAAAACATTCAAACTGCTACTAAACGCAAATTCCAAATTCTTTTTAATACACGTCGACGTATTAAAATTACTCTTTCTGCTGACGACGACGATATTTTAATCTCAATTATAAAAGAGAATGTGCCACCCGAGGTTCTTTTAGCTATTTACTGTCCTAATGACGATTTACTTATTAAAATTTAAAGAATATATTCCGATTATTTCTCTCAAGGTAAACAACACAAAATCATTCGAGCAAATAAACTTTTAGAGGACGTTTTACAAGACGACCAACAAGACAATAAAAAATTATCATGACTTTAGAAATACAGGAATCAACGAAACTTTTAATCAAGTCAGACGTGAACATTATTTTACAAATTTAAAATCAAAAATTTCTTATTGTGTTAATAATTGTAAATTGTGTAACGAAAATAAATATGACAGACGACCATCAAAACAGAATTTTGAGTTAACAGAAACACCATCACAGCCGCTCGAAATTGTACACATTGATATATTTTATTTGGATAAATTAATATATTTAACAATTGTAGATAAATTTTCACGTTTTGGCCAAGCATACCCAATCGAAACAAGAAATACATCCCATATCCTTGAGGCTTTAGCACAATATATATCTCAATACGGTAGTCCTAAAAATATTGTAGTTGATTCGCAAAAAGGATTTTACTCAATACGTTTTCGACAATTTTGTGATACGTACAGTACTAACATACACATAACAGCTGTTAGAAGTTCTACATCAAATTCTCCTGTCGAGCGATTCCATTCTTCTTTGCTTGAAAAATATGGTATTACCCATGCATCTGATAAAACCAGCTCAGCTGATTTAAAAATGTTACATACAATCTTTGTATATAATAATTCAATTCATACCGCGATTAAATGTACACCGCGACTCTAAGTAGCCCTAAATTCAAAATAATTTTAGGTATTCTAGCAAGATAAAAATTATACCATTCTTTGAGATCTACTTATTCATAAAACCACAATTATCATCAAAATATTGTCACAGAAATTAGTCTCTCAATAGAAAAACTTAGTTTTATACTAATAAAACACGTCTGTTTAACATTTGAGTTTAAATAAGCATGAATAATTATTATTACTGTATTTTCTTTAGAGTTACTTGCAAAGATACTTATTACGCTAATTTCAGAGAAAAATTTCCAAAGAATAATTCAAATAAATGATATTCCAGTCCTTTAAAATTACTAAAATTTTTGGTAATATTATCTAACATCCTATTAATCAAATTTATTATCAATATAGCCATGATACGCAAAATTCACAGCAATATTGATAATATCAGTTATAATAATTAGTTAAATATTAAGAAAATTTCTAGCAGTTTTAATTTATTTGATTTATTCTTAAGAGATTTTTATATGGAATCAGCGTACTGCATATCTTTACTACAAATTACAAAGAAAATAAAGTGATGATAATTGTTCGTGCTTATTAGAACTCCAGTGTTACAGAGACCTGTTTTTTTTTTTTTTTTTTTTTTTTTTTTTTTTTTTTTTTTTATGACAAAATTAAACTTTTTTATTGAAAGACCAATATCTGCGGTAACATTTTGATAATAACATATATATATATATATACAGTGTCTTTCATAAAGTTTGCACCATATGGGAAACTTTTTACTATTGATTTTTTGAAAAATATTTTAGTGGGACTAGTTGGTGCTAAAAGAAGCTAAACACATCTTACCCCTTGCTTGCTATTTGGCGAGAAACCGGAAATTTAAATATCATAGGTAAATAACATAATCTGGAAAAATAAAGCCCAAAAATTTTCTTTTCCAGAATTCGACTTTAAGTAACCCTAAATTTAAAACTGTTTTATAAATTCTAGCAAAATAAAAATTATGCCAATCTTTTAAGTCTGCTTACTTATAAACTCACAGTTATTATCAAAATGTTACCGCAGATATTGGTCTTTCAATAAAAAAGTTTAATTTTGTCATAAAAAAAAAAAAAAAAAAAAAAAAAAAAAAAAAAAAAAAAAACAGGTCTCTGTAACACTGGAGTTCTAATAAGCACGAACAATTATCATCACTTTATTTTCTTTGTAATTTGTAGTAAAGATATGCAGTACGCTGATTCCATATAAAAATCTCTTAAGAATAAATCAAATAAATTAAAACTGCTAGAAATTTTCTTAATATTTAACTAATTATTATAACTGATATTATCAATATTGCTGTGAATTTTGCGTATCATGGCTATATTGATAATAAATTTGATTAATAGGATGTTAGATAATATTACCAAAAATTTTAGTAATTTTAAAGGACTGGAATATCATTTATTTGAATTATTCTTTGGAAATTTTTCTCTGAAATTAGCGTAATAAGTATCTTTGCAAGTAACTCTAAAGAAAATACAGTAATAATAATTATTCATGCTTATTTAAACTCAAATGTTAAACAGACGTGTTTTATTAGTATAAAACTAAGTTTTTCTATTGAGAGACTAATTTCTGTGACAATATTTTGATGATAATTGTGGTTTTATGAATAAGTAGATCTCAAAGAATGGTATAATTTTTATCTTGCTAGAATACCTAAAATTATTTTGAATTTAGGGCTACTTAGAGTCGCGGTGTACATTTAATCGCGGTATGAATTGAATTATTATATACAAAGATTGTATGTAACATTTTTAAATCAGCTGAGCTGGTTTTATCAGATGCATGGGTAATACCATATTTTTCAAGCAAAGAAGAATGGAATCGCTCGACAGGAGAATTTGATGTAGAACTTCTAACAGCTGTTATGTGTATGTTAGTACTGTACGTATCACAAAATTGTCGAAAACGTATTGAGTAAAATCCTTTTTGCGAATCAACTACAATATTTTTAGGACTACCGTATTGAGATATATATTGTGCTAAAGCCTCAAGGATATGGGATGTATTTCTTGTTTCGATTGGGTATGCTTGGCCAAAACGTGAAAATTTATCTACAATTGTTAAATATATTAATTTATCCAAATAAAATATATCAATGTGTACAATTTCGAGCGGCTGTGATGGTGTTTCTGTTAACTCAAAATTCTGTTTTGATGGTCGTCTGTCATATTTATTTTCGTTACACAATTTACAATTATTAACACAATAAGAAATTTTTGATTTTAAATTTGTAAAATAATGTTCACGTCTGACTTGATTAAAAGTTTCGTTGATTCCTGTATTTCTAAAGTCATGATAATTTTTTATTGTCTTGTTGGTCGTCTTGTAAAACGTCCTCTAAAAGTTTATTTGCTCGAATGATTTTGTGTTGTTTACCTTGAGAGAAATAATCGGAATATATTCTTTAAATTTTAATAAGTAAAATCGTCATTAGGACAGTAAATAGCTAAAAGAACCTCGGGTGGCACATTCTCTTTTATAATTGAGATTAAAATATCGTCGTCGTCAGCAGAAAGAGTAATTTTAATACGTCGACGTGTATTAAAAAGAATTTGGAATTTGCGTTTAGTAGCAGTTTGAATGTTTTCATCTTTTAATATGATTAATTGATTTTTGAAATCATTAAGGGGTTTTCAGAGATTCGAATTATGAATGTATCATCCTCTGATGTACTATGTACTGTTTGTGTAGAAGTGTCCTGTGTGGAATCGTCATTAGTACTGGGGTTACTGTCAATTATAATCCGTGAGAGGGCGTCTGCTTTAGTATTTTGTCGACCTAGTTTGTGTATAATTTTGTAGTCAAATTCTTCAAGTTTAAGTCGCCATCTTACTAATTTACTGTTTGGCTCTTTAAGTAACATGAGCCATCTGAGTGCTTGATGGTCAGTAATTATTGTAAATTTTCGTCCGTATAAGTAAGGCCTGAAACATTTGGTTATCCATACGATGGCCAAAAGTTCTTTCTCGATGGTCGAATAATTTGATTCTGAGTCCGTTAAAGTCCTAGAACCGTAACATATTGGGTTATCTTTACCAGTAGGTCCTTGGGACTGGTCTTATCTTACCAGTAGGACTGCTCCGTTTGCTATATTGCATGCGTCCGCTGTCAACAGGAATTCTTTGTTAAAGTCGGGATAAGCAAGGATTGGGTCGTTTGTCAAGAGGTCTTTACATGTTTCAAAACATTTAAGGAACTCGGGTGTATGTTTAACTGTTTCACCTTTTTTCAAACATTTAGTCATTGGTTTTGTTAACCTAGCGAAGTTTTTAATAATATTTCCTGTAATATCCAAGAAGTCCTATAAAAGATTTAATATCTTCTTGTGTTTTGGGTACAGGGAATTTCCTAAAAGCAGCTACTTTATCAGGATTAGGTTTTACATCTGTTTCTGATACTATGTGTCCCAAAAATCCTACCTCTCGTTTTAGAAATTCGCTTTTATCTAACTGAATTTTCAAATTTGCGTCCTTTAATCTGCTAAAAACTTTATCGAGATTAATAATATGTTCTTGAAGTGAAGTGGAAAAGATAATTATGTCATCCATGTATACAAGTTGTACCCTGTAGATCTTTTAGAACGTTATCCATAACTCGTTGAAAAGTTGATGGAACGTTCTTTAATCCAAAAGGCATCCGAACATGCTCAAAATGTCCATGGTCTACAGTAAAAGCAGTTTTCTCAATGTCTCTAGAATGAAGTTCTATCTGATGGAAATCAGATGCTAAGTCTAGAGTAGTGAAATACATGCATTTGCCGAGTTTGTCTAATATATCTGTGATGTTTGGGATTGTATATTTCTCCCCTCTAGTCTTTTCATTAAGTTCTCTATAATCCACCACTAATCGCCATTTTCGTA
>JAPWDM010000099.1:0-129884 GCA_035578155.1 Brachynemurus nebulosus | reverse complement strand
ACAACTTGGCTTTGGAATTTGGACTAGAACAAAATCATCAAACAAACTTTGTCAACTTTTTATTTTTTTTTAAATAAAAATTTGTGGTCTGAAAAAGAAAAAAACTTCTTTTTTTATTATCTTCACTTTTTCTGGAAAAACCTATTTGGAAAGTTGGGTACTCCAACAACGTTCGTCACAAGTGAGAACCAGAGTACCACAACAATCTCAGTCATTTGGTCGAGGGTCGAGGGTAACATAGTCCACTAAAAAATAATTAAATTTGAGGAAAATTAGTCTACTAAACCGATTAATGGACTAATCGGTTTACTCGACTAATTTTCCTCAAATTTAATTATTTTTTAGTCCACTATTTTACCCTCGGTTAAACGACTAAAATGATTACTTTTTTTAGATGGCTAAAAACGATAATTTTCTGTATTATTTATTAGACTTGAGAAAATGGAAACTAAAACACCCTTTCACAACATACTGTATTGATTACCTATAATTATTAAATTTAGACTCCATTAGCTCCATTGATCTGGTCAACGAAAGAGCATTTTTTTACTTCCGAGACTACTAAAGTAGCGGAAGCATTGTGATCGCTTTTGAAAAATAAAAAATTTTCTCCCTCCAAAATAAAATTTTTTACGCACATTTTACGTTTTAGAGCTTCCTGAAAAATTTTGGTTTGGTGTCTGTTCGTTCGTCCGTCTGTGTGTTGTTAGTTTGCACTAAGTGGCATAAATTCTGAACTATTCGATTATTTTTAATGAGATTTTCAGAAATTATGCAGTTTGGTTTCTAGATGGTTCCCTATGAATTTAATTGAAATCGGAGTAACGGTAGCTACACTGCTACCATGTCATTCCATTAATATACTAAATTGCACCAAGTGTTATAACTTCTGAACTATTCAATTCTTTTTTATGAAATTGTCAGAAATTATGCGGTCTGGTTCCTAGATGGTCCCCTACAAATTTCATTGCATTCGGAATAATAGTATCCGCGGCGCTATCATGAAATCCCATTAAATATCAATATCTTATTTACTGCTAGTACCACTTCGCTCAAATTTTTAAAGTATTTCGGGGGGGTAGTTTCTAAACTACTTTTGCTATTATTTTATAATTTAGCCTTTAAATACGTCGTAAACGGTGCGTCGTAGCAAAAAAAAAAAAAAAAAAAAAAAAAATACGAAATTTTTGAAGGCTTAAGTGAAGCAAATTGTAGGTACTAGGTAGGTATTCCAAACATATCACGACTGTTAAAATGTAGTTTTCATTGTTGAAAATTATTGGTATCGAAAATAACAATATTTTCAAAATGGATGATATATGGAAATGAAGTATGTTTTCAAATACAACATCCCTGCTAAATTATGCTTTTCCTTATCAAAATCCTTCGACCGAATTATTTTCAATAAACCTAAATTTAAAAAATTTTATGTACTCGCTGCCATTTCTGTTATAAAATTATGAAATTTCATTAATTAACCGTGTCAATCACAGCTTAATACTGATTCTGTATAATGCGGTACGACTCACTTAATTTGTATTAATTCTGAGTTTCTTATAATACGGTATAAATTTTTTTTCTAAATATTTGCGTGTTTTCTTATCAAGTAGTTTCCATAGAATATATTATTAATATCCGTATTGGTTTCCGTATAACCCAGTACGAATTAATCGGGCTATAGGGGACTTGACTGTATAATTATTTGTTGAGTTTCATTTTAT
Source organism: Brachynemurus nebulosus (assembly GCA_035578155.1). Taxonomy (NCBI): domain Eukaryota; kingdom Metazoa; phylum Arthropoda; class Insecta; order Neuroptera; family Myrmeleontidae; genus Brachynemurus; species Brachynemurus nebulosus. The sequence continues at coordinate 128,163 of JAPWDM010000099.1, read as the reverse complement.
TTTTGACTCTACAAAAATTAACCGAGTAAATAATAAATTAATAAATATTATCCATTCACACTATTGAAAATATCTATTTGTGTGGCAAATGAAAGGGCGCAATAATTTTAAATAAGTGTGTTTTCAAGTGGTTTTTATAAAATTTTGTTTTGATCGTTTTTTTTTGTTTGGGCAAAAGGAACCATAATTATAATCGTTAACACGGCTTTTTTTTAGTAAGTAAGTCATTTTTATTTTGTTTTTACAGTCCAGATATGCCTTCCAATGTGTAGTTTGAATAAAGTTCTAATTAAACAATATATCAAAAATTTGTGTTTTATTTCATATTAAAGCCTATTTTCCAATTTTATTAATTATAACTAAATCTACTTAATAAATCTCTAACACTGACTAACTGACAGACAACGCACTGGGTTTAAAAGCATGAAATATTCCACTGAGAAAAGATATTTGAGTGTCTCCTAAGTGGTTTAAATAGACAATGAAAATTTGTGTGAAAATTCATCATTTTTGAAGTGAGAGTATATAAAAATATGTTACAATGGCTACTAAAATAAATATTATGTAATATCTTATTTAATAAATCTCTGGCACTGACTGACATCCTGAGATGTTTCCGATTGTAAATCCAATCTGGTGGGTATACAGCTAGTATTTAATAATTATTTAAAGAATATTTCTAAAACATGAGTTCATGTCATTCTGTGATTTTAAGCACTCGATTTCTTTGGTTATTTTTAATTTACATTTGGATTTTGGTTATACTAACCAAAGAAATCGAGTGCTTAAAGTTTCAGTTTAACTGAACGATAAGTGAACATATGAATACTGCGTGTGTTTAAATGTAAACAAAAGTTTGTCATACGTAGTAATGTTTCACAAGCACTCGATAATATTTGAAACTGAAAAATTGTAACTGTTTCTCACATTAGAGAGAGTACCAATACAGATAGGTGGTTGAATGATTGTCTGGCTCGGGTGGCTGTTGAACACAGGATCACTGGTGTAACGGCGAACTTACCTGGCTAGTAACCGGGAGATCCTATGTTCGATTCCCGGCCGATCCGGATAATTTTTTCAATCACTTTGTGATTTTTAATTTACATTTGGATTTTGGTCATACGAACCAAAGAAATCGAGTGCTTAAAGTTTCAGTTTAGCTGAACGATAAGTGAACATATGAATACTGCGTGTGTTTAAATGCAAACAAAAGTTTGTTATACGTAGTAATGTTTCACAAGCACTCCATAATATTTGAAATTGAAAAATCATGCTGTGATGTCAACTTACCTGCTAACTTTTTTATTAGCAGAACTGCCAATAAAAATAACTTTATTTTTATTTATCAGCTACTCTGAGTTTTCAAACGTTTGAGTCTAGTCACTGAGTCACCTAGTAAAATAGGAATCAATTGTTAGGTATTATATGACTAGATAATTTTTTTAAAAATAAAATACATTACAAAACATAACTACTTTTACTAAAGGTTAAATTAACTATATTACATAATGCAATTAATGAATGTCCGTCAATAAATGACATAATATATTCTTATCAGAGTAGTTGTAAATAAAATAATTAAGTTTTGATGAGTGCCTGTTGAAATTCCGTAGTTAAGAACGTGAAAATTGAAAATAGAATTTTTGAGTTGATTGTCACTAAACTATGTTACTTACCATAATTTATTAAATTTGTTAATATCTATTTTAAATAATTTTTCAATATTTACATAGGTGTATCTACCGATATGAAAATAGCTAAAAATATACCTATACCTATTAACAATCACTTAATAGCTGGTTGACATTTTCACATATAACGCGATATGATTACAAAAATATTTCTATAATAAAAATTAATTTTATTCTATTTATAAATATGGACAACGACATAAACTTATTTCGAAATAACATTTCTACACCTATGCGTGAATTTACAATGTGTATTATGTCCGATTCAAGGTTGTGTTAAATATTTTTGCAGTTTTGTTTAATATTCATTTATTAATTTACATTATTTTTAGTAATATGCAAATTATGATTATTCTCATCATGAAAATAACTTTTTTAATGTAGGAGAAAAGTCCCTGTACTCGAACACGTTCAATATTCGAACAGTTTTGATATTTTATATATTAGTGAAGTAATTTCTGAAAAAAAAACGATAAATATTAAAACTGTTCGAGTATTGAACGCGTGCGGTTGTACAGAATATTCGACAAAATAATAGTATATTATTCAACGAGCTGGTAATAATGGCTATTACTCACGAAGATGAAATTGCGACACGAACCGAGTTTATGAGGCGAGCGATCTGAGTGAGTAATAGCCATTGCAAGCGAGTAAAATACTATATTTTTTCCACGACTTTTTTCCTTTTTGATTTAAATAAAACTGAATATAAATTTTAAATCGAAAGAATAAAATTTTTAATCTATCTCTAAGTTCATGAAATGTTTATATAATATGTACATATGGAAACGATCAAAACAAAATATAAACTACTTTGTTTACTTGCACGTTACTACACAACATACATGAAATTAAAATTTGATACATATATTATACACAAAACAAATACCAGCCCATTAAATAATGGTTAATACGGTGATTTCATTGGCCGAAAGGTATTGAGTAATGATCATTTCTCCAAACCTTTGAATAATGCCAACACTTTCTCAACAATTAGCGGATATGTAATGAGTGTGTTCTTCAACAGGAGTAGAAAAACTATTGTATTTTATAGATCAATTTGTCACATATTGGAAAATACCGTTCCGAATATTTACGGCTGGTACAAATTGATTGGAAAAATTTTGTTCTACAAAAAATGACGTAGAGAATAAGCTTGCTAACAATGTGTTACTGGGAAACCATTCGTGCTTGTTAACGATTATATTTTCCAAGGCTTAATGAACGAATGATTCCGATTGCACCATGTCGTCCTTGGTATAACAGCTGGCGCCACAGCGTCGGTAGTCATTGTACATACACGGGTGACAAGTGTACAAGTACCGGTCAAACTATAGAGTAATAGAGACAACTATAAAAATAAAAATAAAAAAAATATCTGAAAAGCAAAACTCTTACTGGAATTAATTTGCAGTAATAGTCTTACGTTTCCGCAGCCTTAGAACGATTTATTTACAATCTATCTCTTACTACTGGAACCAGTGTAACCAGTAAGAGATAGAAAATAAGTTATATGTATACGTGCACGGTGTTTACTTTGTATTGATGCGATATTGTGTATTTGTGTTAGTAATCATTGGTAGTAGTGATCGTCACGTGACCGTACTCACATATATATGTATGATACCACAACGCTCCGTGTGGGGACGTAACAATGCCAATAACAATCAAATCCATTGTCTTGTAATTGACCTGCACTCATCGAGTGCCAGTGAGAAAGTGACTACTAAGTTGCCTAAGGTACACAAAAATGCACACTGCAGATTTCATGATAGAGATAGTTGCTGTGCCTCTATTACTCTAGGGGTCAAACCAACACGATCTTTTTGGAAACTGTTTGGTTATAATAAAATTTTATTGTATTATACTACTTGACTCATTTCCAAATACTTAAGTAGGTAATAATTTCTGAGTAATTGAAGTCAAGTAGATATTGATTTTGGACAAAAGATTTTATGACATGTTTTGGTAAATATGTCACGTTTTTCTCGTATGGCAAACGGGCAATGATTCGGATGCACGCATCGGACTAATTGGTCCTTAAGGGGAGAAATACCTTTGAAATTAATTACCTTATCGTAAACCTTAAACCTTATGGCATTGAAAAAGTAATACAGTGTCAAATGAGTAAGTAAGAGGGTTTTAAATTGGACTTCTAATCTAATTTAAGAGTACTGTGATGCACAGTTTGAAAATGGAGGCGCTATACAAAAATATTTGTAATAAATAAATCGTCCTAAGGCTGCGGAAACGTAAGACTATTACTGCAAATTAATTATAGTAAGAGTTTTGCTTTTCAGATATTTTTTTTAATTTTTATTTTCGATGAAGAAGTGTTGTTGCTTTAACTATACTTTAAAAACAGTATTACTCTTGACGGAGTTATTTAATGAAGTTGTTACAATCAGAAGTTACGCCAAAGTTAAGTTAGTTACAAAAAAAAATTAAATTGAGAACGAATTTTACTGATAAGAAAAATAAAATTACACTGATAATGTTAACCGTAGGAATATTAGTAAGAACTGACCTAAAATACGTATAGATGTACAATTTTACCAGGACATACACTGTATATTTGCTAAATATACAAAGAAAAGCTTATTAAAGCACGAATTCAGTAACATAACTATCTATTTTTTTTTTTTTTTTTTTTTTGAACATAACACCTTGAACAAAGCAGAATGTGTTATCAAGCTTTTTTTTTATATACCAAGAAAATTACGCAAGAAGATTCAGTCCTGGCGATTTCCATTCAGTCTACACCTCATTCTTAATGTTCATGAATTTGTTTAATGAAATGAAATGAAATGAAATGATTGTGTTCCGTTTTGTCAGTTTTGGTATGGAACACTAAAAAGAAAAAAATTATTACTATTCGGGACGTAGTATTTAAACATTTGCACGGCGCAATTTGAATTTTATTAGTGGTGCGCGCTCAAAACTGCCTGAAATTGAAGATTGGACTTCAAAAAAAGGCTAAGTGCAAAAAAAATTAAATAAGTTAGAGTTAAATTAGAGTTAAATCGGTTCAATAATTTGTACGATTATATTAATAATAAATAATCATAACTGAATTACTGAAAATTGACTAGTTCAATTAAGGAAATACTCCCTCCACCCTTGATGGAATTTTTTTTAAAATGGAAACTTATATTTCCATTTAAATATCAAGTTTGAGAAAAGTTAAATATTTTTAACATGTTGGCGATCATTGGTCGTCAAGTGAAACCTAGCTAACTCACACATCACGTCATAGGACGTCAACAATTCCATATAAAGTGTATTAGCTGTCAAAATAGTGTACCAGTTGGACTTTTTGTCATTATAGGTTATGATCGTCAAGGCGTTAAAGTTTTATGTATATTTCGTTAAAACTTTATGTATATTTCGTTTAGAATACAATAGTTACATCCACAGAACAAATAGAACGAATACATCTATCTCTTTTCTGCAATCACTTATGGGCATTTATGTGCATCTTAGGCTACTTAGTCCTCATTCATTCGCCAGCATTCAATGGGTATGTTTCAATTGTTGTCATATTGTTACCTCTCGTATTAACACGGTATATGTACGTGGTATACGTACATCATACGTACCACAACCACGTACATATTATGTATATATGTATGCAAGACACCCATACACACAACATCCAACGGACTAACACACACAACTCCGCCTGCACATATATAACATAGTGGGGGTTTATTTTCTATCCTTTGTGGTTACGCTTGTTTCCCTGGTATAGAGATAGTAATGTTCGTTCTCTTGTTCTCTGGTTACTTAGGGGCATCTCTACTCTAATCATTCCTTAAGAAGATATGAGTGGTTCTTTCTATATTCTTAGAAAATGTTTCAAGGAGTTTATTTTATTTTATTTTTTTGGATAGGTTGTTAGGATATCCTATAGGGAAAAATTGTGTGTAAACACCCCATGTTTTCTTTCAATATGGGCAAACGTTCTTTCTTTATTCATTAACGACTTCTTATATATCTCATCCATTCTGTAGATAATAAATTTACATGTCTTTTGTCGCTAATTCATCGCTACTGACGAATCCTCACTTCGTCACACGATTTCAATTCACACGTTTTATCGAAACGTTTGTTGATATGATATAATATTGTTATGTTAGCATAAGCCGCTCCACTGCATTAGTGGTTTGAATTGTTCCACTTTCACGTTCGCGCAAAGAAAGTTAAAAAGAAGAGAAAGTGGTCGCGTACCATGCAGTGTTTGCTTCTCCATCCATATAGTCGCGCACATAAACACATACTAACATAACACTGACGCCATTACATATAGTATTGGTGCGTATTTTGTTGTTGTATGGTGTTAAAAATAATGGAGGAACCGAACAAAACGAGTGAACGTTTAACCGAACGACGACAAATCAACAAATACAATTTTTTTTTTTTTTGGTTTATAGAAAATACCATTGTATAAGGTACCATTTATTTTGTACGGTGACTGTGCCCAGTGAGTTGTTACCATATAATATAAAGGTAATATAAAGGTAATACAGTAAACGTTTAGCAATATAATACAAAAAGACTAGTAGCAGTAACAAAAACCACTTTTCTAAACAGAATTAAATGGTTGAAACTTGATATTAGATATTGCGACACTACTTACCAATTATTTTGTTGTAAAATTTGCCAATTGCTGCGATGTTTCAATAAATTTTAATTAAAAAAGCTGACAACGGAGAGAAGTAGGATTTCCCGTCTCTAGGGGGAGGGGGTGTTCTGATCAGTAATTGATCAGAGATTGATATTAACCCTTTTAGGACTAATGACGAGCTCAGCTCGTCATACTAATTTTTAGAAAAAATTCAATTGAAGAGTGTGCATTGTCTTATATCGGTAACTGGAGGCTATGTATAGTAAAGAGGGGTCATATAGTAAATAAGTTAAGTAAAACGTACCAAACTTGCAATTATACTTATACCTAGACATATTAAAAAAATTTTGCCTAAAATATTGAAATATATGGCGGTACTAAAGGCGTTAAGCATTTATGAATAATAGCCAAAAAAGTCCAATGAAAAAGACCGTTCTATTTCAAAGGTGTAACAAAGAATCAAAATTTATTTTGGTATTTTAGGAGTAGATGGGTGCATTTTTAAGGAAAGAGACATTAGTTATTTATTGTACCAAAGTTGTAAATTGAAATTTTTACAAATTATGTTCAATTAAGGTACCATCACAGTGTGATCAGCGGAAAAGTAGTCAAATTTCGAAATTTTTTCAGATGGATAGGATGGGGGAATGGGGATGAATTTTTTTTACGATTAATAGTACTATTTAACAATACAAAAATATTTTTTTTATTCATTTTTATTTATTTTTTATAATTATTATAATTTTTTTTAAAAAAAGTGTCTTTAAAAAGACAGATATTTGGTGCCCACGATTGCGGCCGCAATTTTTATCTGAAAAATAAAAATCAAATAGATTATTATCAATCTGTAGGTAAGCCGCTATATTCCTAAGGAGGCTTTTTTTTTGAAATTTGAAAAAATGGCGGCGGTTTGAATAAAAAGTACAAATTTTTTTAGTTTTCCGTGTGAAAAAATAGGAAAATTTAAAAAAAAACTCCCATAGGTATATAGCGGCTTACCTACAGATTAATAATCTGTTTGACTTTTTTTTCAGATAAAAACTGCGGCCGCAATCGTGCGCACCAAATGTTTCCCTTTTTTAAAGACACTTTTTTCAAAACATTATAATAGTTATAAAAAATAAATAAAAATGAATAAGAAAAAATTTTTTGTATTGTTAAATAGTGGTATTAATCGTAAAAAAAAAGTTCATCCCCATTCCCCCATCCTATCCATCTGAGAAAAATTGTGAAAATTGACCATTTTTCAGCCATTCACACTGTTATGGTGCCTTAAATTCAAAATTTTGTCTCCGGTTCCTTTACCGGGGAAATTTCATATTTTAAGCCACCCCCATACCCACTGTAACGCCATTTAAAAAAAACCGATTGTTGATTGGAAGTATACTACAACTCCTATCTTGGTGCTCTAAACATCAATCCGATCTAAATCAAAATTCTCCAAAGTCACGTAACTTACAAAAAAAACTTCGGTCTGTAAAAAAAAACGAAAATTTTGAAATTGTTTCAAAAAGTTAAGAATGGCGACTACTCCAGAACCAAGTACTGATCAAAATATTCAAAGTATATAGAATATAAGGATAGTTTATATAAAGAATAATTTTAGTCCTTTAAGATTAAAAGTGACACTTTAGTCCCTATTTTGAGGGGCTAAATTATGTGTTCTAGTCAAGGTCGGCGCGAGAGGGAGTCAAGTGGGGGGAATTATTCTCCGAGAGCCCGAGTCTAAAACGGGGTTCGGAGAAAGTGAAATAACTTTTCTTTTTTTTTGTTCACCAACTGTATTTTTCGAGAAAAATTTTTGAGAATTTTTTTACTGTGTCCGGAGGCCCGTCATTTCTCTTGCCTGCCCTGATTCTAATACCTCATAACAGAGAGCAGTGTCATTTTGAGTTCCAAGAAACTAAAAATTCTTTAAGGACTTAAAAGTAAGGGAAATTTATTTTCAATTCAATAGTGTTGCTACGTAATGAATTACTTATTTAAAATAATAAGCAAATTGAAACTTTTAGATAAAAATAAATAGTTACATTGTATTGTTTACTTTGATTGATTAGTCAAAAGTATACTTAATGTAATAATATTTCACAGAATTTAAAATACATTTAAATAATTCTTTTCTTAATTTTTATAACCCTAGAATCATACGTTGGTCTACGAGAAACGTTAATCATACATCGGCGTCATTTTGACGAATGGACTTTTTACGGAGAGTTTTAGAGTTTATTTACAAAAAACATTTTTTTTATATTACAATACTACAAAAGCGAACAAAATACTTACAAAAATTGGATTTGGAAAAATTTTTTAATATAAATATTTATTAATTTTTTTAATTTTTTTATCGAAGCATTTTCATTATAAAAATTAAAAAATAGATAAGTACATCAATTGTATCATAAAACATGTCTTTCAAATAATTAATTTACAAATAGTCACAAATATTCCCGTAGATATATAGTTATTTCCTGATTAGGCGCATTTGTAAACGTTCTAAAATTTGTTAGTAATTTTTCGATAATAATAAATAATGATAAATAAATTAGATAACAGAAGTTTCAGAGCGAGCAGGCAACGACAAGTTGTAGTAATGGAGCAGGTAGAGAAGTTCGTTCGCCATTTTGACGAGTACGTATGATTCAAGGGATAATTTTGAATTATCCAAAATCTCGCAAAAAATAGTATATACACCACGGAACTAAAGTGTTTCCTTTGATCCCTCATGTAAACTGTTATTCTCGGCTCCTTACTGGCCGTCTGGCAACAAACTTCAAACTACGACTCGAAAGCCGTTACACTTTCAAACTTACACTTTAGTCCCTTGGTGTATAATATACTATTTTACTCGACATAACTGTTATACATATATACAACACTGTATTTTACAATAATTATGCATTTTATAAGGAAAACAAGTAAAAAAATATTTAAACGATTCTACGGTATTTAATAATTGGTGCAATTTCGCTCTAAACAGCAATTGGTGCAATTTGCATTACAGCAACATTGTAACAGTAGTTAATCTGTACATATTATGTTTTAACATGCAAAATGAATGTTGCCTATTTGTAACTATATTTTAGCAATTATCCTCAAATATTTAATTATGTTGTACCTATGGAATTTACTTAATATTTTTGTTTTACTTAAAAAGCACAAATAAATTACTGAATTGCAGTGAACATTATATGTACCTATAATATACAAGGATCAATAATTGCATCACACAATGTAAAATTGTCCGTTAGAACCACTGCTACTGTTGGCAACCGTCATAGTGATGGAAATTGACGTCACTGTTGGCTTTGTTGCATGCACTCTTGCTAGATTTCCAACATAGAACCTATTCCATTTCTGTTGCTTGTTTCTCTGGTATATTTAATCGTAAGTAATATTTCTCACGTGAGTATCGGCGGACGATAGTAGTGGTAAACTAGCGGTAGTCGCGTCCAAATCATCTGCAGGTCCATGCCAACAACACACATTGTATGCAGCTAATATTGTAAGGGAACTATCATAGTAGTTAGCCCAGCAGCTTGCTTAGAACCCTACAACGAAATCGAGCAAGCAATCCAACAGCAGAACAAGCGTCTTGAGATACGAGCTTTTGGAAAAAAAATTTTTTTTGTATGTTTCGATAGTCTATACCTTCAAAAATAACATACTAAAATTTCAAGTGCATATCACAAATAGTTTTTGATGTACAGTCATCCGAATAGAGGATTATGATTTTCATTGTTAACGTTGAGATATTGAGAAATGTACGAAGGTTGATAGTTCGGGAGTTTCTGGACGTGGCTGCCAGTCACATGTTGTGGAGAAACTAGACCGTGGCACATTTAAACGACTCATCTAGTTTTACTGTGACTGTTATAGTGACTACATCGTAAGTAATTTTAGTAAAAATTCTCAGTAAAACTAAAAGGTAAAGTAAAGAAAAACTACATTTTTCAAATTTGTTTCAGTTATAACCGACCGATTTGATTCTTATTGTAGCTTCTTTTATATATGTTTCTTCGTGTCATGAACCTTCAGTTTTCCGATCGAATCAAAAATGTAATTTTTGAAGGCCAAAAATCATTAAATTTTCGCCCAAAATTTGAAACTTTTTTTTTTAAAAACTTCGTCATTTTGTTACATTTCAACTTTCTTTTCGATTGAGGTTCATGGCACGGGCAATACCTTCTAGTTTAATAGGCTTTTTTTTTAATTTCAGGCATTGTGAAGGTCGCTATCACTGGAGCAGTGGGGGAACTTTTTTTGTAGCCTTGGGAGATCGCGAATAACTGACTGAATTTTCAATTTTTTGGTCCAAAAATTTTATCATGAATGTATTATATATCAACATATATCCTTAAAATATTAAAACATTCCATACAGTAGTTTTCTTTTAAAAAATTCCCAAAAATCACCTTTTTTCAGGCGGTCACACTAGTGGTCCCCCTTAAGAGAGTTGGTTCGTAGCACCTAAACACTCTGAAATTAATACAATTTATTTATATAACTTATAAAGAGTGTAGAAGTCGTAGATCTATAATTTCCTTCGAGTCTAGATTATTTTAACTGTTATTACAGGCTAAGTTTTATATGGTGGAGACTACATGAATATTGATTCCCGAATAGAAAACTTTTTTTTAAGATGAACAAAGTGAAACAATTGCTTTATTTTAATTGGACGGCATTATGTAGTTAATAACAGATTAAGCGCCAAATAGATTAAGGTAAATAACGATACATCTTCTTTGTCATTGAGAAGAAGATGTACCGTCATTTACCTGAATCTATTTAGCGCTTAATCTGTTATTAGATTGTATAACGCCGTTCAATTATCTTACACTAAATTATTAAATATACACAGGAATTTGGTAAGTAATTTTGATAAAAATGAAAATCTGTATATTTGACATAAATAGTGATGAGTAAATGCAAGACCAAGACTTGGCAGTCTTGGTCTTGGTCTTGTTCTTGCATTAAGAACCTTGGTATTGGTCTTACTAGAGCAGTTTGAGTCTTGGTCTTGGACTTGCAAAATGCAGTCTTGGTCTTGGTCTTGGTATTGCTAAAAAATCTTGCACTTTCTTGCATTTTTTTTATTACCGAATTCTTTCCTTCTAAGATCAGAATTTTCTCTCTTTACGGTATTAATTATACTTTCAAGCTATTTAAATTGTTTAGCAAGAGTCTTGCTTTTCTCTTGCTTTTGTCTTGGTCTTGCTCACTTGAGGCTTGGTATGGCTGTACTATCTATTTATACGTACTTGGTCTTGCTCTTGATATACACAGTCTTGGTCTTGGTCTTGCAAAAAATGCAAGACCAAGACAAGACTGCAAGACCAAGACTAATTTTGCTCATCACTAGACTTAAATAATACAGACGACTGAGAGAGAATGTATTGCGCTTACATATTTTTTTCTTCATTCACCAGAAAGGTATTCCTTGAATTAGGTATACCTTATACATAGAATATCCAAACAAAAACAAAATAGAGAAAAATGGAAATTTGTCTTTTTCTTATTCGAATTTTTTCGCTAAGAAGCCTTGAGACATATGTAAATGATTTTCAAGGTGAAGGTTAGCATAATCAAATATGTACTTTTAGTTAAAAAGCAAAAAAGCGTTATCAAACTGCAATTAATTTTTTTAACGTTTTGTTGCTCACAAATTATTTACTGTAGTAATTTTTATGAATTTTTATGAAATGTACATTAACTAAGTAGCTATTGCGGACGTGCTTACGTGCTTATATTTATTTTAATAGCTACAACAACGTCACTGCCCATAAGTTTTATCACATTACGACATTACTAAAATGTTGAATCAAAAAGCCTTATGCAAAATTTATTGATAAAGTGACATAATAGGTCTGAACTATCGAGCACTTGTCCGATAGTTCCTACAAAATTATTATATAAGAGGAATTTTTAATTAATTTATAAACAAATTTAAAAATATTGTATCATGGTAACATATTGAAAACTGACCTTTGACAAAAAGTTGAAAGAATTTTATTGTAGGAGCCAGCTAAACCACTTTTTAAAACCCAAAAACTCATATCAAATTTTCCGTTCGAAAATTCGCTAAATAAGAGGAAGAAAAAGCTGGTACCTTATTTTGAAACGAAATTTTAAAAGCCCTAATAATCGATTTGCACTACATTTCTTCTTTTTTGATCGTGGTACCCCTCGGAATCTGTGGGCCGGTTTTTGGGCAACTACCTGCTATAAATCCGGCTCTGCGCATCTCCCTGTATAGATAGAAGGAAAACAGGTATAAGAATTAAATAATTTATGAATATTTTCTAAAAGAATTCCAATGATGTCGCCAATATTACAAAATATATATAAGTTAACAGTTGCCAGGTGTTATAAAAAGATTAATAAAGTATATAATACGTATATGTACGCACACATACAAATATATACTTAATTAAAATGGTGTATGTATGTAAATAAATTACGCAATTTTATTTTCTGTAGCGTAAAATATACATAAACGTTCAATATTTCATTGATAAAACTTAATTATATTAGAATTAAATTAAAAATGTTTACTTTAAAAAAATCATAGTAATAATAATAATAATAATAATAATATTCATTCACAAAGTGCACATTGCACATGTATGTACAGGTATTATGACTGTATGAAGGCAAGATATGTATTTCCTTAATAGAATGTATATAAAGCAAGTTAAAATATATTTGCGTAATTGAAATCTGCAGGCAATATGCAAATTAATTTAACTATTAATAAGCAATTAATACATAAAATGAAGTTAAATTTGTGCGAGAATACTAGCCAGATTTTTTACAGATACACCATAATTATATGTATCAGGTCGTTATAAAAAGAATAATATTAGAAGTGTATACTTATACTCTTCCAAAATAAAAAATAAAATTAAGTATATAGGTAACAGTGTAGAAAATTAGAGAAAATTAAGAGATGGAAATTTTTGGAAAAGTTTTTCGAAATATTTTTGACATCACTGCAAAGAACGGAAAAGAGCAAAAAAAATTACATAAGTAATAACTTTTATAACCGAAATTTACTATACAGCAATACCTCGAAGAACACAATTACAAATTGGGTCCGTGTTCTTTGAAACCGTGTTGTTCGAGACTGCAAAAGACAGACGTTCCATTTCAAGTGTGAAAATAAAAAAAAAATAAAAAATAGCGTTCCGTTTAACTTAGCGTTCCTACTTTTCGTTATCGAAAATTATCAATACGGAATTACTCGTCATAAGAGTCGATGAGTTTCAAAACCATCTAATTAACACAACTAAAAAAATGTTCAGGAAACACAAAAAACTGTTTTCTCACTTATAATAATGATTTTGCAGCAGTAACACTAACAATTAGAGAATTTTGCAACAGTTTATTATTATTTCAATAAGTTTTAAATACAACAATATTCGTTCAAATCCATCTATTTATATCGTATAGCGTAACTTATGAAAACTAAGATATTTTCTTATAATTTAGTAGAATATTCTCCAATAAAACAAGTGTCTTTGCTGTAATTTAACACTAAAACACAAATCAGAACCACGATGTTTCACACAATTTTATTCTGTACACATTCGCAGCCTCTTATATTTGACAATTCCACAAATTTCTTTATATTTTTTTCTAGTTATTTCAATAGTAAATATTTTCTTAGAGAGAGTAATAAAATTATCACATACGATTATTTGAACCTCTGCAGCCTTTGCAGTGCCACATATTGACTACCTAACTAGCTACTTCTGTTCCAAGTTTTTCTAATGATGCCATTTTTATATAAGTAATTAGATAGTTTTGCAGCTGGTTTGTGTTGCTTGCAACTCCATGTTTTTCCAATTGGAAAATATTGCAATTAGCTACTTTTGAAACAGTTTCGTATTTTTGCCATTAAAATTAAAGGGGAGAAAGCTGATTTTGCACCGTCTAATTGATATTTTTTAGTGTAATTTATCCTCCTGAATAATAAACCGTATCTAACTCAATTTTGAAAAAATCGTCAATTAGATAGTTTTGAAACTCAGCAACTCATTAAGTTGATTATAATTGATTAATTCAGGTTCATTAGTCCCATTAATTTAGTCAGCATTTGATTTAATGTTACTATTAGTTTTTTAATTTCCCATTTAGGCACTTTTACGACTCTGTACCCCGAGGGGTCCTTTGAGAATCGATTTTAAAACCAAGTAACCTCAAAGGGTAACGTAAAAATTAAGTTAGACCCAAAAAACTATATAATCATCTAATGTAATCATCTAATTTTGAAACATATACTTCAAGATTATGAAAGCAACTATGTGAATGTGCTAAACTTAGCTAATTCCATCTTCTACCTAACAACAAATTTGCGACCAAAAAGCGTAAAATTTCTGTTTACCTTGGTTAGTTTTACAAATTTTATTTACGCAATTTTTTTAATTTAATTCTAAAATAAAAATTCTAATGCTAAACACAAGAACAAAAATAACATCTAAATATTATTATTAGCTACAGATTTCACGCAATATCACTTAATATTTTATGCAATACGTTTACATAAATTAATATCTAATTTTTATTGCATTATAATATGTATATTGTTTGTACAAGGTCTTTTACAATTTAATCAACATTTAAGCAATTACTGTTAATGACAAAAAGAAAACTGAATTTTAAATTAAATCTTACGAGTATGTATTGGAGCACAATTGATGGAAAAAATTAACATACAAATATCAGTGGACTCACTAAACTAAATTACTTTTTGACAAATCTAATCTAGACTGCATGAAGTAGTGTTTTAAGGGTCAAGCAGACCAGAAGGATCGCCCGGCCAATTGCTCGTAATCATCATAGAATTTTATTGTACTACTTAACCCACACCCACACAATAAAAAAAATTGTGTTCTGCGTAAAAAAAACTAGTGGTTAAAATTTTTGTGTTAAATAAGTAACATAACCCTGCGTTAAGGTAACGTTTCGTGTTTATCTTAAATTAAAATATTCACACAAATTTCGATTTAACAGAATAAAAATGTTTACCTGTTTTGGACAACAAAGAAGTAACATAATATTGGTGTAGAGCAAAAGAATGTTATAAGTACATAAATTAGATAAGAATATATGTATATCTACCAAAATATATGTAATAAAAAAGATGAGAGTAGTTCTTATTATTAAACAAAAGCGAAAAATTATAAGTTTTTTCAGTTATTTACGCATATAGTTTTATTAAACGTTTAAAAATGAAAGAATTATTTTACATTTTAAGGTTATTTTGTTACAGATTCAGTTCCAAAAACTCATGTAAGCTTACTTACATACATGTAAGATTGTATATCATATAATACAATCTCAAATTAGCTTACATGATTTTTATTAACTGAATCTGTAACAAATTACCTTAAAGTGTAAGAAAATTGTTTCATTTTTAAACGTTTAATAAAACTATATTCGTCAATAACTGAAAAAACAATTTTTCGGTTTTGTTTAATAATAAGAACTACTCTCATCTTTTTTATTATATATATTTTCGTAGATATGTATGGACACAAGTAAGAATTGTTACAAAGAACTGACTTACTTTGCGTTCTTTGAGTCTCATTTATAATAATATATATGGACAAAATCGTTATAATTTTTTGACGAGTTTCAAGTATCTTAAGCTTCAGTGGAATTAAAATATTGAATAAAAAAGTTTAACAACTAATTCTGAAAAATTAACACAAAATGTATGTCCTCTTGTGTGTTAAATCATTGACACAAACCTTGTGTATAGATTTGACATATATGCTTTGTGTTAAAATAACACAAAAAATTGAGTGGACCGTTCTGGACATGTGATTTGTGTTAATTTTAACACAAATTTTTTCACTGTGCACAATTATTAATTTGTCACTTTTCTCGCTTATATTATATACATAATTACTTTATAGTTGTATAAGCATTGCGGGCAATAGTCTAGGCACTCGTCTTAGTAAAAAACCAGCAAGGTCTCATTCATTGTAAATGGGACCATTCTGACTTTTCTGTACTTTTTGTGTGTTTATCGTATGAAAAACAGTCATGAAAAATTATACAATTTATTTTTAAACTGTAATCGTTACTTACAAATTATATATGGTGAGAGTGCCGGTAAAATTTTTTAAGTAATGGCTGTCTCTTTACGTTATCTATGTTTTCTGGCATCATGACGCTGGCCGGAAGTTTTTTTGTCGTCAAAATTTAATAATTTCAATCGATTGTAGGCCGTTTGTAGATGCTTGTAGTATATTTATTTTCGTTTGTAGCCCTTTAGTTTATTTGTAATTAACAATCAAAATTTTGTACTGAAGTCAGGCGGAAGCAATCGTGAATGAAATTTTTTTGGTATATTTATCGTTTGTAGTGTCTAAATATAACGGTAAAATGTTCGTAGGGTCGCCTGATAAAGCATAATTAATTAAAAAGTTATTAGAATGCTTATTAGAAAATAAATTAGCAATCAATTAGCAATCAATTTTCGTTCATGCCAATTGTTCATACCAATTGAAATTAAAATTAACCCTACTAGGTATTTTCTAAAATTGCTTAAAAATAATTAATTTTTTTCTTTCTATTAAACTTTAGAAGGCGTCGTTATAAAAAATTATGTTCGATACGTATGCGTAAAGTGAGGTATCCAGTAGGCTGAAATTGGGGCACTCGCTAAAGGGACTGACGCATACACAAAGAGATCTCGTGCGCTTACCCTCACTCGTCTGACGGCTTGAGTGCGCTGTATACCCGTGGGGGTATACAGCGCACTCGATATCGTTGTGTATGTGTCAGTCCCTTAGACTCGTGCCCCAATTTAAGCCTACTAAAATACCTCTTTTTACGCATACGTATCGAAAATAACTATTTTGATATTCGAAAATTTCGCAGAAAGATAATTGAAACACATGCCTCAAGATTAATCGGGTCTAACCATTTCACTAGATATAGTTTTTTGTGAAACGTAACTGATTACTTACCTGTTGTAATAATAAGAGAGATTGCTTGCCTATATGGCCCTCTATTAGAATTTAACATTTTCTTGTTTTGTAATTTATAAATCCATAAACAAAGACTTTGTATCCGCATAATATATGTACGTGAATGTATAAGCAGTCGACGACTGATTAAATCAATGCAAATTTTTTATAGTCTAAGAGGCGATTATCGAAAATGTTAACTTATTTCTTAGAAGTTTAGATTTTTAGAAGGAAATGGGTTGCTCACTTGGGCAAAGTTCAGCACGGATCAAAAATAGTGAGCAACTACTTGCTCATAAGGCATAATATTTGTTATATTCTAAAAGCAGAAATTTTGAGAAAATAGAAGAACTGATAATTTGCCTCAAATAATGTAGGGTTGTCTGATACGATTGCATATTGAGCCTAAGCCAGTTATTTTCAAACGTTTTCCGCTCGTACGTTCATTTAATCAGAAACACGAAATTACATATCGCGCGTACTCTTTCTCAACCTCGTATCTGAAAAGTCCCAATTTTTGGACATATAAAAAAACGTAGTTAAATCTGTGTTTTGATCATTATGAACTTAAGATTTAGGTATGCTAATTACACCCTTTGATGTTGGCTACCTACATATATAAATATATATAGATAAGCATATATATAAAAACAATATTTAATGTTTTGTGTGTGTCCTAAAACATGCAGTTTTTGATATACGAGGTTGAGAAAGAGTACGCGCGATGTACCTACTTCTTTTTACAAAAACCACTGAAAAATTCACCATAGAAAAGTCAATGAAAAACTGTCAACTGAAAAGTGTGTAAATTACAATGAATTTCAAAAATTATACAATCAAATGTTATTTCAACTAAGGGCGGAAATGGTTCCACGATACAATAATTCTATTTAAAATGAAAGAATTGCCTTTAAACATTTCCGTAATTTTTAAGAGAGTGTCGATATCTTTTTAAATTACATGGTAGACCAAGTGATCGGAATTCGACATTTCATATTACACGACTTTATATTACTCCAATTAATGAGGGAAAGGATTCCAGGATACAATAATTCTATTTAAAATTAAAGAATGGCTTCTAAACGCTTCTTCAATGCCTAAGAAAGTGCGGATACTTTTCTGAATTACATGGTAGACCAAGTGATCGGAAAACAACATTTCATATTATAAATAGCAATGTAATTTAGAAAACTGATAATCTTTTAAAATGGCCTAATCTTTATTATTACTGACAGCATCGTTTTTCAAAATAGATACTTCAAAAGCTTTTATATTTTGAGTAACGAAAATTTTAATTGTTTAAGCTAGATCTTACATTATTCGACAGAGGTTATTAGTGCCTACATTTTCTTAAAATTGTAGTTTTTAGAATATGACAAGAAAACAATAAGTATTATACCTACTTAAATTACTATTCCCTTTAGGTGATTGTTTCGTCACCTATCCCAAAAGATTCATATGCATTTCTTTACAGTTACGTTGTGTTGGATACAATCTTTTCTGAACATACTGGCTTTTAAAAAATAATATTATAAACACTTTCGACAATCGCCTCTTGGACTATTAAATGTACAAAATTCTTGAAACATGTGTGTGACATTTACATTTAAGAAAATAACAAGTTGTCGATATTATTTCCAATCAATACATATTTATGTATATATGTATGTGTATATTTAAAAATTTCCTACATTACTTACATATTTATGGCTTCCTTTTTTTCTTTTATTATTTGGTACTGAATCGAATTGTACCAAAAAATTTAATGCCAAATCAAAAATTTTTATATAATAAACATATTAAATAAACCAGTTCATAAAATATGTACTTTCCTTTAATGATTTTAGTGAATAAGTTTTTGCACAAAAGCAAAATTTTTGTAAGACTTTTTTTTAAAATAAATATGACATTTATAGGTTTGTAAAATGATTCACATATAGAAAGGGCAATTTACACCATTAAAATGAAATGGAATGCGAGATGCAATTAATATTACTTCTCCTATTAAAGAAATTAATGTGATTGACTGCTTGTCAAACTGAAGTGACTCTCGAAGAAGGATTGGGTAACCTAGTTGCAAGGCGCTTGACTAATAATCAAGTTAGGGTGTAAATCCTTAGGATAATAAATACTTTACAGTTCGATGACACAACATGTGTCATAAATAGCCAGAACAACCGTAAAGACTGATCGGGATCAGTAATCATATATGTATGTGATGTTACACCACGGGTTGCGTATTGGTCGGTTACATGGGTAATTCACTCTCAGAGTGATGGTTTCTCTAAAGGTATGGACGGATAGCATAATACATAATATAATTTTTAATTGTTTATGTATATTTTGTTCATAAATTGTTTCGTGTTTATTTTTATTTTTATTTTAAATGTGTGTGTTTGCCTTTAGTGTTTGCCCATATTGAGTTATTTCGTGAATTTATTTATATCAAGTTTTATTTATTTGCGTTATTTTTACGGTACGAACGGATCTTAAAATATTAGAATTTAATATATATTTGAAATCGGAATTTCGATAACATACCACAGTATTCCATATAAGCAAAAAAATGAAAAAATATTGTTACACAGTAAATTGTTTCTCAAACAATAAATATGAGCTTTACTTTTACGTTACAATGTCAGGAGGATACAGATAGAATTTTAATTTTATTTATTAATTTTTTTTTTTAAATAACTAAACTATTACTAGATTGGATAGAATCGAATAAAAATAAGTAGTTTTTTATAGAGAATATTTTTAATGTAAGTCAGTATTTTTACAAGAAACAAGATTTTTTATACTAACACAATAAAATTATCTTAAGTAATGAACAGCTAGAATAAAAGAATTTGTTTTGCAATAGTATTTATAGTAGTAATTAAAGAAAATTTAATGTTACTTTAATTCATACCTATTTATACAAGTACATATGGTATCTACACGTTGTAGCATAAAGGTACAGTAAACTCTCACTTATTTTAGTTTACGAAAGTGAATATTGACTAGTTTTATAAGTGTATTTGAATAATATCAATGGAATATGTAATTGAATATTGCTCAATGGTTTTCTTTTAAACTTGTACGTCTGACCGACCCCTCACTCTTCATCGCATATAAAAGTGTCACTAATAGGTAAAATTCCCAGCGTCTCGGTTAAGTGTATTATCTAGAAGTACGTGACGCCTCGAATATTATCTCTAAGCTTCCCAAATCAAATATAGGTTAAGAGCTGCAGCCCAAAAAACCAAAATTTCAAGTTTCTTTTTTCCCAATAACCTTTTACTGGTAAGAAATATGGCATTTTTATTTTCACATCTTTACGTAGAATTTGAATATTTTCTTAGAATTTTTCTGTGACTACGCCTTTTTGGAGTACGACCCCGAACTTCTGTTTTTCTTATGGAACCTAATGTAAATTTTAATACAGTAAAATAGTATTTTTTTCTTCTTTTTCTGCTATATCTATCTTGAAAAATAACATTGAAAATGGAAAAAATTCTATTATGAAAAATTGCTGGAATCGAGAAATGAACAAATTACACAATAAATATTGGGAGCCTCCACAACTCAAATCCTACAGTCATAAAAAAAAATAAGGCGGTCTTTTTTTGCTCGTTAGCTGCATTTTTTGTAAAAGATACTGATTTTCTTTTTAGTCGAATTTTTCCCTGAAAAAAGCAGACTTATAGAGCTACAAGATAAGAACGGCGAGAGGCGAGAGGCGAGAGTAGTGGCGCTATCTGTTTTCGGACCTGTAGAACACGATTATGTAGAAAAAAATGTCTGATATGATATGATATATATATATATATATATATATATATATATATATATATATATATATATATATATATGTACATATATGTATATATATATATAAATATATATATATATATATATATATATATATATATATATATATATATATATATATATATATATATATATATATATATATATATATACAAGGTGGTCCAGAATTATGTACCGTAATTGCTAGAGCTGGTAGTACGTTAAAAAATAATGGTACCTGTTCATGTACACTTTTTTTCAAAACTCAATAATAAGGGAGATACAACTCTGTAAAGGGGTGAAACGAAAATCATTATTTCTTAAATATTTTCCAAACGCTTTTGAATAACGGATTGATATTTTAGGGGTACTTATTTTGCGTTAGAAGGATTAACTTTATGTCAACACTTATTCCACCACTCATGACTAAGGGCTGGTTTTAGGTGGTAGGTATGAGCTATCACGTCTTTACTTTTTTAACTTGCAATTATTTAAACAAAATCCTTGATAATGTGATTCCTCAGACAATTTCACTCAAAAAAGGTATACTTGTTACATTTCGATAAATATTACCGTTTTCGAGTAATTTAAAGTAGAAATATCTATTTCCAAATTATCCCCTAATTATAAGTGATGGAATAATTGATACCATAAATTTAATTATCTTAATGTTCATACGCACCCCTAGATTATGATTCGAGTAATCAAAGGCGCCCAAAATTGTTTTTAAAAGAAGAAGTTAGTATCGTTCCATCCCTCTACATTTTACACCTCTGCTTTATCACCCTTATTATTGAGTTTTGGAAAAAAGTGTAGATGAAAAGGTACCATTATTTTTGAACATACTATCAGCTCCAGCAATTACGGTACATAATTCTGGACCACCCTGTATATATATATATATATATATATATATATATATATATATATATATATATATATATATATATATATATATATATATATATCTTAAAAGGTATATGTATAGAGCCCCCCTATGGAAGTTAAGAGCTGAAATTTGGTAAGTGGGGCTCATTCCGATGCACAACAATACTATCAAAGTGGGGTCAAATTTTGGGCAAATTTTGGATCCGACCCAATCTTTAAGAGGGTGGTGGAGGCGTCAAAACCATAAAACTTTTCCAAACCGGCTAGAAATAATGTCTCGGCCAATTATCTACAACATATCCAAAATTCAGGATGATTTCCTAGGCTTCCTAGGATGATTTGGAGGAAGTAGAGGGGGGAAAAGGTATTTTGGATGGATCTCACACGCCTACAGCCCCCCAGAATTAACGCAGAGGGTTGAAATTTGGTGTGTGAATAAAGTTCGTACCTAGGTTGTGCTTTTTGGAGGTTTTAATATTTTACCCCCATCCCCTCATTTTTAAGCTACAATTTCATGCTTTTTTGACGTTTTCGAAGTTTGTACCACTCGCACAGATCAGCCAAATAAACCTAGAGTTCTGAAATCTTGTATTCGGATTGAGTTAGTATCAAGGGGGTGCGTTTTGGGGGTCTCAGCTTTTAACCCTTACTCCCACCATTTTTATACCAAAAAGAACATGATTTTTCTTGTTTTTAAACAGTTTCTATTTAAGTTACTATTAAAGGCATTGTCCTTAATCAACTCTCGTATTGGCTGTCCTATAAAAATCCCTTCTTTTAACTTATCGACAAGTTTTTTTTAAGATATTGAAAAGCTTTACTTCAAGCAATAACATATAAATGTTCAAAAATATACCCGCGCTTCCAGTATGTGTTTCAGTCAGCCTATCTCAGTAACTCGAGCTAAGCCAGCTATGAAATGTACATATATGGTTGTTGAGCGGTTACCGCGTACTTCTTGATAATACAACTCATTATCGTTGGACCAGTGTAAAAATCTTGCTGACCAGTGTATTCAATATTTGGATGAAAAGTTCGACAATATGTATGTAATTGGACGCAAGTAGTCGGATTCTTTAAAACGACTCTGGTTAAATTAAAATTTTAAATCAGCTATAATTATATTAATAATACTTACAAGGAATGTCACGGGGGTGTACCCCTCCGATTTTGTTTATTTTTCGATATGTGGTAGAACATCGAAAATTAAGAGACACGTATTTTTTTCTAGCGGCTGTAAAACGGCTTGAATGGGTGAAATCAGTCTTCAAAAATTGGGGTAAAAATTTAATTTTTTAAATATCTCGAAAACGGTATGAGATAGAGCAAAAGTTTAAATTAGCGATATTGCTCATATTTAAATAGCTATCTACTGGTATACAACTTGTTTAGATTACATCAACAGGAGTGGTTGGGGGTTAAAATTTAGGAATTAATTTTCCGAAAAGAGGGTAAAAAATACAATATATGAAAATTTTGTTTACAGATTTCAAATCTACGTGAAAAAAATCTAATTGATTTGTTTTTGCTCAATTTCATAATATTAAGAATTTAATTTTTTTACCTATTTCGAAAACGGTAAGAGATAGAGCAAAATTTAAATTGGCGATATTGCTCTTTTTTAAAGAGCTATCTACTGATATGCAATTTGTTTAGATTACATCAACAGGGGTGGTTGGGGGTTAAAATTTAGAGATTAATTTTGCCAAAAGAGGGTAAAAAATACAATATATGAAAATAATATGTATATAAATTTCATAATATTAAGTTTAGGGATAAGTAACTAGAGGATGACTGTGTTGACGTAATCATACTATTTGAGTAACTCAGGAACTTCTTTATGGAAAAAAGCTTAAAACAATTATAACAACGTAAAAATAATATTCTCCAATTCAAAATTCAGTTTGATCAACATTGGAGAGGAGGCGGGCTGAGTCACCCTCTTAAATTACATACACTAAGTTTTAGTATTAGTGTATATATAGTATTAAGGGTCGCAAGTTATGGGCATTGCAAACGTATTACGACTATCAACTATTTTCGTTATCGAAAATTATTGATATCAAAAATAATATTTTCAAGATGGATAATATATACGATAGTGTAACTTCCGAAACACTTATTTTGACATTATTATCCTCCACCATAATGTTAATAATATAAATGAGTGTATGAAAACATAATGTAATTTAGGAGGGTGACTCACCCCCCCCCCCCAATGTTGATCCAACTGAATTTTGAATTCGAGAATATTATTTTACGTTGTTATAATTGTTATAAGCTATTTTCCATGAAGAAGTTCCTGAACTACTCAAATTGTATGATTATATCAACACAGTCACTCTCTACTTACTTACCCCTAAACTTAATATTATGAAATTGATATATTATTTTCCCTCTTTATACCCTCTTTTGGCAAAATAACCCCTAAATTTTAACCCGCAACCACCCCTGTTTATGTAGTCTAAACAAGATGCTTATCAGTACATAGCTCTTGAAAAAAGAGCAATATCGCCGATTTAAACTTTTGCTCTATCTCTTACCGTTTTCGAAATACCTATTAAAAAAAATTAAATTTTTACCCCAATTTTTGAAGGGTGATTTCACCCCTTCAAACCGTTTTACAGCCGCTAGAAAAAAATACGTGTCTCTTAATTTTCGATGTTCTACCACATATCGAAAAATAAACAAAATTGGAGGGGTAAAATAGTATTAAGAGACAAAATGTATCTGATACCATCAGTTAACACTTTAATTGGTTTTGGAAATTAAATATCGTATGACAAAATTCAATGCATATAGCCAATTAAATTGATTTATTATATAAGTTCAACGCTGCAAAAACGAATTTATACCAAAAAAGTTGATTGATTTCAATTTGAACATCAGTCATAACTGTACTCTTCATTATCAGAATATTATTATTTATTTACCGTAGTATATAATGTTTTTTATCAAGTAATAAATTCTGTTTTTTGAAATTCTCATTATCTATGTATTATGTATTATGATTTCAGTTTCCTGTGTATCTCAAAAACAAAACATTTTTGAATGAATATATGTATATGTTTATATGAATTTTGAATTGAATTTATATTATTGAATATACTTAAACCATCTTTTGTAGAAGTTGATCATTTTTCTGTCAGATAAAATAGGCCATTGAGAATATCAAAACGTAGAAGAATATTTGATGTGGAAAAACAATTTCACTGTGATCTGGAACAAGAAAAATTGCACAAGAACAAAGATCGAAATCGTAAACAAAAAAGGTATGCTCAGACGAGGCCGGGAAACTTGATTAAATATTGTGTCGTGATTTAAGACGTATACTTAACAATAAGATAGGAAAAAATATTGTAAAATAAGTACTATAAAACCCAAATTCATAAAGCAAAATAAAAACCAAATTCAAATTTCTTTGCTCGGACAAGGCCAGTTCTAGAATACTTTAGAATGTTCTAAAGCCGGAAACAAAAGTCTACAATCTTCTGAAACATTCTCGATCATTCTGGAAAATTCCAAAACTTTTTGGAATCTTTTAGAACATTTTGGGAACATTTTGGAACCTTTTATAATATTCAGGAACATTCTGACCAGTCTGAGCCATTTCGACACATACAGGCTGGTCCAGAATTATATATCGTAATTGCTAGAGCTGATAGTACGTTCAAAAATAGTAGTATCTTTTTTTGTACACTTTCTTCCAAAACTCAATAATAAGGGAGCTAGAACCATGTAAATGGGTGAAATGAAAATCATTTTTTCATAAATATTTTCCGAAGGCTTTTGAATAACGGATTGATATTTTAGGAGTACGTATCTTACAGTAGGATAATTAAATTTATCTTAACACTTATTCCATCACTTACGATTAAAGGGTGGTTTTTGCGTTTTATTTTTCTTAATTTGTAAATTTTTAAACAAAACTCTGAAAAATATATTTCTTCGAACTATTCTACGCAAAAAGGTACACTTCTTACATCTCTACAAATAGTACCGTTTTCGAGTACATAATTTAAAGTAGAAATAAACGTGCATTTTTTTGTAATCGTAACAATATCCTTTTAGTAAGTTAAGTAGGCTTAGGAATAGAAGTTTCTCCTACCAGTGACACTTTAATATCGTCCCTCCAATGCTACAGTGGGATATCTTCAAAAATGACCATATTGAGTTATTGACACTGTCGTATTCCATTTTTCGAGTACTTTAAAATGCTGTACTGAAGAATGTTGTCCCTTTGATATTTAAAAAGTTATGCCTGAAAAACCAGTAGTTAACGAAGTACTATTGTCCATATTTCTAAGTCGAACACTGAGATATTGACCATATCTCAATGTTCGATTGGAGAAAATGATATTAAATATTTTTATTTGGTATTATGTTGAGATATTTACAGGATGTTGTTGTGTAATACAACAAAGTGTTTTGAACTTGTAGAACATAAATGAAGAATATTTCATTAAAATTGGTAAATTAACAAATTTTATTTTAGCAATAAGCAATATTTTTAAGAAACCAGTTTATACCCAAACGGTAAATTAAAAATCATGCGAAAATGGTTTCTCGTGGTAAAAAAGTATTAAATTTAGCCCTAGTTTAGCCAAATCAGACTACCAAGCGTATATCTCAATTTTTATGAAATTCTAATAACAACAAGTAAATCTAAGAATGAATTGTAAGATGATAATAGTAAGTGATAGATAAATAATTTAATATTAGTAACTAATAATTTATATTTTTAAATTAGAATTATTATTTTTTTGTTTATTTAAATTTCTGTATCGAAGTTGTTAATATAAGTTAGCAAAACCTTGGGACATTTTCTTATAAATTAATATTTTTTGTAAATTTTTAAAATATAACACTGGGATATTTACAATAAAATTACAATAAAATTGCTCAAATTATTCAAAGGTTCGAATTTATGTTCCTAAAACTAGTAACTACAGTAGAAAATATTATTTTGGTCTTTATAAAAGCGTTGAAATAGTTAAAAATTAATTCAAGTAGAAGTTGTTATAAATTGAAAAAACTCGAAAACTTTAATCCTGTTTTTCTCAATAGTGCTATCTTGACAATATCTCATTGTTGAATTGGAGGGACGATATGAGAACCAAGACTCATAATTACCAAGACTCTTTTGCCGTTGCGTGATAATTTTCAATCTTCAAATTACGACGGAGAAGTCTTTAGTTAATTTAAAAATCAATTGAAAACGCAATGTTTTATCAGCATAATGCTGTGAACAAAATAACTGCGAGTTTACTGTATTTAGAAATTAATGTAAATTCAAATTGCAATATAAAAATAATTACAGTTGTATTATTTATAACGTGATACAAATCAAATACATACACACATAAAAAGACGAGTACAATATTTCAGAAAAGGCAAACTTATATTTTATGTCTATTTATAAAAATATCGACTGTTGGTTGAATTTCAAAGATGTAAGCAAATAAATTGTATATAAAGAAATCACATCTAGAAGTACACACAATAAAATAATGCTGAATTGATTATGTATGTATCTTGGTTTGTTTTTTTTTTGTTTTTTCATTAACTGTGTAGTACCAATGTGTATGCGTACATTTTTCAATTTTATACAATTGTTTGTGGTTCGATTACATGTACCAAGTACATAATACAATAATTAATGTATACGTAAAAAGTTGTTTAAGTGAAATTTTTGCAATTCTCTGTAAAAAGGAGAAAAAACGAAACCAAATATAGAGTAAACGTATAATGTTACTTCATCATTGGCGAACTAAATACGTATTGTGCCTCAGTGCCTGCTTGCACTATAATTTGTTTCAACTTTTTAACAATCGTCAAACATAGCGGTAGCGACAATAATTATTTTAATATGTATAACATTGTAAATGATAATCTTTTGGGAACTGTATAATTATTAAATTCACTGACTAATGGAATAATACCCCCTATCGCAGCATTCTACATAACACAGCGAATTTCCCATCATTAAAAAAATTACTTTTCCTCGAAAACCCTCTTAGCTAGGACAATTGTTCAAAACGTATCTTATGTGATTTTTTCCGCCCTTTGCCATATGGTGTACAAAAACGAACTTTGGCAAATTTTTGCAAAAAACACACTTTTTTGGATGTTCCTGGCATCGGACGTGGCTGGATGAAGAACTCATCCAAGATATTTAGACTTCCAACATTTTTACCAAATTTTATAAAAATAGAATATTCCGTTGAGGAGTTATCGAGCGTACACATATGTATATGCATACATACATGTGTATACAGAATGACTGTAATTTTCGGCTTCTAGGGTTTTCAAAACAAATTTCTGACATAATCCGGGGTTCAAGTTGTATAATGACAGTGGCTGTAATAGCTCAATTTTTGATTAAATTCGCTAATATGAGCAAGCCTCAATAATATTGTAACTTTCAAAGGATAAAGAAAGGGTCAATAACACTATATCATTTTTAGAGGAAGATGCTAATTATTAAACTGGAATTAATACTTATTTACGGAATAAAATTCCCGATTTATTTTTTAAATCGTTTCTATTTTCTTTAATGTAAACGCCAATTAACGTTTATAAATGTCCTTTTTTTTAATTCCGAAAAAATTCCTACGGTTTTAGTGTCTACAGGGTGCTATGAGTCACCCCTCAAAATATTAAGACTTATTTCTCTGACAGCCTGTATACGATATACCCTTAGCTATAACAACTTACCTGTCTACAACAAGTCCATATAATAATTTATATTATATCTAGCCGTATACCCACCCGATGGATTTACCATCAGCAACATTTCAGGATGTCAGTCAGTGTTAAAGATTTACTAAACACCATCCCTATGCCCGATGGGATTTCCATCAACAACATCTTTTTATTAGGTACCTCTACTCACTTTCTGCTCACTTTTAATGTTTTTTAAAAGCCTAAATCAATATCCACGTTTATATTTTCAAAAATGATGAACTTCCCATATGAACTTTCATTTTCTGTTTTAACGCCTTAGGGAATAAATTTCCAGAAACAACCGACTTTTTTTTATAAATAGAAACCTAGCCGCCAATTTTCATAACTCCTGTGCTTAATTTCGTCCTTCTAAACTCAACAGTTGAGGTTGTGCCTTGTCTGTCAGTCAAAGTGAAAGATTCATTAAATATAAGATATTATTTATTTTAATAGTCATAGTAACATATTTTTATACAATATCTCTAACTTCAAAAATGACGAATTTACGTACTCATCCCCTATTAAACCCATTTAGGGGACGAATTTTCAAAAATCCTTTCGTAGTGCTCATCTACGTTACATAGGGAACTCCTATGCAAAATTTCATTCTTCTAAACCCAACGGTTTAGGCTGTGCGTTGTCTGTCAGTCAGTCAGTCAGTCAGCCAGTGTTAGAAATTTATTAAGTAGACTAGCCGTATACCCACCCGATGGGATTTGTCATCGAAAACATTTCAGGATGTCAGTTTATTAAATAAGATATTTACTTTAATAGCCATAGTAACATATTTTTATACAATATCTCTAACTTCAAAAATGACGAATTTACATACAAATTTTCATCCCCTATTAAACCCATTTAGGGGACGAATTTTTAATAATCCTTTCTTAGTGGTCATCTAGGTTATATAGGTAACTCCTATGCGAAATTTCATTCTTCTAAACCCAACGGTTTAGGCTGTGCGTTGTCTGTCAGTCAGTCAGTCAGTCAGTCAGTGTTAGAAATTTATTAAGTAGATTACATTAGCTGTCCGTAATTAAATATATTTAAATTAAACGTATATGTAAGATTTTAATTTAAATCAAAGTAACCCAGAAATTTGTATTTAACAACTTTTCAATAGCTTTGAAGAAACTGTATTCCTTTTTCCTTAATAATGTTCTCCGAACTTACATCGTAATGTAAGTTCGAAGTAATTTGCCTTTACTGTTCGAGAAAATGTTGCAACAACAACACCCGAAGGGTCGAAAAGAAAGATATGAAAGCTTATACAAATTTTTTTTATAAATGATCTACAACTGTATAATCGATTTTATAATCTATCCATAACTGTTTTCAAAGTATTTTTCCAAGCCTTTAATTTATCGCTTTTTTTAGTTAATCCAAAATAATTTTCAGCATATATGTAGATAGGATGTTTTTTTTTTCTTTTTAAAAGTACCTTTGCGCTGAAACACTGAACAAAAAACTCTTGTTTTTTATTTCTTACGTGGAGTAAACACACCTATTTCCGTCATTGTAATTGTATAATTAGAATAGTACATAATAAATTTAATAACAGTTCAGATACATAATAATAATAATAATAATAATAATAATAATAATAATAATAATAATAATAATAATAATAATAATAATAAAGAATTACTCAAAATACATACTTCGTGACTCGACAATAACATCTGACTCATGCCGGAGATGCCATTCCAAACCCGAAACGATCCAACACATCACAGCTGCCTGTACTCAGCTCGCTCAGTCCGAATATAAACACCGTCACGACCAGGTTGGCAAAATTATATACCAGAAACTAGCGGTTAAGCACCACCTTATAACCGATAAAACCCCTTACTACAAGCTCACACCAAAAGTAGTAGCGGAGAATGACTCCTGTAGACTTTACTGGGATCGGTCGATTATTACAGATAAGACCATAAATCATAATCGACCAGATATCACCTTCGTAATGAAACAAACTAAGACCACCTATCTGATCGACATTGCGGTTCCGAATACACATAACTTACAAAAAACACACGCAGTTAAATTGGAGAAATACACTGACCTCGCAGCCGAAATAAAACAACAATGGCGAATGGAACATGTCCACATTGTTCCAATAGTACTCAGTGCCACCGGGGTCATTCCACACACACTACACAATAGCTTGAGCCTCTTAGGTCTCCCAAAGTACACATATGTCACTATGCAAAAGGCAGTGATCATAAACACATGTCGTATAGTACGGAAGTTCCTCAGTAATACGAATCCGACTGCGATATGTGAAAGCACAAGATCTGCTTGTACTCCATCTGAGCCATCTACAGTGAGTGAACAACACACTGACACTCATCTTACAGACACACAACACACATACATAAACACACAATACGCTAACACTGAAACACAAACACCTAACACACATACAGATCCAGATTCGTCTGATGGAGAGGGAGGGTCGACCAACTGCCGCACTGTCACTGTTACCGCTCTGGTGCACAATCCTCCCCAACTCAATAACACACAAGGTCCGTCAACCTCTGTACCATCTAAACGCGCAATTCCAGGAACACCCGATCTTAATGAGCAATTTGGTGAACCAGAACACATTTACACCAAGAAACGAAAAATAGAACGACACATCCACACACATACACGAACACACACACAAAAACAAACAGTCCTTTCCCTTCCCTTTGTCCCTAATCCTACCTATTC
This sequence comes from Brachynemurus nebulosus, assembly GCA_035578155.1. Lineage (NCBI taxonomy): Eukaryota > Metazoa > Arthropoda > Insecta > Neuroptera > Myrmeleontidae > Brachynemurus > Brachynemurus nebulosus. The sequence goes on along the minus strand of JAPWDM010000099.1, from coordinate 96,742 downwards.
TCTGAGGACACGAAAACGAACTAGGCATTCACAGCCGTCTGTCATTGAGCCAACATCTACGCTCCCACAAAAGTCTCGTCGTACGAACCAGTATACACCAAAATAGACGCATAACACCTCGTTTCAAGCAACAACAACAACAATATAAGGAGTGATGTGACAAACCCGTTCGTGAATGTACTACGGTACTTTTACGGATTGGTTTGGCACATTACCCTTCCACAGAGCCTAATACCTTGCATAATGCCGGTATAGGTGAATGTTACCCAGTACTGTCCTACTGAGTAGTGAGCGCCAGGTTGGCGTAAAAGTCTATTTTATAATAATAATAATAATAATAATAATAATAAACGCCCTGTGGGTGGGGGCTTCACTTTGCAGAATTTGCCCACAGTAAGTCCTGCTTGTCGTAAAAGGCGACTAAAAGGACAACCCATTAGGATGGAGAAAAGAAAAAATAAGCCTCGGAAAAATGCCGCTGCCGGTGGAGCGACCGGGCGCATCAGGGTCACCACTGAATGTGACAGTTTAGATCGCGGTGACGACAGGCTGGGTTCTAGGCAGCCACCTGTCAGCTGTAACAACACCTTCAGCCAAAATACTACTGCCCTACTTACAGAGCCACCAACACCTTTGGCTCAGCCGACTTTAAGTGTTTCCTCGGAGCATCCTTTGGGGACCACTAAAACTGGTAAGAAGCGTGTGCGTATGCAATGGACAGATGAACTGAATGAATTCATCGTACGCACATACTTCAAAGTTACTAGACTTGAAACGGACAAAACTGGTTACCGTACAAAATTACATCGAGAGTTCGCGCACAGCTACCCTCACCTAAGTCGCGTTACTGAACAGAGACTGGCAGACCAAAAACGTGTCATTTTTACCAATAACCTCATCCCTTCCTCCCTCATAAACACCATTAAAACACAAGTCGCACATCAATTTGCTCAAAATGAAGAAAGTCAGGACGGCGACCCACCAGAAATGGAGAGCCCCACACAAAACGACACTCAACAACTTGTCGAGAATGAGCCTGACCACTATGAGACAGCAGTAAATGACACCCTACTGCAAAAGATCGAACTGGAATTTAACACAGCGCTTACTGAATTTGAAGGGACGGACCCCACACATAGGTACTTGTTGCCTAAACAACACACCTCACGTAGATCGGCTGAGATCGTTGAGATATTGAACAATACAATACTGCCTAAACACTTGGAAACATGTGACAATTTTATCGAGTTACACACAGCTATCTATTGTGGAGCCGTTGCAGCTATACGTTGTAACGGGTCCGATGTAACACCACCTGTAGCGCACAACTCGAAGGAACACAAAACTCCCGCCTGGGAAACACGATTGAATAAACGCATCAGCAACATCCGATGCAACCTCGGCAGGATCACCCAATACCAACAGGGTACGAGGTCCAAACGGCTCAACAAATACATACACGACATATTACGCAAACACACAGTACACACACAATACGAGGAACCCAATAAAACACTCACAGAGATCAGAGATACGCTTCACCAAAAATTAACAGCACTAGCGAAGCGCTTACGAAGATATAAGGCCAGTACTGAACGCAGACGACAAAACCAAGCGTTCAGCAGAAACGAGAGACGGTTTTATCAGTCTCTAACGAACACGGTAACTGACAGTAATGGTCTACCGGAGAAGAACGCACTCCATAGTTTCTGGGCGAATATATGGTCCAACACCATTGACCATAATGACAAAGCCAGCTGGATCGATACAGAGTACAGGAATAACGAACATCTTCCGGAGATGCCCTATACGGACATTACTACAGAGGACGTCTCCAGAGCTTTACAGAGATCGCATAACTGGAAGGCACCTGGCATCGACAACATACAAAACTACTGGCTCAAACACTTTACATCAACACACAAGTATCTCGCTGAACACTTTACACTATTTATAAGAACACCAAGCCTGACACCGAAGTTCCTAACGCAGGGTATCACATACATGAAATCTAAAAACAGTGATACAAAAAATCCTGCGAATTATAGGCCTATCACCTGCTTGCCTACAGTGTATAAGATTTTGACGTCCTGTCTGGCAGAAAAGATCAATGAGCATTGTCAGATTAACACCATACTGACAGAAGAACAAAAGGGATGTCGAAAGAGGTCACAAGGCTGCAAAGAGCAGCTTCTGATTGACTCCGTAGTACTGGAACAAGCGAAAGGGAGAAAACGTAACCTGTACACAGCGTTTATTGATTATAAAAAGGCATTTGATTCGGTCCCGCACTCCTGGTTGCGGAGAGTATTGGAGCTGTACAAAATACACCCAAGTATCGTGAACTTCCTTGGAACGATCATGTCCGACTGGCGAACGACCTTACATTTGAGTATTGGTAATGAAAAAACAACAAGCGACCTTATTCAAGTAAGACGCGGCATATTCCAAGGCGACTCATTGAGTCCATTATGGTTTTGTCTCGCAATGAATCCACTTTCTCGCCTGTTAAATAAAACCAAATACGGTTACAATGTAGGTACGCAAACGAATTCGCGCCATATCATTTCACATCTAATGTACATGGATGATATTAAGATCTATGCAGCTACTAAACATCAATTACAGCAGCTGCTGGGACTTTCCAACGAGGTTTCGCGAGACCTCTGTATGGAGTTCGGAATCGATAAATGTCGAACACAATGTCGTTCTGGAGGAAAACGAGATGCGGTCGCATTCGAACTCGAACCAGAGTCTGTTATGCAGCCCATGGACGAGGGAGAGTCGTACCGGTATCTCGGATTCAATCAGGACGAACGTATAGATCACAGCGCTGTAAAACAACACCTGATGCAGCAATACCTAACGCGTGTACGGAGATTACTGAGCACCCACCTTGATGGAAAAAAAACCATCAAAGCAATTAACACCTACGCAATTCCGGTGCTAACATACTCATTTGGGGTAATCAAATGGACGCCTACGGACTTGACAAACATCGAGATCAAGACCCGCGTCCTTATGACCAAATACAGAATTCATCATCCCAAAGCAGCGATAGAACGATTGACGCTGCCAAGAGCCGAAGGGGGTCGAGGTCTTATAGACATAAGGAACACGCATAATAAACAGGTTCATAACTTGCGAGAATACTTTTACACCAAAACACACACATCACACTTACACAATGTAATAATCCAAGCCGACAAGGCATACACACCATTAAACCTCTCACACACAGAAATGCCAGATAGTTTTTGCCGTTTGGTCACGAAGGAGGACAAAATTCAGCAATGGATTCGGAAGCCTTTACATGGGAGACATCCACATGATCTTAATCAGAATAACGTCGACAAAGCAGCGTCGCACGCCTGGTTGAGTCAAGGAAGTCTTTTCCCGGAGACTGAAGGATTCATGCTAGCTATACAAGATCAAGTAATTCATACAAAGAATTACTCAAAATACATACTTCGTGACTCGTCAATAACATCTGACTCATGCCGGAGATGCCATTCCAAACCTGAAACGATCCCACACATCACAGCTGCCTGTACTCAGCTCGCTCAGTCCGAATACAAACACCGTCACGACCAGGTTGGCAAAATCATATACCAGAAACTAGCGGTTAAGCACCACCTTATAACCGATAAAACACCTTACTACAAGCTCACACCAAAAGTAGTAGCGGAGAATGACTCCTGTAGACTTTACTGGGATCGGTCGATTATTACAGATAAGACCATAAATCATAATCGACCAGATATCACCTTCGTAATGAAAAACACTAAGACAACCTATCTGATCGATATTGCGGTTCCAAATACACACAACTTACAAAAAACACACGCAGTTAAATTGGATAAATACACTGACCTCGCAGCCGAAATAAAACAACAATGGCGAATGGAACATGTCCACATCGTTCCAATAGTGCTCAGTGCCACCGGGGTCATTCCACACACACTACATAATAGTTTGAGCCTCTTGGGTCTCCCAAAATACACATATGTCACTATGCAAAAGGCAGTGATCATAAACACGTGTCGTATAGTACGGAAGTTCCTCAGTAATACGAATCCGACTGCGATATGTGAAAGCACAAGACCTGCTTCTACTCCATCTGAGCCATCTACAGTGAGCGAACAATACACTGACACTCATCCTACTGACACACAACACACATACATAAACACACAATACACTAACACTGAAAGACAAACACTTAACACACATACAGATCCAGATTCGTCTGATGGAGAGGGGGGATCGAACAACTGCCGCACTGTCACTGTTACCGCTCTGGTGCACAATCCTCCCCAACTCAATAACACACAAGGTCCGTCAACCTCTGTACCATCTAAACGCGCAGTTCCAGGAACACCCGATCTTAATGAGCAATTTGATGAACCAGAAAACATCTACACCAAGAAACGTAAAATAGAAAGACACATCCACACACATACACAAACACACACACAAACACAAACAGTCCTTTCCCTTCCCTCTGTCCCTACTCCTACGTACCATTTGAAGACACGAAAACGAACTAGGCTTTCACAACCCTCTGTCATTGAGCCAACATCTACGCTCCCACAAAAGTCTCGCCGTACGACCCAGTGTACACCAAAATAGACGAATAACACCTCGTTTCAAGTAGCAATAACAACAATATAGGGAGTGATGTGACAAACCCGTCCGTGAATGTACTACGGTACTTTTACGGATTGGTTTGGCACATTACCCTTCCACAGAGCCTAATACCTTGCATAATGCCGGTATAGGTGAATGTTACCCAGTACTGTCCTACTGAGTAGTGAGCGCCAGGTTGGCGTAAAAGTCTATAATAATAATAATATTAATAATAATAATAATAATAATAATAATAATAATTCTACTTAAATGCTCTGTTTACCGAATCCTGTTTACCAGCTTTGAAAACCTAACATTAGATATCATTTCACCCAATGTCAATTCCCAATAAGTATATATTTCAGTGCCCACCGATGTGAGTCGGTTAACCAAAAATTTATAATGAATAATATGTAAAATTGCCAAAAATTATCAAAATGATGATTTACATAATGTATGGTATATTGTACCTATTTTCTTTCTCTTTAAAAAATTTAAAAAAATCAAGAAATCCAACTGCGGGAAAATTACATACTTTGGAAACAAAAAAGTTTTAAATAGGTAAACGACAAACCCGCAAAAAATTTAAAAATATGTCAGAACATAGACGAATCAAAATTCTAATGTTTTACTCATTTTATAGAAAAATGACATTTGACATTTTTCATTTCTACTCGCTTTTTGTGGTAATTTTGACATGTTACTTTTTATTTTATTTGTTTGACTTTTGGGCGGGGTTTTTAACAACCCTATTTTTCTAAAACTTCTGAAGAATTTTTAAAAAATTTTTTAAAAAATCTTTGATATTCGTTTACGCTTTACATAATAATTTTTGAGAATCATGCTTTCAAAATTATTTTTAATTATATATATTACTTCAAAAATACCTTACTATTTTCATTTATGACCTTTTGAAATTTAATAACTTTCTTATGTTTGTCAATTGTTCCACGATTGACGCTTTTGATTGGTGTTCGCTTTCTGATGATGTTTGCTGAAGAATTCGAAACTAGTCATTTTTGATTCGTCTATGTTCTGATATATTTTTAAATTTTTTGCGGCTCCGTCGTTTACCTATTTAAAACTTTTTTGATTCCAAAATATTTCTCTTTAGTAATAAAATTTAAAATAGATATTGCAACAATGTATGTACTGAACACTTACAAATCAGTTGTTTACAATTTTAGATTCATTTAACTATAATAATCAAAATGATAAAAACGAGAGCATTGTTAATGATCTGTGATAAACGATAACATTGTGAACTTAATTTAAAAATTTATAATTAGATAATACAATTACTTGAAAAAACTATCAAAAACTGACAGAATGAAATAACAGATAATTATAATTATTTTGTAGGTTGTAATTACAAAAGAAAAAAAGAATTCTTATCAAATTTTCATTTAATTAGAAAAATAATATATTTCCCGGTAATTTAAAATTGGAACAAGATTAATATTACAAGAGAATTGTTTTCAAGTTTTGATGAACTGTTAGCATGAGTGTCTCACCTTTAGTTTTATCAGTTAAAAATCAAAGACCCTATTGTTATTGCAAGATACTGTGATAAGAACAATTGAGTAGAAATATATTCAAACAATAATAAAAGTTGTGAAGCTGATTTACCCTAAATACTGCCTTGGGCACCGTGAAAAATGCCGCTCTTGAAAAAAATCACATCAACTTTTCCCTAAAAAAAAAAAAGAAAAATTCTTATTAACTTTTTTACTTTTTCCTATAGAAAATAAGTGATGAGCACAAAAAAAAAAAACGCCAGATTGCCACATTATGTTCCAAATTTTGGTGCCTTGGGCACTAGTCCCGCATACCACTAGTGTAAATCCAGTACTGTGGTAGCTACAATCAAATATATATGACAAATATTAATATTATGCTAGAAAAATCTATGACAAGTAAATTTCGCTTCATACTAACAATCAAGTGCGACGAGAGAGTGGAGTAGCCGGGGTTACATCGCCGGGGCCCGAACTTGAAAAGAGAGTTGGTAGAGGGCCGGGGCAAAAAGTTAAGACTATTATTTTTCTCACCACTTATTTCTTTGGCAGACAATTTTTTAAAAACGGGGTTTATTTCCGGTGCCCGCCATTTCTCTCCACGGTCCTGCTAACTATTTAATATTCATATTCTGGTTTATTCTGAAAGATGAAAATATCCTTGAAGACTTCCTATCTATGCACATAAATAAAATAATGTAAGTCAGTTAAATTATAGTATAGGATAATTAACTGAAGATTTAGATTTTCCTTACTAGTTTAGAGACAAATATATCCTACCAAATATATCCTAACAAATATATCCTACCGTGACTAAAAGGACCCGATACCTTATCTCTATACTTTGATCTATCCTTTTTTGCAGTTTGTCTTTTTTTATATTTATATAGTTGCCACAGTTAGATTCCAGTGACCACCAAACAGTTGTGAATAGAAATTTGAAAAAAAAAATAGATTAATCTTATTTGTTAATTTACTGTTCCTTATATTCTTACTTTAATAAAACACAGTATAGTAAAATATTAAGTATTATTTTATAAACTCAATTTCATAAAGTAACGTTAATATCCATTAAATATTAAAAAAAGTTTGGTTTGAAAACGAATTAAAATAAATATTTGCACATCAAAATCATATTTACAAAATAAACAAAAACCACAAAAATATCTTCAAGTTAAAAAAGTCAAAAAAATTTCTGTTTCTTCTTCATAATCTTCATACGTTGGAAACACAGTTATCATCATGTCATCAATAAACTATGTAATAAAATTTTTCAAAAAAGCCCAGAAATAAATTGTATAAAGTGGTTGGGTAATAAAACAATTTATTATCCTTTTTTTTGAAGATATTTAACAAAAGCTGAAAAAACTTATGATAAATATGTTAAATATAATCTTTGTTCAAATATTCTAAAAACGAAAATGAGAAAGACAAGAACATTTCATAAAAATAATATTATTTGATAAAAAATTAATAAATAAGAATTTGATTTAACTTCAAAATCAGTAGTCCAGCTTATTATTGATAATACATATGTTATTGATAATATGTACAGCTGGCCCACCGATTGGTAATCACAGATACAATGTTTGGTGTACGCTGTTGGGAGTTATTCATACTTGTATTCACTATTCAAACTGTTCATAATTTTATAACTACAGTAACAACCATACACGCTCTGTATAGCTGTATAAGATTACAAAGCAAATTAATTAAAAAGGCTTAATTTCGGTTAGAAAAATACTTTTCGCAAGACATACTACACCCATAAATTAAATAAAATTGGTTTTTAACCTTTTCCTTTTGTAATTAAAGTTATATTTATAAACGTAATTGGAAAATACATTAACTTTATGTGTAAGTGTACAAGCAATTCTGTAAGACATTATCTTCTATGTTAGGTATGGTTGCTTTACCTCCTCTCTTTCGTCACTCACCCGACGAAATCGGGTCCAAATAGTTACATCAGTATGTCACACTCCAGATTGCTTTTCTGATTTAAAAGTTTCAAGGCGTTCCAGTAACGGAAAAAGAAATAAATGTTTAATTGAGAAAGTAAAAAGCCATATTTTCTATTTTTTATGAGTGACAATGAGTGCTTTAAAGATCATTAAAATATATTTTAATATAAACTGTACTAATATATTACTGTACTGTATATAAATGTTAATTAATTGCATGTAAATAAATTACTTATAATTTTAATTAATAATTAATAGTTGTCGATAAATTACTGTTAATTTCAGTTAATAGATAATTTCAGTTATTTTATTCATGTACCACACATTCTGATATATAACGTGCACTTTAAAAAAAATACTGTTCAATTTTCATGGTGGTTATTACACGGAAATATACGAAAAAACCGTTTCCCTTCATGGAAGTAATTTTAAACTTTAATAAAGTAGGATTCTCAAGACGCGTACAACAATTAGGAATGACTCAATAATCCTAGAAATCTATACCCAAAACCAAAATCTACTTTTAGCGAGAACATTTTTTCAGTACTAATATAATATAATCTAAGATATAATATAAATCAATTCACGAAATGATTTAACATACGTGTAAACATACACTTTTTTAATAAACATAATATCAATAACAGACAAACACCCTGCCTTTTGTGATTGTATTGAAATATATGCATTTCAGTACAATTATAAAGAAAGTACATGATAAATTGATAATATAAAATTATATTTTTAAGGTCTTTAAGTGTTATGTTTATGTTATTATTCTATAAATATGTTTACAGAAACAAACACACAGAGAATATAAGTTGATACTTAAGAGTTGTAAGTCGGTAACTCGGTACTTACTTGTTTGACCGTGTGATCACTGGTCGCGATTGGCTTCTATACGGTTATTCTGGCTATTTTCAGATGCTAAAAACGTGGACTGTAAAGTGTTAAGGTTTTCTTAAACATCCGTTCAATTTGACATTAAAACGGGTTGTATAACTTGAGGATAACAGTGTACAAATTATTTTGTCAAATTTCGTCATAAATTCATTCAATTTTAGTATAAATACAACGAGGTTTAATTATTGCTGTATTATCACAATTTTTAAATATCTAAGTTAAATAGTTTTTATCAAATGCAAAATATTTACATTTCAAAAATCATGTAGACAGAGAATTTTTTTTTTATTTCAGGAAAAAAAATTATACATTACATTGTGGTTACTGATTATATAGTAAATGATGAAAATATACACAAAATGATACGGAATTTTTTATATCTTCAGTTTTGATAAAATAGTTTTAAGTTAATTATTATTATTACTAAAAATATTTTGCTTTCGATTCTACCAAAGTATCAAAAGCATTGTAATTACTTGTGTTAGACGAAAAAATGTTTCCTTCAAAATTTTAATTCATGTGTCACGATTTAGGACTTTTTGGTTTCATGTTTCCTCTGTTCGTCCATTTGTCCGTAAAATCTCCCAAAATATATACAAACTTGCAAAAAATTCAAGACATTACTAATTTACCTACACACACAATTTACCATAAGTAGTTGGCCTCAAAATAAATTTATTGGTATAGGTATACAAGTATTTATATTGTTTGCACCCATAAATTTCACTTTCACATTCGATAATGAAATAATAAAAGGTGAAAGTTTGTTGACAGTTGAAAAGGATAAATAAGAAAAGTTTTATTATATTAAGGCTTAAGGACGACAAGCAAACATTTTTGTTTGTTAACCTGAAGGAATTAGTAGAAAAAATTTTTTTATTAGAGTACTTGTACAAAACAACTGTTAATTTGTTCTTAAGGAGTCTCCACATTCACGCCGAGGTTGGACGAATCAAGAATGTAGAGGGTCATTTCGTTGTGCTTCGCGGTTGGTGTTTTAATGCTATTCATATGCCTCAGCCAACCTCAGCGAGGAACTCGGCGAGAATGTGGAAACTCCTTTAAACAAAATAAAGTTGATCCTTGTAGAACGTCAAAATCGAGTGATCTAAAACAAAAAGATAAGTATTTTAATCGATAAAAATCAGTATTTTTCCAACTTTATTGATTAGAATAAATTTTCCAAAGGAAATCCACTATAATAAAAACCAGCTAAAAAATTGTCGCAGCTATACGTCAAAAATAATTGCTCTTTTTACATAAATACAAATACGTACGTATGAATTGTACAAAATATATTATGTGCGTTTGTGCCCAGTTGTATGTACTTAACATTAATTAGTGATGCTGTTGAATGCTGATATGTACTTTAATTAATGCATTTCAACTTGTTATTAGGTCACATGACCTATGACGTAGACCTTACGAGATAATATACAAACCACTTTAATTTTAATTGCATCATAAAAATGTTTTTTATGTTTAATAAAAAAAAAAAGAGAATAAAATACATATCGCTCCATTATTGCAATAGTCGGTTATCTGGGCAAAATTATATTTTTGAGTTATCTACATCATTCGAAAGAGGAAAAGCGTACCTTTCAGATGCTACAATCAGTTAAGCTCTAAGCTTAATATTTTTGCTAATATAATCGATATCCTTGTATGACAATTTTAATAAATTTAAATTTTAATTGTTGCAAGACTAAGGTATATCGATATAACCGTACTGCTGAAGCGTCAAATTCAATTTATTTTTACTACAATACTAGGTTATTGCATTTTATCCCAGTATTGAAGCAAAAAAAATTTTTAAAATTTTACAAACTAAGCAACATAACCGAATTTTAAAATTTTAAAACAAATTCGTTACGTCAATTCAAACAAAGAAAATGTTAACAATGTAGTAAATGTATTACAATATGCATGCTTTTATGATTAATATAATGTTATTTAATCAATTTTTTAATTATGTTAGTAGAATTTCACTACGTTTTAACTATACTGCCCGGATGTTCAAGAAAAATCATAATAGGAAAATACCAGCTCTCAAACTTTATCTTTGGTGTCCTGTAAAATTTGTCAAATTGTCATTATCAAGGTTCATGCTTTTTAGGTTTTAATTAGTGAATAATTTGTGATGAGTTTATTAACTTTTTTTCAGTATTTTTATGTTAAAAAAAATGGTTTTATTTCACTTAATAATGGTTTTCATTTTTAAAATTGGGTTATTTTTACCATCGTAGTAATTCTATTCAAAATATTTTTATGCAATAGTCAGTTATCTAGGAAAATTTGAAAATTTGGGCCGATAAAATAAAATATTTCTTTTAATTTTCATAGTATAATTTAATATCGTATTTAAAGAGTTTTCGGTCAAAACTGCATTAAAATTGGATTTCAAATAACTCTCAAAAGACAATAAATATATTCTAAAAAAACTTTAAACTTGAATATCTCAAAAGTTGATATTTCCCAGATAACCGACTATTGCAATAATGGAGCGATATGGATAAACTTATACATATTAACATTCATATACAGTCGTCTCTCTCAATATTGCTGGTTATAGGAACGACAGAGGAATTTGTCTCCAGAATAACGCAACTTCTATTTTCAGCCGCTTCAAACCCTTCTTTTAGTGATAAAATATTGTAAGCAGCAGTACTGGAGTTTTTAAGCCAGTTTCCATTATTCCAGTAGCTTTTCAGTTCAGTGATCGAAACCAGCGCTGAAATGTTACTGGAATAATGTAGCTCGACACTGGAATGTACCCATTCCAGTAAGCAATCCAGTCCAGTCACTAGATTGACGGTCCACTTTTTATTCCAGTTCGCCCATTTCAGCGCCGCCCGAATAGTGTAGACGGCCAATCCAATACTGGATTAAACGTTGAACAGTGAATAAAGCATTGTTGTCTTTTATAATGTAATTGAATGACTGGAATGGACCACTGAATGACTGGAATAATGTATACGATATAATCCAGTCCACCACTGACTTTAGCTCACTTAGTTCACTAAATTACTGGACTGGAATAATGTGAACAGGCCATTATTCCAATTCTTAATTTAGAGAAACAGTATGTTATGGTGTTTTCCAGCTTCGACCACGAAATTGAAGCGGTATTGAGAAAGAACTGTACACAACTTTACATTATAAAATGAAACCTGTTTTAAATATTCCTGTTTAAAATTATTTTTATTAAAAACTATAAAATATTTTTCTTTTTAGCGAATTTTCAGATCGAAAATTCAGCTATTATAGCCACTGTCATGACGGCACCTGAGCCCGGTACTCAGCGAAACGTTCTATTTCTGTGAAATTTGGGGAAAACGTTGAATCAGCCAGACATGTCGGATGCCTGGATCATGAATTTTTAAGCATTTTTCGGAAATAAAAGTTTTTTGCTAAATTTTTTTGCCACATTTTTTTATACCATTGGAAAGAGGGGAAAAATCAAATAAAATAGGTTTTTAAACTACTATTGTGCACTGGTTTCCGAGAAAAACTAATTTTTTGTAAACGGAAATTCGCTATGTTATACAGGATGCTGCGATAGGGGTATTTATTATTTTTAGTTTTACAAAATGTTTTTTTTATTTGCCTGTAGACTAAAATCTAAAGCCAGGTACTGGCTTTATCCTCACCATTAGCTACTTAAAAGAGTAATAAAAATTAGTTTTAGACCTGGCTTATACATTCGATAATTATGGCTAACTTCAAAAATGCATCACTGCTTGAATGAGGCAAAGTCAAACGTTCAAAAACGCATCATATGCATTACAACAAAAAATCAAAAATTCATTTTTGCATTTGATGCATCAAAACAATACGTCAAGAAATTTGGTGATGCGTGTCATGCGTATAATGTAATATCACAGCCACTTACATTTAAAATATAGGTGGCTGCCGTAGCTATGGTAATGTGAAGAACGGATTATAGATAATAATAAGAATTACAAATGAATTATAACTACTTGCCATATTATATTAGCATCATGACGGTGTTAGGAATAATTCCGAAAAACTAATTGTTGAAAAAGATGAATGTATTTTCCTCTCATTGAAATTCTTTAAACTATTTGAATACGTCTTGCACTCAAAATATGCAATATTTTTTATTCAAATAATTTCGATACTTTCAATTTCAAATAGGTAAGTTCAAGTTGACATTCAAAGATAATATCCCCTTCCTAGTATGAAAGTGAGATATCTGGGAAATGTTAGTCTTGAGGTAATTGCATTTGAAATCTTAATAATACATTAATTTAAATGGTGACCTTGAGATTTAAAGCAATGCCCGTCAAAAATTATATATCCTACGAACTTGTGAAATATGTTATTTGATAACTAATTGACTTATATATTACGTGGTACTAAAAATGAAAATTGGAAAATTCCCAGATATCCCACTTTCATTCTAGGAAGGCGATATATACAAGAACTGTATTGCTATATTATCTATAGTCTAATCATGCTATATTATCTATAGCCAAATTAGAAGCCAAATGATGCCAATATCCGGTTTAAAAACATCTAATGTGCATCAAATTTCAAGAGAGCATCAGCATCGCATCATGTAATATTAAACGCATCAGAAAAGTCATGATGCTGCATCGATGCGGTAAAGTTTACATTTTTGAAGTTACCCTATTTCGACTAAACTGTTTAGTCGAAATCGATGAACCTTATGAGTTTAGTCGAATAGACGGGCTTCAATACACAGTAATATATTGCTGGTACGTCAAGTCACGGCTGTTTTAAAAAGGCTTAATATAGTAAAGAGAACTATTGTTTATAACCTATCTCTCTTATTTTACATACTAAAATAACATAGAAAAAGATAGATTGTAACAAATGCACCAACAACCCTAAAAAATAATTTTTTAAGGAATCAGTTTTTTAGAGAAGTTTTACTGTAAACTTTATTAATTTTCGTTTACATATTCTGATGATTTCTTTTATATTTAAAATCGAATGCGTACACAAGTACACACGGATGTATGAATATCATATTAATTAATAATGAAGTTTTTTGTATAAATTTCATTTTCAACTGATACTGTAGTGTAATAATTAATAATATTTTTTTTTAAAATTAAATAATAAAAATTAATATTAATGAATTTGGAAAACAAGTTGTGAAAATTTATTTATTAACTTAATTTAACTATACATATATTTATGTATATAAAAATATACAGGATGTTATAAAAATTGTCATGTAAGCACCGACTAAGAAATACAATAAAATGCTTGTAGTCCAATAGCACTAATTTTAAGCTCTATCTCACTAAACATTAATTTTAGAATAGATATAAAAAACTTTTAAAAAGAGATTCTTGTAGGGATTACCAAGGAGAACATTTGTGCAAAATGTGAACTCCCGGAAATGTTTTTTTTTATATTGTTTAAACAATATTGAAAATTCATAAATAGCGTTTTTTGACCTTTCACCGCTTGTGTAGCGAAAACGGTGATAGATACATTAAATAATGTTAAGACCTTTTTTGTAGAGAATCGAATTCTCTACAAAAAAGTCACCGAGAGCACTTGTCTATCTTGTACAGGTGAAAAGATACAGCGCTCCAAACGCGCACTCAAAAATCCACTTTTTCTAGCGTTCCGGCAGGGTGTGCCGTCCGGAACCTTAAATTTTATGTCTATTCTAAAATTAATGTATAGATAAAATTTAGTGCCATTAGACTATTGTAATAGTAGTTTCTATGATTAGATTAGGAACTCCAGATCTAGGCTCTTTGTAATCATCTTTATCTAAAAATCCCAAAAATTTCATTCTTCTAATTTCATTCTCCGGTAAAATGCATTTCATTTAATGAAGCATTTTGCCGGAGCTAGGGCCACAAATCTTGGCCGCGTGTAGAAATCCAATTTAAGTTGTAAGTATATATGTGATGATTATAAAATGGCAATATATTTGTTATTTATGTTTTCGTTCAGTCTAATTTAACTGCAGATATTTGTCAAATGTGTTTGTTTCGTGTCTACCAGGTATTCTTAAATATATTTGTTTCTACCATGCACGAGTTATTGTCAAAATACGTGGCGCTGATTATCATAGTTTTCCATTCTTCAATTAAGCTACACATTAAAGCTAATAACGTTACTGCACTTCTTTCACTTTAAGTTCTATCAATTTTATACTTTTCCAAATTGAAGTGGAAAACATTTTTAATAAAAAGCTAATTTAATATATACTTTTCATTTCAGATGAACTAGTATAAACAAAATTGAAAACCTGCGTGTAAAAATACCGGATATCCGATAATTCCTGTGTACATAATTTTAATGGCATTAATATTTTATGTGTTTATGTTAATGTTTTATGCGCCACAAGCATATTTACAAGATCTACAACGATGCTTACACCTGCAGACAAGTCATAAGGCTTGCGAGAAATAAATAAACGTTTAAGGAGTCTCCACATTCTCGCCGAGGTTGGACGAAACGAGAATGTAGAGGGTCATTTCGTTGTGTCTCGCGGTTGGTGTATTCATATGGCTGAGCCAACCTCAGCGAGGAACTCGACGAGGAACCTCGTCCAACCTCGGCGAGAATGTGGAGACTCCTTTATATTCGGTGCAATACCAGATCACCGGCATAAATTCTTACTTTTCCTTTTCACTATTTCTCATTGGCGGTGTACATTCTATATACAAACACAGATACATACTGAATTTGAAATCAAACTGATAATTTGATGATGACCTTTGTGGAAAAAAATTGTTCAACCTCATAATGTGAAATGTCAATAAATTATCAATAAATTAATTAGCGCCTCATCTAACGGAAAAACACCACACAAACAACTTTCTAACAATATGATGTAGATTCTTATATAAATGTGACGTCAATTCGAAATGATTAAGTACTATACTACAATATTATTTCAATTCCATAATGTTTTGTCTGATATACATACATACATGCATATTAATATATTATAGACTCATAGTTCAATTTTCAATGATTGCAACAAGTAAACCATTAATAAAGGTCTGGAACTTTAAATAGATAAAACAATATTATTATAAATGAACTTTGAACTTTATCACACATCTTGCGCAACTTTAGGTATATAAGAAAATTTATGAAAACAAATGGATGTGACCGCTATCAGGTAGTCGATTATATCACAAAATAACTGAAGAAATTAAAATAAACTGTTGTGAAATCGTAAGTAAGAATTTTGTTGAAAAATGATTTCTCGATCAAAATTGAGAAGGGATATGGCGTATAAAATTTTACCTGAATTTTTCCCTTTCCCAGTGTATGATTGAAGTTCTGTACGTTCAGGAATAACCAGCGGCTATTCTTTTAAAAAGTACAACCATTGAGTTTATTGAATATAGAAAATTATTTACTATTATTTCCTTTCCTATTTTTTGAATTCTTGCTTTATGATCAGTTGAATAAAAAAATAAGTGATTAGTGATTACTTAAAAAACAGTTTACTTATAGGTAGAGTGAGGACATTGGTCCGCACAAACGGGGTGACCAATTTTTTATTGCGGGTTTTAGCATACACTACGTCGTCAAAAGTATGGGGACACCTTGGCCCAGGGGGGTGTCCACACTTTTGACGTGGTACTGTACTTAATGTTGTGATACACTACCGTGTCAAAAGTGTGGGCACCCCCTGAACCAAGGTGTCCCCATACTTTTGACGACGTAGTGTATGCTAAAACCCGCTATAAAAAATTGGTCACCCCTTGAAAACGCGTTTATGCGGACCAATGTCCCCACTCTACTTATAGGAAATAAGTAAATTCAAATAATTTCCAGTATTTACTTACAATTAGTGTGGAAGTACTTACTGATATTTTTCTAGTTATTAGTACTTCCTTTTAGTTGAATAAAAACAAGTATGGTCTTAAATCAATACGCAATAACTAATAACTTTAATATTTATAAGGTTAGTAGAGGCTATAACAGAGAGCGTACTGTTTATGACAACAGAAGTATTTCTTGAGTTTTTTGTGAATATTTTAAACATTGCAGACTTTATAAATATGCACTATAAGAAGCAGTATAAGAAAAGGAAGAGTATAAGTTCCATCAGATCAAAAATTTGGCCGGAATTTGAAAGTAAAAGTATAGATCGTCTTTCAAATAATTTTTTAACATATACAGACGAAACTAGAGGAATAACTCTCAGCTCACGCCAAAAGATGGACATATTTCTAAGATTCTAATGACGTAAATAATAAATTAGTTTTTTAATTCTCACCTCTGCGGATGTATATCTTTGTATGCTTTATATATTATCTATAAATTATATCAGTCTAACTAAATTAATCTTAGATAATTATGTTTAAAAGAAGAAATTAGTGAATCTATGCGAATTAAATTCTTTATATTTATTTCCTATATAAATAAACAATATAATAATTTAATGAAAAGTATATTCTACACGTAAAATAAGAAAAGAAGATAAAATATAAAATAAATATTTGAATGGATTAAGAAATTTCTTTCAATTTTTTCTCTTTATTTAATTAATATTTTTAGTCATCCAACAATTACCTAACATTAAAAAGATTTATTAAACAACACATTCAATATACTTAAAAATTATTTTAAATGTCATACATCCGTTCAGAATGATTGATTGAAAATATAGAAAAAAAGTGTAGAAAGGAAATAATCAAATTATATAATAATATTTAAATTACATAAAAGAGTGCAATATTAAAATATGCTAACTACTGATTATAACAAAATAATAATATGCATCTATTAGTATTGCATAACTTGGTACTTATATTATCATTTGCAATAAAAATCCAAGATTGAAAAATTGAATTGTTTATACTTTTCACTAATTTGCAACTATAATAAATTGAAAATTTAAAAAATTCGCTAAGTGCGCATTGGTAACGTATTAGGTTATTAAGCTAGAGCAATTCAGTAGTTACAGCTTTTTATATAGGGTGAATGCGGAAGAGATGCCGTACATTTTGAATACACTTGATAATTCTTGAAGTATGCATTTAATTGACTTGAAATTTTGTACACAATAAATATAAATATTATTCTTTAAAATTATTTATAAATAATTTTAAATATTGAATCATAAAGGGGTCATAATTAACATTTTTGTAGAGCCTGCAAAGCGACGTCTCTCCCACACCCATGGGAGAGATGGCGCATTAAAGGAGAGACGCCGCATAGTTCATATTAAAAATTATGCATTTTTTTGGCGCAGCGCCCCTCTTGAACATGTATTACACACATTTCCATACATGATGCATGTCATATGTAACCATTTTTGGCACTTTATACATCTTAACCAGTCAACTTCTTTTGTTGTTTCTGAGCACTTTTCAAAACATTCAATACACAAGCAATCACTACTATTTTCGTTATCTTCACTAATATGAGAGCTCTCCCTGATCCATTAATGGATCTTTTATATTTACGTGGCATAAATTACAGTCCAAAAAAAAAAAAAAAAATTGTATAATTAAGGTATAAATATGATCCGACATCTATAATTCTATACCAACTTTAAATGCGGCGTCTCTCCTTTATGTTGGGATAGCAAGCATAGTGCGAAATTCTAATCTAAAATTTTATACAGTACTTTTAAAATGTACCTAAATTAATAACAAAACTCATTTTCATTAAAATAATGAAATATACATTCTTGAATTCTAATGAATTAAATGCTTGATAAAATATTATGTTAAAAAACTTACTTTGCAAAGATAATAAAGGTACCGTCGTCCCTCAACTTATTGACAATTTAACTTATTGACAATGATCGTAGTTTACCTCAAGTTATAGACAAACCACCTATATGTACGCACTGCCACACTACGACACAGCACGTATGACCTTGGGTACATATATATGATTTGTCTATAACTTAAGGTAAACTACGATCATCGTCAATAACTTAAATTGTCAATAAGTTGAGGCACGACTGTATATGATCATACTCGATTTAATTTTTAGTGAGCTTGCGCGACTTTGGTGCTTTTGACAGCGACAGGTTTGATCTTGTCGAAGTTGCGGATATATTCATTGTCGATGGAGATGGCATCCTGGTAAAGGTTGCAATTGGGTTGGACGGTATTGATCCAGCAACTTTCGATGAAGTATCTCTTCTTGTAGTTAGGCTCACGTTGGATCACCATGGGATTACTGAAATCGAAGTTGTGCCCATTTTCACAGGAATGCCGCACCAGTCCCGAAACCATGTTGGTTTGTTTAATATTGTTCTTGTATTGCTTCATCCGCTCACTAAGATGTTGTTTCGTGTTTCCAACGTATACATTATCACAACCGATACAAGAAACCATATATACCACATTTTGT
This sequence comes from Brachynemurus nebulosus, assembly GCA_035578155.1. Taxonomy (NCBI): domain Eukaryota; kingdom Metazoa; phylum Arthropoda; class Insecta; order Neuroptera; family Myrmeleontidae; genus Brachynemurus; species Brachynemurus nebulosus. The sequence goes on along the minus strand of JAPWDM010000099.1, from coordinate 77,385 downwards.
TGTTTGGAGTTGGGAATCTGGGGTTTTATGTTGGTATAGAGTTTACTAAGTGCATGAGGATAACTGTAAACAGGATTCAATTTGTGTTTCTGAAGGAATTTTGAGATGGATGTGGAGGGACCGCCCAGGTATGGAATAGAGAAATATGAAGACGGGAGGTTGGAGACATCCGGAGCTATGGAGGGTTGAGAGTTGTATAATATATTGGTAAGGTTTTTAGTGATTTGGTTAATAAAAGACGGTGAATAATTATTTTAAAAAACGATTTAATCTTACTTACGATATTACAAAACTCCGTGATTTATTAAAATAAAAATCATGGAGGTTGCTATAATCATGTGTACAATCGTAAAATAATTACGATTGGTGTTAATTCAATTTGTAAGGTTTTTTTTGGGTCGCGCAAGGATGTTATTTATGTGGAAGCGTTTTCTGGATTTTTCATTCACACCAAAAGGATATTTAAAAAAAGGGCGGTGAAATTAACGAGTTTCTGTGGTACAGTGTGTGACGATATCTATAGTTTAAAAATGAAAACAAATCTATAAAAATTTTGATGACAGTTATAAAATTCACCACATGTAAACGAATTTATTTAAATTAGTTGGGTTATGAAGGTTTAAATAAAAAAAAAGATTAAATAAATTGTGAAATATTTATGGAAAGGAAGTAGATAATGAATAAAAATGTGAGTAAGGATAATATGAAGGTGAAATGAAAATGTAATATGATTGGGATTAAAAAAATACTTATTCCTGTGTTTTTCTTCAGATGATGAAAAAGTTACGAATTTGATTGTTTTAAATGAAATAAAAAGATTACAAAAATAACAAAGGAAAAAAAAGAAAACTGCTTGTAACTAATCTAATTTGAAAATTTTATCTCGTTGAGTCAAAAATGAATAAATATTTCTCAACTTTCTTTTCAAATAGGTAAGCAGAAATATAAAAAAATTAAACAATATAAATTAATTTAATTTACATTTATTGTTTTAGAAAACAATTAATACAATAATTGAAAACTGTTTTCTTGAAAGTATCGCGGAAAAAGAGGCTGAGTAGAATTCCAGGAACACCGTTTCCACCTCGTATCGAATGGAAGTGGCCAACATATGATCGGCAGCGCATGGTATTTTGACGATAGTTGATGGTGATCATGCCATTATATAACAATTATGTAATATTGTTATAACGACATTTTTATTAATGCTAAGGGGGTGTCTGGAATGGAAGTTAAGTGTTGTTAAGTTGAAGCATAAGGTTTTCTGTACCATATGGTGGTGAGTACGTATCTTTCTTTATAACAAGTGTATCCAAAAAGACTAGAAAGTTATTGTTTTCAGTTTCGATCGTAAATTGTAATTTCGGGTGAAAACTGTTGAAGACGTCAAGAACATGGTCAATCATTTCGAAGGGGATGGCCGTAAGAATATTATCCACATACTTGTAAAAAAAGAGGACCGTACAATCAAGGGAGTCCAGGGATGTGTCCACTAACAAGTCCATGATGATATTGGAGGCAATAACTGATATGGCAGCACCCATAGGGAGCCTAGACACTTGGTGGAAAATGGTATTTGGGTGAAATTTTGTGGTGAAGAAGCTGTTGGAAAGAATAAGTTGTAAACCCTCCATGAAGGTATTATAATCAAGAGTGGTGTTTAGCTGGACGAGTGGTCCAACTGGATGAGTAGACAAGACGACAAAAAGTTGGAACCGGTAGCCTTTGGAAAAAAAAATACATTTTTGTTTTCCTTGATGACCATCACACGTAAATACCTTTAAAAATTCTTTTATCTACACATAACAGCCTCCACTTTTACCAAAAAAACCTGATAAAATTAGGGGTTCGGGGTGGGGGATGAAACTCCAATGATTTTATAACTTTAATTTTGATATCATAATGAAGATCTTAAAGTGCCATTTACAAATATATATAGTTTCCCTACCAACGCACTTAGCATTTTCAAAACATTTAAGAAAATTGAAAAAAAATCAAATTTTCATGGGTGAGTTTCACTCCCCTTAACCGCTAATAGACACGAACGAAATATGGCTCACGATTAGTTTCAATAAGATCTACAATCAACCAAGGTTTCAAAAATTTTTGAGAGATAGAGTTGGATATCTTTTCTTATAAGTAAATGGTAAATAATGATAAAAAGACTTCATTTTGAAGCCCAGTATTTAGGAAACGAGGCTTAAAGATGAAACATGGTAACAGGAACCTCAGCTTCATTTTACGAGCCGTCGTAACCGAAACGGGAACTCTAGTGTCCAAAATAAGAGTTATTAAGGTTTTGAGAATTTTTCTTCAGAACTCTATGAATATACTAGCGCCAATGTTCTTCACTCCGATAACTTTTATCCTTTGATTAATGATTATAAAGCCATCGAATTCTAAGTTTCTCTTCATACTATGTTTATGTTTAATCCATCTGGCAATATGGCGGACAAAAAAAAATAAAAGAACAAATAAATATTTTAAGTTAAAATGCTAATAGTCCTCAAACATTTTGTAACTTCCTAGTTGTATATTTTGATTTTTGTCGATTATCCGAAGTAACTGGGACTAAAGATGGTTCGAATAATTAAACAGCAAATCCACGCACATTTTTAAGCTTTATACGTGACTCTCATAATATTCATTTACGCTCCCCTTGACAATTCCTAAAAACGCAACTCTCACTGCAATTAAAAGCAAATACTGTGTGCTAAGCCTTTCTATCTATTGTATGACACAGATAAATTTAGCCCATTTTCCTCGATTACTGTTGGGGAATAAAGTTAAAAATAAACTATACAAGCTCACCGAATCATATTTTTATACATTCACTTCCTCCGGATATGTTAACGGCACTGAATTTATAATGTAAGTATATATTTAACAATAACAATAATTATAAATGATTGTATGTCAGTGGTATTCAAACTTTTTTTTACTATACGAGCTACTTTTTTTGAGATATATCGTAAAATGGGATGCGCAACCAAAAAAAACTTCGAAGACCTTTGAAAGAGATCACCTTTCCTACCTTGGTTTCTGATTGCCCACAACAAAACAGTACTTAAATGTTTGAATCCACTCGCCTAAACTAAAAGAAAATTAAAGAAAATGGTTGATTTAAAAAAAAAGTTACTGTGAATTTCTTTTTGAGTGGCAAGAAATTTACCATAATACTTAACACTGTAGAGATTAAGGGGTTACGGGTAGCCAGCAGTGTGAAAAATTGAGTATTTTAAATAATTTTTTTTTGACAGTAGTTTAGTTTATTTCATAAAATAAATAATACAGAATCATTATAGGGTAGCTTCGCTAGTTGGACAGACAGTGTGTACATTAACAAAAAAACTAGTTACATGATGGCATTTCACGGTTAGTTTTAATACTGTTATGGCGTGATTAAGTTTTATTTTTGTTTTTATACTAATATTTAAGAGACACTGAACGTAATTAGAAGTGAAAATTTTTTAAAAATTTAAATTGAGTTGTAAAAATTTGATGGACGGATATTAAGTAATCAATTCCTTAAAAACTTCAGTTTTCGTCCACTTGGACGAAAACTGAAACAATCAAATGAAATTTATTTTATTTCTCAATCTAGCTAAATATTGTGAAATAGTAAAAAGCTTTATTTTGGACAATTATCTTTGGCTGCTTGATTAGAGATTTAATTTTCGTCCACTCAATTATTTGCGTAGAATGAATTACAAAAGTTTAAATTACATGGACGAAAACTGAAAACTGCATTAAATTGTACTTTTCAGTTTTCGTCTATATATTTTTCTGTATGTGAATTATATTTCCAAACTTTTAGATAACCTCCTTAGAATCAAAAAAGTTATAAAATAAAATAAGACAAAAAGGTTTAAGAAGGAAGATAAAAGGTTCTGAATACATATAAGCATTTGCTTTTTATTAAAATTAATTTTTTTTATAACAATTTTTAACCTAAATGGTAGTCGAAAACTAGCGACGAAAACTAACTTTTTTGGACGAAAACTAGCGAAATCTGTATATTTATCATTATTATTTTTTTTTTATTAGTAATTAGTTATCATTTTATGTCAACTTAAAATAGACTATGTAAGCAATAAATAGCAATAGAATTCATTAGCATTAGATCAGTTGAACATATTCTTTTTATGCCGCAAAGCTATCAACTCCACTAATTGGACGAAAACTAGCAAACCTACCCTATTATGTTTTAACTTTATTTGAAAAAATTTAAAAAAATATATTCATTGTAGACCAAGTTATCACCATATTTGTTGGACCCCGTCCGACAAGTGGCGTTTTGCGGTGACCATCATAATATTTTACTGGCTCATCTAAAATTAGTCAAACAAAAAAAATCGTTAATTTAATAGTTTATCTAATGCCCAATCGAAGCTTTTTATTTTCTTGTGAAAATATACCAAATGGCGGCCTCTAATAAATTATTTTTGGATTTTCCAGGAAAAATTCATCAGTTTATTGTCGATAAAAAGTACAAATTTTACTTTTTAAAAAAATCCTTCGATCGGGCACTAGATTAACTATTACTCTAAAGATTTTTGTTGTGATGATCACCGCAAATTAGGACGGGGTCCAAAAATATGGTGATAACATGGTTTACAATATATACATTTTATTTTTAATATTTGTAAGATAAACTTAAAACATTATATATAATAAACCCATATTATTTGTTTTATAAAATGATTTAAACTAGCTACTGTCAAAAAAAAAAAGATTAAAATACTCAATTTTTTCAGATTGCTGACTACCCGTAACCCCTTAATTACATAATTTGAAAATCGAGTCGAATCTGGTAAATTCAAAAAGATAACGTTAAAATGCGGAATGTTAAATCACAAACCATTCTATGACATTTTAATTGCTGTACCTAACATCAATTAAATTTAACACACGTGTACACGTATAAATTTTATAAACTAAATATATAATGTAGTTAACCGAACCAATTCAGTCAGCTGACTGGCTAATTAAGTAATGACTTAAGTTGTTTTGTGCATATTATGTACATACATAGAGACATACTTAAATACACGTATTATCGTATATTTATAAAACTTACCTATCCATTCTTGCGTTTCAATATGATTGTGTATATTATACATATGTAGCAAGCAGAATATAGCTGGTCATTCAGTAAAATAAATAATGTTATTAGAAAGTGAAAGTTAATTTCATTTTCCGTTTGAAACTGACAATGAATTTAATACGTAAGGCAATTTTTTATTGATTTATTTTGTACGATAGGGGAACACTGACTCTCAGTGGAAATATATTTCAGACACTGAAAATTCGGTACTTGCAAACTGTATGTACACTCAAACCTGGAACTAAAGCTGGATTAATGAAGCCATGTAAACAGGCACTAATTTATTTATTTTTAAGCCTAGAATCATACGTACTCGTCAAAACGGCGAACGAACTTCTCTACCTGCTCCAATACTACAACTCGTCGTTGCCCTGCTTGCTGTGAAACTTCTGTTATCTAATTTATTTGCCATTATAACAAATATGACGTATAAATTTTGTTTATAGCTACTGTCGTTTTTTTTTTTTAAATTGCCGCATGGCTTAAGCTTTTACTAAAAGCTTATAATAGTACTTTACGGGATTGGAGTACAGTACACGAGGGATTGGAATTCGCAATGCCAAATCAACCGTTAGAATTGCAACTAATTAGCAAAAAAATATCTCACAAATTTTATTTACATAAATGCAACAGATCTGGAGATATTGTGGTGGTTATACCGGCTTCAGATTTAAGTCAGCAGCACCATTGTTTCTCGGTAACGGCTGTGGCAAAAAAATTAATTCGATGGCAAAAAAATTGCAAAAAATTAGCAAAAAAATATCCCGTAAATTTCCTTTGAATAAGTGCAGCAGGTCCGGAGATACAGGGTTGGTGGGGCTGACTTCAGATTTAAGTCAGCCCCACCATTGTATCTCGGTAACGGCTGCGGCAAAACAATCAATTCGTTGGTAAAAAAAAAAAATAACAAAAAAATATCCCGTAAATTTCATTTGAATAAATGCAGCAGGTCCGGAGATACAGGGTTGGTGGGGCTGACTTTAGAGTTAAGTCAGCCCCGCCATCGTATTTCGGTAACGACTGCGGCAAAAAAATCAATTCGTTGGTAAAAAAAAAATAGCAAAAAAATAGCAAAATATATAACCTAAGTGAGATCTCGGGGTTATGACTTGGCGGGGCTAGCTTTATAGATACGAAGTTTTAATGTATTGAATCGAAAACTAAAGAATGCGTTTCGAATGACTTAATAAAAGATTAACAATTTATTTTGTGAAAAATATTTTAATTTTTATTATTTTTTGAGATCTTATTCGAAAAATTACTAACAAATTTTAGAAAATTTACAAATGTGCTTAATGGGGAAATAACTACATATCTATAGGAATATTAATGACAGAAATTTCACACTCTGTAAAGTCACACATGTCCACTGACTTATAATAGTTCATAAATTAATTATTTTAAAGACATGTTTTATGATACAATTGATGTATTTATCTATTTTTTAATTTTATAATGAAAATATACACTGATAAAAAGATTAAAAAAATTAATAAATATTTATATTAAGAAATTTTTCCAAATTCAATTTTTTTAAATATTTTGTTCGCTTTTGTAGTATTGTTATATAAAAAAATGTTTTTTGCAAATAAACTCTAAAACTCCCCGTAAAACGTCCATTCGTCAAAATGACGCCGATGTATCATTAACTTGACTCGTAGACCAATGTATGGTTTAACTAGGGTTAAACTGCAAATTTTAAAAATCATAAAATTTTGGAGATGTAATAATTTTAGACATTAATTATCTATCGTCTCTCTTTTTTATTTTGTCTAGTGCATTATTCTGACTGGTGACTGTGCAAAAAGCCTATTAACAACGATGTCTGAAGAAAAACTTTTTACGTTTTGAAATTTCTGAAATTATCTGTTGAAAATTTAATGTCGATACGCCACTAAAATGCGTTTTTAGGATTTCGTAGAACATCTATCTACGAAATTCTTATGTCTTCGCACTTTCCTCAGAATAGTCCTCTGTCAACTCGCACTTCACGAACATTTTATTTTTCTAATGACATAAGCTCTCGCTTGCATGCAGTAATTAGGGTTTATTTATAATAATAAAAAAAACATATTTAAACCAGTAATATATTCGAATTTATTGCTAGTTATTTAATAATTTAACTCATATTCATTAATTTTTACATTCATTCGTCTTTTTGTTATTTTAAAAGCATTTTTTTAATTATCGGAATGTAAAGTAAATGAAAAAAAAATATTGGCACCCATGGTTGTCATATGAAATGGATATTTATGTATAATTTACAGAATACTTAAATATTCTTTTCTCTTTCTCTGTTGTTTATAAACATGTGTATATATACATCTCTTTTTATCAGATTTATCTTAATTCAAAAGGATATTTTGATTTCAGAACAGCTAGTGTCATCTCTGTTCGAATTTATAAACTATAATACAGGCGATTTCAAAAGATTAACATATTTTTTTATATTTTTTCAAATAAATTTATATTTTACAGTTAATTACGGGTAAATTGACTATTCATACATGTGTGTATTATAAAAGTATGTATTATAAAAGAGAAATAAATTAAGTTTAGAGAAAAGAGAAATAAATTAAAAATAAAAATAATTTTATTCGGAGATTAAACTGACAGATTTGTATCATAGAGATATAATTTGATCATATTTTCTCTATTTTATTTTTAGTTTACAAGTTTTGGTTAAAAAGCCACGTGTGATTTAAATATACATATTCGAATTTTACTTTTGTAAACAGTTTGTTTTAAAAAAATTTATCACAGGCTTGAAATTGTTTAAAATAAAACATGAATTCTTAGGTATTGTTATTAATTACTGATTATAAAAACGTGGTAAGTAAAATGATATATTTTACATATATTATTATTTTTTCATTTATTTTGTACTAGGTATAACTTTAGAAATAAAAATGTCATCTATATCTCCGGGTTAATTCTGTGAGCAGAATCTATTTCATCTGATTGGTCAACATCAGAAGACGAGGTAAAAAACATTTGCATTCCTCGGGCACGTCAATGTATTCTACGAAGTTGAATTTAAAATGCGTTTTCGTTTGACAAAAGCTGTTCGCTTCACAAAAATTCAGTTATCAGGTGACTAAAATGCAGAAACATTTAGAAATACAAAATGTTATTTTTCAATAAATGTTTAGGTTGTGTGCGGTACACAATTAAAAATTATGAACGTGGTTGCACGCTGGTCAGGTTCCACTCACGACAGCCACATTTTTGATGCATCGTTAATTAAAGCCCAATTCGAAAATAATGAATTTAATAATAAATATCTGTTAGGAAATAGTGCATACGCTTACAGACGATATTTATTGGCCCCGCTTTTACGCCCAAGGGAGCTACCAGTTAGCTGTTGTGCAAGACATTTCCATCCCCATGTCCCAGATGTCAGTAAGCCGAAGTATAGACAGGGTTACGAGGGCAATCAATGATGTAATATGTCCGCGGAAAATTAACTTTTCTTTGGCGCCAAGGGAAATTGCAAATGCTAGGGCAAGGTATGTATAATTTAAAGAATTTACCACTCGGTTATAAACTTTTCATTTGTTTGAATTGATAAATATTTGCATTTTTGTAGATTTTATGAAAAATACGGATTTCCCGGGGTAATTGCTGTAATTGATGGTACACACGTCGCTATTAATGCACCACTAGCGAGTCATACTGTATTCCCGGAGCATATTATATTAGGGTGTGCCAAAAAAAGTTTTTTTCTCGCTCTCCGCTCAAAATATCGTAGGATATGTCTAAACAAACATCCTCACCAAAGAGCAGCTCAAAATTCCAATTTTTAGAGGTGCATCATCGAACCTAAAGTTTTCCCATTTAAATAACACAGGAAAAACGATTTTTTATATTATTTACTCCTGCAAACTATGAAGAAATTATTTTTCCATAAAATGAATCAAAGCACCTTATTAAGCATTAAATTGTGGACAAAAAATTTCATTGAGTCAAATTTCTATCACCAATATTTCACTTTCTACAGAGCCTTAAAATTTAAGTTTCTTGAAATTTTACTTTTTTTACATTTTTAAGCTAAACTATTAAAGATAGGACAAAAAGTTAAATGACAGTTTTGTAATCCAACTGACACTTTACAAAAAAGTTCCTTACAAATTTTTCGTATTACAAGTAGTTACAAAGTTACAGACCCTCAAAGTTTATTTTACTTATTTTTCTCCAGAAAGGAAATTCAGCTATTACAGCTGGTGTCATGAAAAATCTGAACCTAAGATTATGACAGAAACTTGTTTTGAGACCTCGAGAAACCAAAAATGACCTTCATTAAAATTTCTTTTCGATGGTGTAAAAAAAAATTGAAAAATTTTTGAAATTTGGCCAATTTTTGCAAAAAGCACTAAAAATGGCGAAAAATGGCCAAAATTTTGACTTCCAAAAATCGGACATATATATCCAAATTTTAATGAAGGTCATTTTTGGTTTCTCGAGGTCTCAAATAAGTTTTTCATTCTTATTCGCTCCAACATATTTTTAACGAAAATGTTATTTCACTATTTTTTTAAAAAATTTTTTTATTATACATTCCAACAAAACCAAAACTAAAAAATTTAAAAAAATTTTGTTATCAAATTCAATATTATTGTTAAAACAATATTAGTCATTTAGAAGTACTACATTGTAAATAATTATTTGTATTTGTAGCCACTGGAGAAGGTATAAAATATATCGAAAAATTTTTGGAACAAAATAAAGAAACAATTTATTCTACGGAAGAAAGTCGGAGTATTATTTCTAATCCTTCATCTCCTTGGATAAATTAGTAATAAATTATTTGGGAACTTAGGTTTAAAAAATTTTCAAATAATATTTAAGCAATTTATTGTTTACTAAAATAAACGTTAAATAACATTTTCTTTTTTTCAAAAAATAAATATACATAAACCAGAGAATAAACTGCATACATATTTGACATTTCAAATTACATATACATGAATATATATATATATATATATATATATATATATATATATATATATATATATATATATATATATATATATATATATATATATATATATATATATATATATATATATATATAGGGCCAATTCGTATCGGCGTAAGCCAAAGTCCCTTGTTCTTATTTTTAATCACATTACACTTGTTTTGAAGCGCACTTGGCTTGCTTTTGAGATATTTGTATACTCCTATCTCACTTTCCATGTTCTAGACCAGGGGTGGCCAACCCAAATGATCTTGCGGGCCACTTTGGAAGCACATCATAATTCCACGGGCCGCATACAAAATGATGTGTTCCCATATATTATGTATTTTTTTAATACATTGGTTTTCACTACCTTGGTCATTATAAAATAAATATATTTTGTATAAGTGTGATGAATCTTGCGGGCCAAAAAAAGTTCAAGGTGGGCCATATGCGGCCCGCGGGGCGCGGGTTGGCGACCCCTGTTCTAGACTTTCTAGAGAGAAGGTTCAAGTATTAACGTTCGGTATACATCGTATACTGTATACGATGTATACCGAACGTTAATACTTGACCCTTCTCTCTATAACCTGGAAAGTGAGACAGGAATATACAAATATCTCAAAAGCAAGCCAAGTGCGCTTCAAAACAAGTGTAATGTGATTAAAAATAAAAGCAAGCGACTTTGGCTTACGCCGATATGAAATGGCCCATTTCAAAGGTTTGTTGTAAAATTCTTTTAATTTTAAAAATATATAGGTAACTATAACTATACGGGTTATATAATACATAATAATTATTTAAGAATATTTTTGTTCCAATTTTTTTTCCTTATCTTTTATTTATAAGAGATATAAAATTTATTATAGGGATTCTATATAAATGTAGAGTCCCTATAATAAAAATAGAGTCGTGACATGTCAGCCATTTTCTATCCGAAACAAAGCGGAAAGCTTCAAAATTAATTATCACATATTTGAGTAAATGTTTTTGAATACATAATTATTGTTAATAAGTTATGAATTTATGAACAATTAAAAAATTTTAATTTAATTATTCTTTTTAGGTTAAACTAAATGATTTTTGTCAATATTTAATTTATTTCCAATTTATTTTACGCAAACTTGGGACAGAAAATACCGGAACCAATCAGCATTCCGCACACATGTCACGACTCTAATGCTCTAATGTAGAGTGCCTACAATAAATAGAGTGGTGACATGTGTGCTGAATGCTGATTGATTCCGGCATATTCTATGCAAAGTTTGCGTAAAATACATTGGAAATAAATTAAATGTTAACAAAAACCATTTAGTTTAATTTAGAAAGAATAATTAAATTAAAAATTTTTAATTGTTCATTAATTCATAACTTATTATGGTTCATTTCACTTAAATTTAACCATGCTTCATCACTTTGAATTTAAATAATTTCCGTTTTCTTGCTTTATCTCTTTCATTATTGCATTTACGTAAATTTTAGATTTGCAGTTTGTTTTTAGAAAAGAATAAAAGATTGATTTGCTTCGAATATAAGAATTATTTAATTTTTTAACGATAACTCATGATCAGTTGTATTTGAAATGAGGTATAACAATAATTATGCACTCAAAAATACTTACTCAAACATCTGATAATTAATTTTGAAGCTTCCCGCTCTGTTTTGGATAGAACATGGACGACATGTCACGACTCTATTTATTATAGGGACTCTACTCTAATGTAGATTATACTGCCATCTAGTATATAATAGCAAAATAACACTCAGTCGGTAATTCTATCTTTTATTTAATAACTAATAAGTAATAACGGTGCCGCAACTAAATAATTGTGGACAAATAACCGCAACCAAATAACCGTGGACAAAATAACTGAATGACAAGATAAACTTAGACAAAATAACTGTGGACAAAATAACCGAACGACAAAATAACCGAACAACCAAATAAACATCGTTAATTATTCTTTTGAGTTAGGGTACATGCGGCTGTGATATGACTAAGATTTTCTTTGCTCCCAATATAGAAAAGATGGCTAAATTGCATTAGACCTTAGATGTTGGTATTTAAACTATTGCATTTAAAAACGAACGTTAATGGGTGAAAACTATTGTATTTAAAAAGCTAAGCTTGGGAAACATTATTTTGAAAAATCAAATAGTAGATGATATAATACCCCTGTCGCAGCATCCTGCATAACATAGCGAATTTCTGTTTATAAAAATTAGTTTTTCTCGGAAAATAATTGACATAGAACAATAGCTTAAAGAGCTTTTTTTTTGTAATTTTTTCTCCTCTTTTAAAAGGTGTAAATAAATTTAGCAAAAATTTTTGAATAAGTGAAAATTTTGGCAAAAAACTAATTTTTTACAAGATCAAAAACCATGTTCCTGGCATCCGACGTGTCTGGCTGAAGAACTCATCCAAGGGTTTGGGACTTCCAATGTTTTCACCAAATTTCGTAAATATTAGATACTTCGTTCGAGAGTTATCGCGCGGACACATATATACATATCGCGCCTTTTCTGTCCCAATCTCGTATCTGAATAGTCCCAAGTTTTGGACACACAAAAAAACGTATTTAAATCTGTGTTTTCATCACAATGAACTTAAGATTTATGCTAATTACACCCTCTGATGTTGGCTACCTATATATTATATAAATATATACAGATAAGTATATATATATATATATATATATATATATATATATATATATATATATATATATATATATATATATATATATATATAAATCCAGTATATAATATGTTTTTTGTATGTAATTTTTGATATACGAGATTCGGACGGACAACGCGCGATATGTATATATATATATATATATATATATATATATATATATATATATATATATATATATATATATATATATATATATATATATATATATGCAAATTTTAGTGAATCGGTTTCTAGGGACCTTAAAACAAATTTCTGCCATAGTCCCGGGTTCAAGTCGCGTCATGATAGTGGCTGTAATAGCTGAATTCCATTTTGGAAATTCGCTAAAAACTAGGTAGTAAGATTAGAAGTTAGTTAGGTTAAGGATATAAGTTTTTTTTTCAAATTTTAGGTAGATGATATAAAAACTAGGTGGTGAGGTTAGTTAAGGTTAGGTTAGTTTATTTTTGCATATATGTAGTATACATATATAGCCAAATGGATATGAAAAAAACGTCCCAATATCACGGTGCAGATTTGGAAGTATTTTGTTCGTTTTTCGCAAATGCGACTTTTTAATATGAACCAATCTGAACAGTAAACACGGTAAACACTAATTGATGCATCTGCGCAAAACAACTGAAGTGCCTCTACCCAATGTCTATCCGTCTCACTTCATCGGAACCACTGCCTCTTATAGGGATTGGCCATATAGTTATAATACATATATGTATTTTTGACAATATGCTTCGACTTTGATATAAAAACTAATTATGTTAAGGTTATAGATGGTGACGTTAGTTAAGGTTATGCTCCTTCCTTTCTTTTTCTTATTTCTAAAATTTATAATTTTTTTTTTCATCAGCTTTTCTTCTGTAGGAAAAATTGTAGTGATTTATATTTCGCTTTTTCAAATTTATCTAAAATGTACATAACCTTTATCTTTGGGCTTTTAATTCTGCAGTAGCTCTTTTAAATTTATCTTATATGTACCTACATAATCTTTATCTTTAAACATTTTTAATCCTCGTCCTCCAATCTCTGTCAGGCATTAAAAAGTTACAGGTTAATTTTAATATTAACGTGTTGATGGTCATAACCTGCTATGATGGAACACCCAATTGGTATATATATATATATATATATATATATATATATATATATATATATATATATATATATATATATGTATATACATATATATATATGTGTGTGTGTAATTGTTGGCACGGTACAGCGTTGTGTCACAGTTAGTCAGTTTATCTTGATGTTGTACAAATTCAAAAAATATTTTATCTCGGATACTGAACTACGAAATCCTGCCTTAATGCGTGTCCAACACGCACTTGGCGAATTTTTAAAAATAAATGCTTTTTCCTATTTTTGTACACCATATTTCATGATTTTAAGTCAAAAAACTCAAACTGTTACAATTTACAAAACCTTGGACAAATTCGTCAGTCAAACACGTCCTCTGTAAGGAAATGGTTATTCTAGGCTTTTTAGGAGTGCAATCAGGCTTGGCGCCATGAATAAGAGCAGAAGAAATCATATAAAATAGATTTTTAACCGTTATCCTAACGTAATTAGTTCTAGCGAAAACTTTCAGGATACCCGTCCATTTTCTTTCCTTAGTTATCTTTCTGTTGTGTACGATATAGCTCATACTAGGTGTAAAAAGGAAATACGTCTCATAATTCACAAGGCGGACAGGTTTCATTGTACTAATTAAATTTTTCTATTACATATGCACTGTAAACGCTTGCTTTTAAAATTTTTTGATAGCTAAAAAATATGTTAAAAGTTACATATCATTACCCCTAGAATCATACGTACTCGTCAAAATGACGAACTTCTCTACCTGTTCCAATACTACAACTTGTCGTTGCCTACTTGCTGTGAAACTTCTGTTATCTAATTTATTTATTATTGTAACACAGCAAATGTATAAATTTTGTTTATAGTTGCTGTCGTTTTGTTTGTATTGAAATAGTGTGCGTCAAAAGGACAACGATGTATGATTAACCGATGTTTTTTTTAGAGAGTTTGTACTTTACATATAAAGGTTTTCCTAATTTTTCTAAAATTTATTAAAGATATGGATGTTATAATTAATTTATTCAATGATAATGCTAATATGAAAGGTGATTACAGCTGTTTGACTTGTAGAGACGACATAATACTGAAGTTTTAATATATTGAATCGAAAACCAAAGAATGCGTTTCAAGTGACTTAATAAAAGATTAATAATTTATTTTGTGGAAAATAATTTAATTTTATTATTTTTTGAGATCTTATTCGAAAAATTACTAACAAATTTTAGAAAATTTACAAATGTGCCTTAATCAGGAAATAACTACATATCCACGGGAATATTTGTGACCGAGAAATATCACATTTTGTAATGTCACACATATCCACCGACTCAAAATAGTTGATAAATTAATTATTTGAAAGACATGTCTTATGATACAATTGATGTATTTATCTATTTTTTAATTTTTATATAATGAAAATTAATAAAAAATTAATAAATGTTTATATGTTTATATATAAATGCTTTGATAAAAAAAATTAATAAATGTTTATATTAAAAAATTTTTCCAAATCCAATTTTTGTAAATATTTTGTTCGCTTTTGTAGTATTGTTATGTAAAAAAAATGTTTTAGCGAATTTCCAGAAAGAATTCTGGAAATTCAGCTATTACAGTAGGTGTCATGACGCGACTTGAGCCCGGGACTATGGCAGAAATTTGTTTTGAGGTCCCTAGAAACCGAAAATAATATTCACTAAAATTCATATATATATATATATATATATATATATATATATATATATATATATATATATATATATATATATATATAATATATATATATATATATATATATATATATATATATATGTATATATATATATATGTATATATATATATGTATATATATATATATATATATGTATGTATGTATATATGTATTAGCACAATAACTCTCGAACGAAATGTCCTAGGTTTACGAAATTTGGTGACAACGTTGGAAGTCCAAAAATCTTAGATGAGTTCTTCAGCCAGACACGTCGGATGCCAGGAACATGGTTTTTGTTCTTGCAAAAAATTAGTTTTTTGCCAAAATTTCCACTTATTCAAAAATTTTTGCCAAATTATTTAAAAGAGGAGAAAAAATTACATAAAAAAGGTCTTTATACTATTATTCTATGTCAACTAGTTTCCGAGAAAAACTAATTTTTATAAACGGAAATTCGCTATGTTATGCAGGATGCTGCGACAGGGGTATTTTGAAAATAAACTCTAAAACTCTCCATAAAAAGTCCATTCGTCAAAATGACGCCGATGTATGATTAACGTTTCTCGTAGCCCAACGTAAGATCCTAGGGTTACATTTCATGCCTCTTTGTACTAATTAAGTTTTGTTAGTAAATATGTACCGATAAAACTTTGCTTTAGAGATATGTAACCTAGAAAAAAAATTAATCAGACTCTGACTACTTAACATATTTTTTTTTTATTTTCCTTTGTTGAATCTAAAAATTTTCTTAGCAAAAATTTGCATTTACTTATTTACCTAGTTTTTACGAAAAAAAATTTTACTCCCAGCAAAGTATTTTGTAAAATTTTATGATTTGAACTTCTATGTGATAAAGAATTCCTCTTTTAAAAGTACGCCCTGGAAAATGTGCTATGTTATCCAGGATGCTGTGACAGGAGTATTTTGCTATTTTTTATGGAGTCCTCTATTATGTGGTGACTCCTGGACACGCTTGCTACGTACTCACTAAGTTTTAGATAAATCCAACTCTGGTTTATACGAAATGTATCACCTTATCTACAATATCAATGAATGTGTCTCTCGTGTGGCTTCGCATTTTAAAAGTGTAATAAAAAAAAAAAAAATTGACCTTTTTCCACACCGTAATAAATTTTATGACTTATTTTGGTAAAAATATTTTATCCTTTTAAATTTTCCAGTATTTTTAAATTGTGTTAAAAAAAAGTTTAAGTTCTATATGGATTCATATGTAACGAAGCAAAAAATCATAGATCTATAAAACTATTCTACGTGTTATTAAAATTCTAGCTACATGTGCTCATAGTAAATAGTGTCTCTATATTATATTTAATCGAATTCGCTTCAGTCATCCCACAGAAACCTTTAGTCGGGATAAGATTATCCTATTTGCTAACTCAGGATAAATAATGCGAGTGTACGAAATTTCATCGAATTGAGTTTTGTTTTTTGGGGTGTGTTTGAATAATTGTTTTTATATCCCTCAAGAACTTGCAACCGGGACAAAATTTAGCCCATGTGTTAATTTAGAGTATGAGGAGTGTGTATATAAAATTTTATCAAAATCGGTCCAACCGTTTCTGTGTAATTGAGAACAAACATCCAAACATCTAAACATCCAAAATTTCACATTTATAATATTATTAAGATATTAATTTTTAGTTAAGTTAAATATAAACCCATATAGAACTTAAACTTTTTTTAACACAATTTAAAAATACTGAAAAATTTAAAAGGATAAAATATTTTTTCCAAAATAAGTCATAAAATTTATTACGGTCTCGAAAAAGGTCAATTTTTTTTTTTTATTACACTTTTAAAATGTGAAGCCACACGAGAGACACAAACCGAAAAAAGAATACTTTATACAAATACAATCTACAAGTACAAAAATCGTTTACTTACTAATTATATACATAGTTTTACTTTAATTAAAATTTAATTAATTATTTATCTATCAGTCATTAACCTTTTCAGCCATTTTCAATATTTGTTTAACAATTCGAGGTTTTGCAAACAGTATTGCAACAGGAACAACAATTAAAATTCGATTAGAGCAGATCAAAAATAATACTGCTATTTTTTAGTGTGCCGTATCAAACGAAGCTTTTATGGAATCACTTTGATGTCGGAAATGATAGATCCAAAATATTCAAAAAAAAAAAAGACCAAAATAAAGATCCGTTTTGAAACTGAAAAAATTTATGGTTTATTTTAGGAACGAAATTTATTCGTTAGGAAAACTGTTTTAACTATGACTACCATAAAATTACTTGGTTATTGTACAAAATACTATCTAAGTCAGCTACGTTTTACAAACAGCCACATTTCCAGCTGTACAAAAAATGGCCCTTTACACGTATGTATGCTAAAAATAACAACGCCTACTACACATTTGTTAATTCTTATAATTATTATATATTTTATACAGTGATATATATGATACATATTATGTTAGAATCTGTACAAAAATTTTACCTAGCAACTGATTGTTTACGTTTGTTTTTAATAAATTTCAAATACTACATAATTTTATTGTATTGGTATTTGTAGATTTGTACCAAGAGACCCCTCCGGATAAGGTAGGTGAATCAGCCTAAGGTCCAACCTGGGTCGGGAGTGCCATGGTAGGGTTCGCCCTTGCACATGTATTCCATAGGTGCAATATTAGGTCAAGGTAGCTTTGCGTTTTTGAATTGTACCAAAATGTTCCACGAATGTTTCCCGAATTTCCACTTTCCTTCCCCCCGAGTGCATAAGTATTATATATATATATATATATATATATATATATATATATATATATATATATATATATATATATATATATATATATATACGAGGAAAACTAGCTTTGTGCTTTCGAGTTGTACCAGGGCAAACGTTCTATAAATGCAAGGAACTCTAGACACGTGGCTTTATAGTCGTTTTAATGGCTTTATCCAGCCATAGGAAATCGCAAAGCTTTCCTGTCATTTTAAATAAAAACACGTGTGCTGTGCGTAATAAAATCTCATAACCAGTGTTTCCTGCTGGATAGGTCTTGCAAAACATCAAAAATTTTAAAAAAAACACGTTCACTAGGTCCTCGCCCTACCTCCTGAACAATGGCATGGCTCGTTAGGTGTGGATAAAGATAAGTTGGAGGTAAGGAACCTTCCGAAGCAGACATCCTTAACGGAACTGTTTTCCAACTGCGATAAAAATTCAAGAATAACTTGTTTTTAACTTTTTAGTTAATTTTTTTGTGACGGCGGTCATATTTTTTTATTTATGATATTTTGTGAGACCTTTCCATACTGATCAGAACACTGGTAATGAGCTTTAATCGCACACGCTTGCTTGTTTTAAAGGTGAGAGGAAAGCGTCCTCATATTTTATGGCTAAACAATCCCACTAAGGCAGCTGCAACACCAAGTGTCACTAGAGCCCCTTGTATTTAAATCCTTAAATTAGCCTTACTTGGCCCAATTTTGCGAAATATTTTTAGACACATATTTATTAATTCAAAGGCGTAGATTTCAAAAATCTATGTCTCATTTTGGTCCAAGGTCGCCTTTTGTGTGTTTTTGTGGGTCACTCAGAAATTTTTGCAAATATCTTCTTCCAAACACCGTGTTTTGGAGAGCTGCATGCACTATCTTATGGAGCTCTTAGAACTCTAAATGCATATATATATATATATAATAGTTATGCACTTGGGGGGGGGAAGAAAGTGGAAAACCGGGAAAAGTCCAAAATTGAACATTTTGGTACAACTCGAAAACGCAAAGCAACCTTGACCTAATATTGCAGCTATGGAATACATGTGCAAGAGCGAACTCTACCATGGCACCTCCGACCCAGGTTGGACCTTAGGCAGATTCACCTATCTTATCCGGAGGGATCCTTATTGTCCTTTATTGTGAATTTAATATTAGTCGTAGATCAAGTATAGTACGTAACTCGCTTATAAGGCATATTACACACTCGCGCAATTACGCACTTGCCGCTGCGCGGCTCTTGCGGAACTTTTTCGCTCGTGTGTAATATGCAACTTACAACCTCAATCACGTAATATACTATTATCCACTTTCCGGTACTATTACATCAAATTCGTAAAAATAACTGATTGTTCGGAACACTACTTGCGCAAGTATAACTTACACTTGACGTCTTGCTGAAACTATTGAACTTTTATATCTACATATATTTTAAGAATATAATTTTATTTTATAATTATTTTAATATATATATATATATATATATATATATATATATATATATATATATATATATATATATATATATATATATATATATATATATATATATATATATATATATATATATATCGCACCACGGCGACAACAGGGCCACAAATCCAAAAAATGTTAAAATGAGTTTTTTAGTATTTCTTATTCTATTTTGTTCCTTCTTATCACTAAAAAATTTTCGTAGGCAAAATTAAATTTTTTACTGGTTTAAAACACTTGTGTCCATATTACTTTTTTAGAAATGCCTATTACATAAAGCAACAACACGGCCACAAATACTATTGTAACTTTGTTGATGATTGTATTGAATAGCTATTGCAACTCTACACATAATATGTAGGTACGTGTTTATGATCTTATGATATTCACTGTCTCCATTCGCTCTCTCTCTCTAGGCACGACAGTACTAGGAATAAAAAATAAGGATATAAATGAATTTAAAAACGTAAGTTTTAACTTATTGTTATTATTAAAAGGTTTATAAAATAATTTCTATTTGCTTAATATTGTGTATTCATAAATAATAGGACTGTGCGAATTATTCGAAATGTCGAATAATTCGCATCGAATCGAATAATAATATTCGATTCGAATTTCGAATCGACTAATTCGATTTTTCGAATAATTCGAAAAATCGAACTATTCGAAAAATATTCGAATTATTCGAAAGAAAACGAATAATTCGAAAAATCGAATTATTTGGAAGAAAACGAATACCAGTTCGAAAAGTCGAATTATTCGTTTTTTTTCGAATAGCTCGAATTTTTGTTTTTTCTTTTGATTCTTAGATTTTTAAACATTTAATTTAAATATTTAAAAAAAACGGATACATTACAATAATTTCATAAATGAAAAGTTACATTATGCCTAAATAACAGGATAAATTAATCAGTAGTAATAAAAGTTTATTGTCACAAAAACTTATGTAGTTATGTAACGATGGGTCAATATGTAATTATATTATACCTATATATAAATTTTAGTGAATATCATTTTCGAGTTTCAAGGACCTCAAAGCAAATTTCTGCTATTGTCTCGGACTTAAGTTGCCCCATGACAGTGGCTGTAATAGCTGAATATTCGATTCGAAAATTCGTTGAAACATAAAAATGTGACAAAAGAACACAATGCGAGTTAAAGATACTTAATTATTTTTTCAAGTTCTTAGTATGTTTTAGTCTTTTAAACATAAAAAATAAAAAAAGTTCGAGCTACCCGAAACAATGAAACGAATAATTCGATTTTTCGAATTATTCGAAAAAAAAAACGAATAATTCGATTTTTCGAATTATTCGAAATAAATCTAATTATTCGTTTTCTTTCGAATAATTCGATTTTTCGAATTATTCGGAAAGTCGAATTATTCGATTCGAAATTGAATATTATGCAGATATTGATTAATTTTATTAATAATAGTGGCGGTGAATATAATGCAGATATTGAGAATATTACCGAATCCAAAAGGATAGAATTAGTTGTGCGTCCTAGAAAACGTAAAGTAAACCCAAGTAATTGGGTAAGAAACGAAGCAAAATAAACAAGAAATTTAGGTCAATTAAGAAAAATCCAAAATTTAGGTCCAAAGCAACAATTATTAATACCCACAAAAGCGTATAACGACCCAGTTGGCATTTCATCCAAAAAGAAAAAAATTTAATTTCAATATGCTCCTCGAATTTAATACACCAAAAAATATCATCAATTTTACTCATATCTGAAAATCAATAAAACAAAGTTAGAATAACTAATTTTTTTTTTTTAATAAATACATATTTTCCTTTACAATTAAAAAATAATTCTGGTTTCCATAATTTTTAATAAAAAAAAGTTTTGTAAAAAATAATATTTTTAATTTAAAAAATTATAATAAAATTTATTTTTTTTAAATAAATTTCGATGTATAAAAATAAATTTTGATATTTTGTTAATTTTTTTTAATAAAAAATAAAATTAATTTGACTTAGCTACCGTGTATTTCTTTCAAATTATACACTTCTCAGTCAACAACAAAGACACATGTACAAAATCTTAATTTTAAAATGAAATAATTTTAATTTTATTTAATATAATGATTAATCTTTATTTTTATAGCTTCCGATAAAAATTTCAGAAACGTAGGAAAAAAATTAGTACTTTTTATTTGCAAGTAAAAGTTTAAAATTGCATTATCTCAAAACTATCATTTTTCCGTTGTGGCTGTGTTGTCGCCGTGGTGCGATATATATATATATATATATATATATATATATATATATATATATATATATATATATATATATATATATATATATATATGTATATATATATATATATATATATATATATATATATATATATATATATATATATATATATATATATATATATATGTATATATATTACTGCAATCTGTAATCGATTAAGGGGTTAGGTGAGTTTCAGAGGTTCAAAACAATTTTTACCTTTTTTTTTTTTTTAAATATATACAATCATATATTTTATTTAAACAATTCTGCATATCAAAGATCCATATTTAAATAGTATTTTGTGAAATTTTTATTTAAAAATTCCGAAAACGCAGCCATTGGTACCTCATCTCCTTTGACGTCTCAAAAAAAATGCTCTTGCCATGGACAGCATTACTCATTATTGGTTCATTTAAAATCAAAAAATCAAAAATATTTCGTTAGTATATGAATAAATCTCGTTGTTGAACGAAGGAAAAAAAATTAAAATTTGAATTTTTGACAGACTTTGAACAAAAAAACATATTTTTTGATCAAATTTTCGCCATGTATGTATTGGCTCGAAAAAATTAGTTGTAATAAAAAAATTCTTCGTTCAATGACTAGATGATGTTATTTCAAAGATGTGTGCAAAATTTGTACAAAATCGCTTCATAACTTTTCGAGAAATCATGTCCACCGACTTAAAAAATTGAGTTTTGAGATAAACGCGTTTTAAGTTTACTGCGCTGCACTGACGTGCCTGATGGGCGGAACTTCCGAAGGGTCTATCTCTTAGAATTTTACTCGGATCGATTTGAAATTTTAGGAGAATATTTTAAACATATTGTACTATAAGACAAAAAAAATGGATTTTCTGAAATTTTCAAACCCACTTAACCCCTTAAATTAGTTGTGTAGGGTGCGGCCCTGTTTTGTGTGATAAAAATAAAAAGAAAATAATTCTACATGTTTAATATCGTTATCTACACTTATCAAATTCAAAAGAAATTTCCAGAAACAGAACCGAAATTATTAGAAAAAAATGAATTTGTTATCATCATTTAGATAATTTTATTAGTAGATACAATATTAGTCTAACAATTTATAAATAATATATCATATTACCTAATCAGTGAATGTAAAGCATAGTCATAGATACTTAAAATGTGTATTTTAAATATAAAACTGTTCACTTGCTATCATCAATAGACAAACACTTATTTTATGTATAATTAATTACAAATTTTCTTCACCTGTTTATAAAACCTTTATTATTTCTGAAAACTCAAAATTTTAATTTGTGAGTACTTTTGGCAGAGAAAACTAGCTATCTTCACTTGAAGATGTACAAATTCTACAATTTAAAATAATGAACAAAAAATTATAGGTGCAACGTTTGAATTATAAATTGTAAGTCAGTCTTTAAAATTAGGTATATTAATGAAGCAAATACTTACAATATTTAGGCATAATACATTAATAATAAGAGAAAAAGCTGACAACGGTGTTATAGGGCTTTTTGGAAATTTGGAAGTATACCGTGGTGTAAAATTTCAAAAATTTTTTAGTTCTAATAAGGAAGGGAAATGTCTTTAAAAAATAAGTTTAAATTTTTGAATAAGATACTTGACTTATGAAAAAATTTTTAACCTTAAGTTAATTAAGGTTCAGAAAAAATAGATTTTTCCCAAAAGTTAAAAATGGTGACAATTCTAGATCCACTGAACGAAATGTGTGAAAATTTTGCACCTTCTATTGCCCCATATATAGAATTATTTTAAACCTGGTTTTAAGGATACGTGTCCATCTGAGAGAAAAACTATCGAGAGCTGCTCTCGAGAGTCGTAATTAGAAGTGGACATAGGACTGATAGTACTATCCGACTGTTCACTCAAAAAGTCTCGGAAAGTAGATGAATTTCTAGTTCTCTCAAGTGGACAAGCATAAATTCATCTCTCCGATAGTTACTCTCAAAATTCGAAACATGTTCGTATTATGACAGCACTCTCAGCAATATTATATTGATTTTGTACGTTGTTTATTTGTTCAATAAAAAAACTGTTAAACTGAATATTAAAAAAATTAAAATATCAGAGTTAATTATTGAATTTAATCTAAAAATGGATAGGGGGGATTGAATTAAAGAAGAAGATACAAAATTAATTAAATATTTGTCAAACTTAACCTTTTTTTAACGGAAAATATAAAAATTATAAAAACTATGATCATAAAAATAAAATATTGTACAATAAGTGCAACGTAAACTGATTAATTTGAAAAATCACCAGAAACTTTTTTAAACAGTTTATTTTTTTTTTTTAAATATAAATTTGACTATAAAGTGAAGCAAATTTTTCTGTCTCCATAACTTTTTTTAACGATAATAACAAATAAAAATCACATTAATGTTTCTTAATCAAAATTTGAAATTAGCTGTCAACTGTTGTATGTCGACACGGTTTTGAGAGCACTATCGGAGAGTTTGCTATCAGACAGTTTTCTGGAGAGTGAAAGTTATTGAACTTAAATTATTTCTTTATAAATTTCATATCTATCTAACATTTATGTATTATCTATCTACTACTGTATAATTGTATTATATTTCTTTATTCCTGCGTGATAGCCTACTTGTGCTAACGCAGTTAAATAAAAAAAAAAAAAAAGTTATTGAAAGTACTCTCAAGTGGACAATGAACTATCAACTTTCTGGATTGTTACTTCTGCTAGTTACTCTTAAATGGACACGTACCCTTAATTTGTCTTAATTTAAACGCCAACATACATACAAATAGCGCGTACTTTTTCTCAATCTCGTATATCAAAAACTGCATGTTTTAGGACACACAAAACACATTAAATATTGTATTTATATATATACTTATCTATATATATTTATATATGTAGGTAGCCAACATCAAAGAGCGTAATTAGCATAAATCTTAAGTTCATAATGATAAAAACACAGATTTAAATACGTTTTATTTGTGTCTCCAAAAATTGGGACTTTTCAGATACGAGGTTGAGAAAGAGAGTACGCGCGATATACATGCGTACATATGTACACAATTAAATTTTTAGTTTCGGCGGATATACGGATTCGGCGAAAACCGTATATGCTCAATTTGGTTTGATTATCATACTTTCTCTCTTTATAGGTATCACTTTGTTTTATAGTCTATGGACAAGAAATGAAAAGGGTTGATATTTAGATTGGGTTTGCGCAATTAGCTTTTTGTGGATAGTCTGAATATATTCATTCAAATTTTTTTGTGTTAAACTGCAAATTTTTAAGTTACGTGTGACTTTATTCTATTAATTTTATTTCTGAATCTCCTGCAATGCTTCACTTAATTCAACATTGTCATAATATGTTGCACATAGATTAATAATTAATTTACTCCAAGAATTAATTTTTAATTATCCAAAATTTTACATTTTTTATACATTATTTTTCATTAAAATATAATTATCATATCACATCATTTTTCTCAATTATAGCCTTTCTATAGTCAACATGAAAATTTAACCGAATTTTTTTATTCTAAAATCTACCCAGTTTTGTTGGTTTTAACTGAATTAATTAAAATCTTACTGGAATATTCATTCCATATTAGAACCAACCAAATTCATAAAAACATCTTCTTTGAACCAGTTTTTGTTTATTCTCAAAAAACCAGGATACTCACTTAACAATAAAATTAGTTACTTACTATCTGTCGAAATTAATAAATTATATGAACGTTTGCAAACCCATTCGATTTACGCCGAATTCTACAGTTTATAAAACACCGTATAATTAAATTACACTGCCTACATGTTAGAAAAAAATATAATTTGATAAATGTTAATAAATATAGAAATGTAGGGTAAGTGCGGGAGAGATGCCGCAGTAGCCATAGTTTTTGTTTATTCTCAAAAAACCAGGATACTCACTTACACAATAAAATTAGTTACTTACTATCTGTCGAAATTAATAAATTATATGAACGTTTGCAAACCCATTCGATTTACGCTGAATTCTACAGTTTATAAAACACCGTATAATTAAATTACACTGCCTACATGTTAGAAAAAAATATAATTTGATAAATGTTAATAAATATAGAAATGTAGGGTAAGTGCGGGAGAGATGCCGCAGTAGCCATAGTTCGTCCGTTGATTGATAGATAGGGCTATTAATGGATTATAATATATGTTTAATATAAGTTACTTATTTAAGCTGTATATGGTAACATTTATGATTAGTCCATCAGTTTAGCAATTATCCAACTTTTTATTATTGAAAAGTAAATTTTTTAACATAATATTATTTTATCAAGCATTTAATTCATTAGCATTTAAGATTGTATATTTCGTTGTTTTAATGAAAATGAGTTTTGTTATTAATTTAGGTATATTTTAAAAGTACTGTATAAAATTTTAGGTTAGAATTACGCACTATGCTTGTTATAGCAACATGCGGCATCTATCCCAACAAAAAGGAGAGATGCCGCATTTAAAGTTGATATAGATGCCGCATCATATTATATGTTAAAAACAAGACTTATACCTTAGTTATGCAATTTTTTTTTAGACTGTAAATTATGCCACGTAAATATAAAATATCCATTAGTGGATCAGGAAGAGCTTTCATATTAGTGAAAATAACGAAAATAATGATGATTGCCTGTGTATTGAATGTTTTGAAAAGTGTTGTCAGAAACAAAAAAAGTTGACTGGTTAAGATGTATAAAATGACAAAAATGGTTACATATGGCATGCATCATGTATGGAGATGTGTCTAAAAGGCAAAATTTTTAATATGAACTATGCAGCGTCTCTCCTTCTTTGATGCGGCATCTCTCCCATAGGTGTGGGAGAGACGCCGCTTTGCAGGCTCTACAAAAATGTTAATTGTGAACCCTTTATAACTCAAAATTTAAAATTATTTATAAATAATTTTAAAGAACAATATTTACATTTATTGTGTACCAAATTTCAGGCCAATTAAATGCGTACTTTAAGAATTATCAAATATTTTTAAAATGTGCGGCATCTCTCCCGCATTTACCCTACTTATAAAACTAATAGTTCGATACCTAGTTAAATTCTCTAATCTATTTAATTTATCTAATAAATACTAAATTGTTAAAAATAAGGTATCAATTATATTATTTACAAATACAAAAAGTCACTGAGGCGAATCAAAATTCCGCCTGTAAGCTTATATAAATATCTACCATTTAAATTAATTAAATTTTTAAACTACTTTTGGCTTTTTATTTAATGTATTTAAAAACCAAAAGATAGTACTAACACAGTTTTAACACTTAATTCATACTTTATAAATAAATTATTATGGATAACTGGAAATTTTAGTGACCTTGCATGCTTAATTTCGGTAAAAATAAAAAGACAGACTGAAAATCCATAACTCTTTCCCAGCTTCATCATTTAACTTACGGTTTTTAAGATATTTTAAAATTTTAGTAAATTTGACGATGCCACCAAATTAAAAAATAGTAGGTATATTATTCAACGAGCTAGTAATGATAACTATTACTCACGAAGATGAAATTGCGACACGAGCCGGGCTTGCGAGTCGAGTGTCGTAATGCATCTGAGTGACTAATAGCCATTGCAAGCGAGTAGAATACGATATTTTTTCTAAAATTTTTTTCCTTTTTGATTTAAATAAAATTGAATATAAATTTTAAATCAAATTTTTATTCTAATTTCATTAAATGTTTGTATAATATGTATAAAGCGATCAAAACAAAATATATGTTACTACTTTGTTTACTTGAACGTTACTACGCAACATTTATTAAATTAAAACTTAATACCGACGCATATAGCCTCAGTTGCTGCGCGTCAAACAAAAAAAAAAAAAAAACTTTATACATACATTATACATGAAACAATCGCAAACCCATTGAATAATGGTTAATATATGTACTGTGACTTCATTGGTCAAAAAGGTATTGAGTAATGATCATTCCTCCACACCTTTGAATAATGCTTAACTTTCTCAACAATTAACAGATATACATATAATGAGTGTGTTCTTCAACAGGAGTAGAAAAATTACTTGTTACTACTCCTGTTGAAGAACATACTCATTATATATTCATTGATTGTTGAAAAAGTTAGGCATTCATTATTCAAAGGTGTGGAAGAATGATCATTACTCAATACCTTTCGACCAATGAAATCACCGTATTATTCAATGGGGTTCCGATTGTTTTATGATTAATATATCTAATTATCTATCTATATGTTATCTGAATATTTTCTGATAAATATTTATGGATAGCTATCTATATGTTATTTTGATCGTTTCATAGATACGTATAAAGAACATTTAATGAAATTAGAGATAAAAGTTATATTCCTTTAATTTAAAGTTTATATTAAATTTTATTTGAATCAAAAACGGAAAAAGTCGTAGAAAAAGTATAGTATTCCACTCGCTTACAATGGCTATTACTCACTCAGATGAATTACGACACTCGGCTCGTAAGCTCGGCTCGTGTCGCAATTTCATCTTCGTAAGTAATAGCTATCATTACCAGTTCATTGAATAATATACTATTATTTTTGCTATTAAAATGACAAAACTTTTAGAAATATGATTGATTCAACAGAAGTCTTTCTTCAAGTACGGTTCCACTTATTTTACTTCGGTAATCAGTTCTAGCTTGCGTTAGTTCCAACTTTATTATTAAATGATTTTATTTGTGGTTTTCAAATCATTGAAAAATTTCAGTAAACTTAATGACGTCACCAAATTAAATTTTTTTTCTCAAATCAAACATTACTGAAGTGGTTTAAGGTATTTGGTACGAAATAATTAGATACCTACAAAAGTATAGCTCAGCGAAAAAATTTTCTTTTATTAAAAATTAAATAAAGTATTAATATTCTTCAGTTATTATATTTGTATACCACTTGTTTTTTTGCATTTTCGCGCGCTTATGCTGTAGCAATATAAAAGCATTGTTGAAAAAGATTGTAAAATGATATTTATAAGTTATATTTCAAAAACGTCGCGGACAATAATTTTTATTTGTTATTAGATATGGTTTGTAACTTTGCACTTTAAAATCCTTTGACAAGTTTTCATTTTATTCAAAAAAATCGTGTAGATAGGTCAACTTCCCATAAGAGCCCCTGTTAAAATTACAAAACTTTGAAACCGTTTTTCTCAAAATTGGGGCGGTCAGTTTTTTTCGGTCAGTTTTTGAATTGTCTAATAGAGACTAGAGAAGTTTCGTTAAAATCCTCTGAGAAATCTTTTTTTAGACCAACCACCTTTACTTTAAATTATATTGATTGGTTGAAGTAGGGTAATGTGTACTTTTCATTTTTGTTATTAAAGTAACGAAATTTATATTAGAAATGTCATTATATCGACAAAACTCTTTTTTCTAATTTTCCTACATGCAATTTTGGTAAAAATGACAAAATCATTTCGAAAACTTGTAAATCGTTACTAATTTTATCACTCAATGAGTTTATTTACATCTATAAGGTCGTAGTTATATAGGAAGCGTGCACGCGCGTGTAATACAAGCGCGAGTAAGCGCGTACACGCGCCTGTAAGCACGAGCACGCGCTTGTAAGCGCGAGCATGTGCGTGTAAATTTGCTTCTTTTAATTTACACGCGCGAGCAAGCGTTTATGTACAGTGGTTATATAAAATCCTTCATAAGGTGAACAATCAAATTAGAAGACTGGACGGTCCCTTTACATATAAATAGGACCGACCATTAAAATAAGGAAGATTCAAAAACTTTTATAATATTGTAACTGACAGTGGCTAATATTTCTCAGAAATGTTATTAACAACCATTTAAATATATTGTTTACCGAAAGCCTCTTAAAAATTATGAGTGAGAAATCGTATGTACTTATTTAAAATAAACCGACGACTGTAATATAAAGGTAAAAATTTAATTTCATTAAAAATGTGACCTGTCCTATTTTGCATATAGAATGAATAGAAACAAATCAAAAGGGCCGGCATTCCTTTATATATAAATAAGACCGACAATTAAAATAAGAAAAATCGAAAAACTTTTATAAAATTACAATTTATAATGGATACTAATTCGGTTACAAAGAATAGGTGTAAGCATTTGGAATACGAATTTTCACAAATTAATACTCTTAAATTTTAATTTTTAATTCAAGTTATTGTTAAAAATTTATTTATTTATTGTTGGTATTTATCATTAAAAAAAAAGCATTTATTATGAAAAATGCTAAAAATTTTAAAATCTGACAAAATAAAAACATTTACTCGCGCCTGCACGCGCGTGCAAAAATCTACAAGCGCCTGTAAGAGCGAGTAGAAGATTGCAAGCGCGAGTAAACGCGTGTAAAAAAATGACTACATAACCACTGAATACAAATTCAATGTAACAATATATACGAGCGTGCACGCGCTTGTGTACACGCGCGTTCAAACTTCCTATATAACCACGACCTAAGGCATTCAAAAATTTTAGTGGAATTTAGTTGGGAAATTTCTATTTTTGCTAGGTATCAAATATGACCGATACGAAGGAACTGTTTTTTCCGTTAAGTGTTCCTACATCAAGATTTATTTCTAACGTGCTACGTGAAAATGAAAAGAATCCCTTTGAAAACCTATGTATATTTCGCGTTTAGTTTTATCTTTGTTTACTGAAACATTTCAGTAAACTTAATAACATCATGGAATAAACCACTATAAAATTTGCCTTTATTTCCTTTCAGAGGGTAGAGAGGATACTTATGACCCCCGTGACCCTCTCTTGCGTTCATACCTGGTGTATATCAGCACCTGTTCTAAAATGCTTTATTAAAATACTGTGAATCTCTGAACAATGTAACCTCCAGTTTTAGAAACACTCTGTATGATAGAAAAGTACCATAACGCGTTTACATGACCGAATATAAATAAAACAGAATACAATTTAGAATGGAAAATTTAAATTACAATCACAGTGGGATGTTCAAAATTTTAATTCTCTCTAATTGTTTTAATTGTTTATATTAATGGGTCTAATATTCAGTTTAAAAATATACTCTATTTTAGTGTCGCTATGTGGCCACTTTACATAGTATATGTATATTTTAAATTGAAAGTATTATTATTAAATGTATTGAACTTTTATCAACAAAATTAATTGCAATACACAAAAATTCACATGAAGGATGATGTTAACGTTTCTAATTAAACTTTTCCAACAAATCAATAAGAACAGCTCACTTATGAACTTGATTACATTAACTTTGATTTGCCCTTAAAATTAAAAATTTTAGTTTCTTAAAGGTATGTAATTTTATGTCTTATTAAGCGAACAAGGAGAGGTTCTGGGTTGGGAAATTCACTTTTGGATGAAATTTGGAATATTAATATACTGTTGGCATTAAAAAATCATTAACATTAATTTTTATAGCTGTTAAACTCCAAGTATAGGGATAGGTTAATTCTAGTGCATTCCAGGTAGCTGGTCAAAAATTTTAATGATGCATCTTTGAAGTTAAAAGACTCATATTGGAAACTACCTGGAATTCACTAGAATTAACCCCTATACTTGGAGAATAACATCTATAAAAATTAATGTTAATGATTTTTTAATGCCAACAGTAATAATGTAATTTCATAGTTATATTTTATATTGTTAAAAATAAAATTTTCGGTGTAATGTACGAGTATATATTACAAAATTAGATTTTAATTACCAAATATAAATTATTTACATTGTGACAATGAGCATTTATATTATCAATTTCTATAATATTATTTAAATTAAATTTAAAAAAAAAATTTAAAAATACTGGATAGACGCAGTTTCGAACCCGTAACCTCAAGTACATTTAATATGTTATTATACTAAAATAATTCAGAAAAACCTTAAAAAAATACCCCTGTCGCAGCATCCTGCATAACATAACGAATCTCCGTTTACAAAAGTTAGTTTTTCTTGGAAACTAGTTGTCATAGAATAATAGTTTAAACTTTAAAAAATTGCTTTTCAGAATTCCTTACTATTTGTCAATATTATTTTTCCCTTTACGGTTCATAATGCAAATGCTGAAAGAGTTTTTTCTTTAGTAGGTCAAAAGAACGCAACAAATTAAATGTCGATACTATAGCCAAAATGTTGGTTGTACAATTTAATTTTAAAAATTTGACTTGTAAAGAGTTTTATTACTCAATTTGAAAAGAAAATGAGCTTTTAAAGCAGATGTCTGCTAGTGAAACATATTAATTATTTTATGTTACAATTAATTTAAAGTTTAGTTAGTTCATTAGTGTTTTGTTTAATTTTATTTTTCATTGCAAACTGCAATAGTAGTTACTGCTAACTATTATTGCCATGCAATTATTGAAATTAATATTGTAATGAATATTGAATGATTAATAATAAAGAAAACTTAATCAATCAATTTTATTGTTGTTTCATTAGAATTTAAGAAAATTTTATGGTAATTGATAAAAAAGTCTTATTTTACTTTTAAAAAAATAGTCGTGTTATACTAAAATTAAAAAATTAAGGGTATCCGGCTTTTTACCCAAATGTCCGGCTAAACTGATTGCTGTGTGCGGCTTTTCGGTTTTAAGATCTGGCAACCCTAAATGCATGTCTTTTACAAATACAGGGTGTCTGTAAGACTTCTAGTGAAAAGCATACTTAATTCATGTTAATGAAAATGTTCCTTTCATGAGATAATTTTGACGCATACCAGGCGTATTTTATCATATCTGAAATTATGGGCGATGACTGCTAGTGATGCACTATAGAGTGTGTTGTCATGCAATCTTCACGAGAATTTATTTCACGATTCTCTTCTAGCAAATCGCTGCTATTTTGGAACCGTTTGATAAAATTTTTTACTTGTCTGTAAAAATACACATCACACGGTTGTACCATCTTAGGTAAAAATTATTAATCCCGCCCTTGTCTTATTGTTATAGTATTAAACTTGAAGAGTTGTCTCTCGATATGGTATGTTAGTTTGAAATAAAGAAAGTAAAATTAGATTAATGAATTATAACTGAAAATTTTTGAAGAAATTGAAGTTTTAAGTAATTATTTTATATTTAAAGATTTGTTACAAATACAGTTTTTTTGAATAAAATGTTTTATAAATAAATAAGACTTTTGTTAATAAAAAGAAAAAAAAATTAATAGAGAAAAAGTTTTATTGAACAAAGTCGATTTCGAACGCAAGACCATTCTATTACGAGTCTAAAATTGAGCGTCCACTAGGTCGGAAACGCGGCGCGGCGCAGTTCCGCTCTCCGAGATAAATACATCTGAATAAATGCAGTTGCGTCTACTAGATCGACAGAGCGGCGCGGTACCGCCCCGGAGATCTTAATGATGTAAGAACCGCGCCGCGTTTCCGATCTAATGGACGCTCAGTCTAACTCCTATGCTACTAGAAACTAGACTACCAGGCCTGTTATGTACAACTTTCTTTTTTCAGGTTATTAAGTACACCAACTGTGTTAAAATTTTTTAATTATTTTTTTTACAGGTTTTTCTGAATAGTGCGCGCTATTATTTTAGTATATTAACATATTAAGTGTACTTTAACACCAAAAAAAAAATTCTGCCAAATCGCCGACCCCAAGGTTGTGCCGTCCCCTTGTAAATCTAATCTTTCAGGAAGTAAACTGACTCAGCCAAAATCAATGCAAATTGCTTTAAATGATAAATAAATTTTATATGTATACTTTAACTTCATATTACATATTTGTACATAAAACACACACGTCTTTCAACTGCATATTTGACTAACATTTTGCTGTAAGGTCATAAAAATATTTGTCTTTCATTATTATGAATATAATAACAAAGTATAACAAGACAAACTAATACATGAGCACTCATTCCAATTGTTGCCAATGTTCAGGTGACTTCAGGTGCTAAAAAGAAACGATGCTTATGTATATTACATATTAAAAAAAGTATTAAAAAAATACATACTGTTTCAGTGTACGTTAAGAATGCATTTTTATTGTTAAAAAAATTTGAATATTTATTTTCAAATTATTCTAATTAGCGCAGTCAAAAATTAACAGCTTTTTTGAATGTTTCAATCAAAATAGTAAACCAAAATATTTTTGTTATAACAGTGCAATGTGGCAAAGTTTTATTATTTTTATTTCTTTCTGAAAATCTAAAAATGTGAAAAATAAGAATAAATGGATCTAACATTTTAAACGCTTAGTATAAGCGAATTAGTTTTAGCGAATTTCCAGAATGGAATTCAGCTACTACAGCCACTGTCATAACGCGACCCGGGACCATGGCAAAAATTTGTTTATTATATCAAATGACGCAAAATCATATTTTGCTATGAAAATTAGTCAATTTATTACTGACTGTTTCTTTAAAATACGCATAGTTATAGAGGAAATGGGCAGTCCCATTCTATAAATACAGTATGAAGATAAAATATTTTGTAATCTTTAGTAAAATAGCATACACTAACAACTTTTAATTGCACAACTACTTAGAAATAAATTAAATCGCACATACATTACGATCCAATTAAAAAGTTGGAGAATTCGATTAAAAAGTCGAAAAGCACCGTCAATGGCAGTCCAACTCGGTTACATAAAATACAAAAAAATGTTGCTGGTTAGTAATCGTAAATTATCATCACCCAACTTAAGTTGGGAAGTGTATTTTCACACAAAAAAGGTCATTTTTCTATGTCAACTAGTTTCCGAGAAAAACTAATTTTTTTAAACGGAAATTCGCTATGTTATGCAGGATGCTACGACAGGGGTATTTTGTATATTTTATATAGTTTAATATTTTCTATTGGTACTCTTTTGATGACAAATATACCCGAGACCAAATGTCGTGCCCATTCCACTCTTCTCCTACAAATTTAGTTTGTTTACAATCGTTTTTAATATTTTATTTTCAGTATCAACAGTTTTTAAAAAAAATATAATTAAAATGTTTTTTTTTTTTTTTTAAATATTGTAAATAGAACTTAAATATAATTAAAATTTAAATAATATACAATTTTGAAGATAATAATGGTCTATTTATTATTTAAAAATATACAAAAATAACTAATTTGAAATGCATTCGTTATTTAAACGAATGTAAACAAAATATCACAAAAGTATAATATTGTTGGTTTGCTCAAAGACGTATGTGTCGATGATGACCAATACTGGTTACTACAAAAACGATAAACGTAGGCAGTACAGTATGTCTCTACTAGCGTCTCTTACTGAAAAATGATTGAAATTTCAAAAATGCCAAGAATTCGTTCTGCATTTGGTACAATATTAATTTTATTATAGAACGTTTTGATCAACGACTAATCTGAAAAGCCCCGTGAATGATGTTATAAAATGAAGAAGTTGGTGGCAGAAACTAGAAATTAGACAATATTCGATGGTGATTAGATTAAATTCGTACGTTTTCTCGACGATCTAGGTTCCACTGTACATGAAAATGTGTTTATTCAAACTGTATAAATTATTCAAGATATTTTTAGATATTAAATATGAATAAATATTGTTATCTCACGTACGAATGCTTAACTTACACGAATGTACTGAAACTGACTGATTGTGAGCTCTAATCACCTCTAAGTAAATATTATTTACTTTCACGAAACTACGTTACAAAGATTATTTTCTGTGTACACCGTGTACACAATGCAGATGACATAATTCTTCAATTTACACTACCACATTACGCTACTAAAGGTTCGTTCATACGTTCATATTATCTACGGGCACTGAACGTCGCAGACACGACATTTTCAATACACAGTACACAGATGATTAATGCATCGTTTTAATAGTCATAGGTAGTACGCTAGAATTTTTGCGCCCTGGACCGATTTTAACTCAAGCATCCCCACCTCAAAAGTCTATTTTTCTCGAGAAACGTAGCTGAGAAAAAAAGGAACACTTGAATTCCCTTCTTTGTAAGTAATTGCTCCTGGAATCTGACCAGATGGGGAAAAATTAAAAGTTATTTTTCGTTCTTATGCCTATGTTTTTTCCTGTTGCACCCTTTTTTGTCTTCCGCCGTGAAGCAACTGCTCCATCTGCTCTATAGTAGTTACGCTTCTACTTAGTTACTCCATTGTAGTTACTCTTCTATGTATCAACGAATAACAAAAACTAATTTGTGGAAAATCTGGCAATGTTTCGCCACTTAGTCAGTAAAGATTCCCTTATTAGTAGTGTTAACCTTCAAACATAAAAAATTAATCATTGTAATATCTAATTAAGCCGGTTAACAGGTATACTCACGGAACATAACGTCCTGAGGAAGCATCTGCACATCATGGGATTAGTAAAAAGTCGTCTCTGCCGAAGGTGCAGCCAATGTAAACGAACCTTCGTCCTATGTTTTAGGTTTTATGCCCTATGTATTATTCTTGTGAAGCCATCCTTGAGATGCAAATATCTGGGATCTCCCATACTGAGTTACGAGGGTATCAGGATTGCAGACTTTAATGCAATCCTAAGTTTCTATGAGGGACTGGGCATTAGTTAGTCCCTCTTGGATGCCGTGAAGTACAATGGGCCCATACTTAGTGGCCTACGTGCAACGGGAGCTTACAGCATTCATTCATTCAATATCTAGCATCCCACATACCAAAAATGAAAATATTTCATTAAAATGCCTTAAAATTCTAGTTAGTGCAGCTTTACTTACTTTTATATATGTTTCACTAGTAGTTCCTTTACTAGACTAACTTTTGGATACACTGAAAGCATGTGGAAAATTAACAGCTTTAACGGTAAGAACAACGATGACTCAATTCCCTGGTGACTTTATTATAGAATAACACATGGAGCAAACTTCACCTGGATTCCGTAGTATGGTAAACGAATACCAAAACTGGGGTATTTCTCCACCCCAAGTAACCCCAGCACTCATGAATACGGTACAAAATTCACCATATTCAGACCATTTTAAATTTACTTGTTAACTGTGTCAACCAGTCAAAAATTAGATACACTAGTGATCAATTCACTGTTATCACTGTAGTTCCAAATTTGGAATAAAAAAATTAAAGTAAAAAAATTCCAAGCTAGGATGACTTTCAATGTGTCCGAGTTAAATTAAATAATTTACTAATGTTCCTATTGACACAATTAACTTTTTATTAGTATTTGTAAAACAATAAATACTTAGTTATATTTTTCAGATAAAGAGACTTAACACGATTAAAAGTATATTTTTGAAAAATTGTATTTTTTTACCCACTTAGTATCCGTAGGTGTTACAATGTATCCAAACAACAATATAAACAAGGTAGATAGATAAGCATGAACGGCTTCCTATATTTTTATTATTTACGTTATTAAATACGACAGCTGTCATAAAGTGAAAGTTTTGAGATCATGTATGAAGAACAATTATCTTAAACAAATAAAGAAAATAAATTTAATAAACAATGAGATTCAGATACTCGCAGTCAGAATTATTTTTAAAATTTTGATCAATTGTACTATCATACTCTACCTTGCATCCATTATATGTTTGATAGTCATATTTTC
Source organism: Brachynemurus nebulosus (assembly GCA_035578155.1). Classification (NCBI taxonomy): domain Eukaryota; kingdom Metazoa; phylum Arthropoda; class Insecta; order Neuroptera; family Myrmeleontidae; genus Brachynemurus; species Brachynemurus nebulosus. The sequence continues at coordinate 39,837 of JAPWDM010000099.1, read as the reverse complement.
ATTTAGACAGCTTGACAAAAATTATCACCTCCAAAAGATTTTGATTATTTTATACTTTTAAAATTAATTGTTATTATTAAATTCTTAAAGTACATACAGTTATACATGTTCTCTCACAATTTCAAATTGAAATTCGAATTATTACGGTTGCTACGACCACGGAACATAATGGATTCAGTCTAAATACAAAACCCTGTAGATCGATTGGCGCCTTTTGGCGGGATGTTATACCACTCTACATTCAGTCTTTCCAAAATCAGTGAACGTATAAGATCAATTGTTATCACCACAGTATCACATTTTTATTGAAACAATGATTTGAAACGATTTTAAGACAAACTTTAAATGCGTATGTCTCGAAATGGCCTTTTTTAAAAACGGTACCCACTCTCAGAGGGAAAGTTTCCAAGCTATAAGTTTGAAATTTTGACAGAATATTCTTTATTTCATTCTCCATGTATCTATGGGAAGCTTTTTTCTTTTTTTTTGAAATCTTCCTATTTTTTCATATGGAAAACTGTTAAAAAAATGACTTAAATTTTGTACTTTTTATTCAAACCTCCGCTATTTTTTCAAATTTCAAAAAAAAAACCTCCGTAGGAACATAGTCGCTTACCTACAGATTGATAATCTATTTGATTTTTTTTCTCAGATAAAAACTGCGGCCACAATTGTCGGCACCAATAGCTGCTCTTTTTTAAAGACACTTTTTTCAAAAAATTTTTATATTGTTAAATAATGGTATTAATCGTAAAAAAAAATTTACCTCCATTCCCCTATCCTATCCATCCGAAACAAATTGCGAAAATTGACTATTTTTTGGCCGATCACACTGTGGTGGTACCTTAACAAATTGCTGGTCATGAAGAATCAGTGATGTGAAGAATTTAGACGTAATGACCAACTGATACACTATATTGACAGCTAATACACAGTCAATACATAAACAGTTGTAGCGCGCTCTAAGTCTAGACAAATAGGTGCGAAAGTTCGACAAAGACTACAGGTCTGCTGCACAGTATGTCACGTATTGTAGCTCCGGTAGCGATGGTAACTAGATAGAAAGCGAGCTATGTTTATATACGTATACTTTATTGATGTACGGTTTATTCTTAGGGTTGCCATCCGTCCGGATTTCCCCGGATTTGTTCTCTTTTTGAGGGCGTCCGGGTAGCGTCCGGGCGAGGTTTTTAATACGGTCCGGGTTTTAATTCTATCGAAACTAATTATATAAATAGGTATTCAATTATTGTAGTTACACACTGTTATGTTACTTTAATAACTCATAACTGTAATTAGCAAACGTTGTCAGTTTTCACCCTGCCTGTATATATTACCCACGATTCCTATACATGCCGCCTTTATTTCGAATTACTTCACAATAAAAAAGGATCAAGAGACCAAAAGGATGTGAAGGTGCTTGTAATTGAACATGTATAGGTAATTTTAAAATTTGTGGAGCGATTTGGTTACCTACTTCAAAAATTAGAGAGCAACATCTCACTTTTTAACCGAACGTTCATTAATCATGCCTGTCGAAAACATAAGAATCAACTGTCAACTCATAATCTAACCTTTTTAGCATGGGCAGAACTGAAACTTAGTAATTTTGGTTTAAAAATTGGTTTAATAATGGACATGCTTTTGTAAAAGTAGTTATACAACAGTAAATTCTTATTAAAAACTAGTAAAGGTCTGTTCTAAACATGCCACAGGGTTTCCACGGAAGAGATGCTTTCACAATTGAAGTAGTAGAATTATAAAAACCAACAAAAAGGGCTTTTTTTGATTATCAACTGTATTGTTTGGGAAAACATTCAAATTTTTTGTTCTTCTTTGGGACCTTCACGTCTTGTCCACCACTGAAATCGTACAATGATTACAATCAAAAGGGGCTTTTCCTTTTTCTTAAATTTTACTTTGTAGAAATATTTTTGTTTTGGCACCTCCACATCGTAACTGCCCAGGGGCTTCTCAACAATAAATCCGACCCTGGATTTAACGTTTTATAAATAAGTAAAAACAGCATTTTCTGGTTGAAAGTTGGGTAAAAGAAAAATATATTATTTACAACAAAAAAACTGGTATTTGAAAAAATGTCCGGGTTTCATGTATTAAAATCCGGGGTTTTTACGCTCATTGTCCGGGTCTAATGATTTTAATAATGGCAACCCTATTTATTCTACAGAATTGTTGACGTGATACAGCGTGGTGTCGCAGTTACTCAGGTTAATTATTCCATATTTTTGTATGGGCTTTTCAGTCTTCACATCTATTTCTATGTAAAAAAAAAAAAAAAAAAAAAAAAAAAAACATTCAATGATTCATTTATTCATTCAAAATATTTCTTAAAAACATAATTCAAAAACAAGTAGGTACAGTTCAACAAATCTGACTTTGTCGCTTCAAGGTCATTTTTTCTTTATATTAAGTACTATCTCACTTCTTTAAGAGTGCATTTTTAATGACCTTGAAGAGGTAAAGTCAGATTTGTTGACCTGTACCTGCACATACACATACCATGAACATCACCAAATATATATGTTCTTATTTTTTTTCAATATGTTCCACCCTTTTGACAAAAATAAAATTCAGGGAGATGAGGGAAGTGCTTGCGAGCTTTCTTTTGGTAGTAATAAGAAAGTGGTCACTCTTGTACAAGTAGCTAAAAAAATTTAATGAATTTTTTTTTCGTATTTTATAAAGAGTATTTAATGTCCATTTTAAATGAAAAAATATGTAATAAAGTACTGGACATAGCAAACAATATGGATTTTGTTTCATCGTTTTATCTGTAATAGTTTACGAGAAAAAAACGTTTGAATAAGACCACTATTTTTTGGTATTTGGTATTATAACTCCGCAAAATGTAAAGATATTGAGGAAAAATCCATACGTATGGTTTACTCTTTCACTAAGCTACACAATCGCATACATATCGTTGAATTTCATTTCTTGGGCAAATTCACCTATGGTAATGGTTCCAGACTCTTTCTTGTTGGATGTATAAATACAAAAAATTTTAAGTTTTTTATGAACTCTGTTGACTGTCCCAATTCACATTTTATCGGCTTTTGTGACATCAATTTACCATAGAGTAAAAGTTACATAATTTTGACTGCTTTCTTAAAAATCAGAAATATTTTCAAAAATTTTAATTACATACTTATAATAAAGTGATTATTCTGGAATAAAGGAATCGGTGAGTACGACCGAGTAAAGAAATACGACGGCAAATTTAAATTCGTACCGATTTATTCCGGTTTGTTTGTCATTCCGGTAATGACAGACAATTATATACAATTATTATTATACTGAAAGTTATTTATCAATCAGAATTGTGCCTTAAGAATTGTTCTCAAATCAATCTAAATTTTTTAACTATATATATTTTTAACTAAATTTTATAGCTACATACATTAGATGTAATTATAGTTAGACATAATTTTTTTTTAATATTGATAAAAAAATTGGTATTGATCGTTAGCGCCACTATATGTAAATATTACAAAACATTCTGGATATTGTAACTGTTATTTTATTTCTTACAGTAAGGTGTATAAATATCATAAATATCATTTAAATTAAAACGGTCGATAGCAAAATTTTAATTGAGTGGAACAAATACATATAAATTTATATTATTATGCATATACATATATGTCGCCGTGAGCATTTGCTAATAAATAATAATATTACCATTTTTTTGATGATTTTTTATTTATATCAAACTTATATTATAATAGTCTTTTAGTTAGTTTAATACAATAAAATAATAAAATAATTTTAATAATAAATGCATAAATAAATTATGATGGCTTGTCGGGTTAATTGGTTTGGAGCAACTTAATAACCTTGTTTCTATTTGTTTATTACTTTTATTGATTTTATTTAATTTTCCTGTAAAGAAATATTTACCTGTACGCCTCTACATATAATGCCTCGCTTACACGGACTTGGTACTAATCATTAGTACTCGCTAATTACATGTAAGTATTATTTCCACGATTTTACTCTTTTCACAGCACGTTACTAGTGGGTAAATGATGTTCTTTTAGATTGTGAATATTGTAAGACATATTTGGTAGGTATTGAAACGATAGAAAAATTGAATTTGTAGGTCACAATAATGGTACTAATCATTAGTACTCGCTAATTACATGTAAGTATTATTTCCACGATTTTACTCTTTTCACAGCACGTTACTAGTGGGTAAATGATGTTCTTTTATATTGTGAATATTGTAAGACATATTTGATAGGTAGTGAAGCGATAGAAAAATGAAATTTGTAGGTCACAATAAAATTTGTTGGACAAAAGATCCTTTAAATGTGTTTAGAACACAAAATGTAACCAAAGGGTGCCGCGACTAAATAACCGAAAGTCAAAATAATTGATCGGCAAAGTAACCATGGTCAGACTGTCGATACGTACGGATATGAAATATTAAATACCCCTGTCGCAGCATCCTGCATAACATAGCGAATTTCCGTTTATAAAAACTCGTTTTTCTCGGAAACCAGACCGATTTTTCTCCTCTTTCTTAATGGTGTAAAAAATGCCGGAAAAACAAACGCATAAGTGTAAATTTTGGTCCCTCTAAATCCCACGTATGCGTTCGACATACGATCGATCATATTTTTACATACAACATAAAAAAAATTTTGCTTGTCAGTTCATGTGAACACTTCTTGTGTTTAGTGACAAGTGCGAGTTGCGAGTATTAATGATTGGTACTACGCTCGTGTAAACAAGCCATTAATTTATTTGTTTTGTTGATTATTATAGGTATTTATTAATGTATTAACAATGTTGATAATTATTGGTGTGGTTATTGAAATAAATAATGAACATAAATCTAAATAAAATGTAATTAGTTCTGATATATACATTGGTATTAAGGTATGATATTTAATAAAAATAATAATATTAAAAAGAAAATTTTAAAAAATGTCTTCATACTAATCATACCTCACTATAATAATTATTGAGCTTGTTTAGTATTATATATTATTCTGTTCTATTTATTAAGATTGTGTAGGTATTTCTTGTATTGTTTTGAATCAAAATAGAATAATATGTAAATACGATGTCGGAAAGAAATCGTTATAGCCGAGTAGGCGACAGATAGAAATAACAGAATGAGTTAAAATATCCTATGAAGAGTCTACTTGAGATACATGCACCAGCTTCCTCCAGTTCAACTACGTTATACTTTCAGGAAGAAAAATTTTAAATTAAAATAAAAAATAATAAAACAAAAAGGGTACCTATGTACATAAAGAAGAGAATTTTCCTCACTTTTTGATGACGTTGATCAAGAAATTTGATAATACGAAAACTATTAACGATAATATGATAACTATCGCGACAATCAAAAGAACAAGAATTGACTTCGTGCTGATGAGTTGTAACGCAAGTGCCCGGTACGGTGATCCACAGTCTCTTCGTTTTCTGACCACAATCTTGTGGTCCAAACTCTTTTTTTGTTTTATTGTGCTTTAAGCGACAGTTGACTGTTATATGGAACTGACGCTTTATAAAATAGTTTATAAATAGAATTTTGAGGTTATTTTTCAAAATAAATATAACATATGATATGTCGATAGAAAGGGGCGAAAAAAAGTCATTAAACCATGCCAAAATTTACTTTATATTCTATAAGAAAAACTCAAGTTCCGAGTCATAAAATTAGTAGCATTAGAAAAATTCTAAAATATATGCAATTAAAATAACGTAGTTCTTATTATTTTTTAATTTAAAATGTTATCGAGTGCCTGTGAAACATTATTAATGTATGGCGGACTTTTGTTCGTATTTAAACATACACCAATACTCATATGTTCACTTAATGTCCAGCTTTAGCTGATACTTGAACACTCGATTTACTTTTGGCATGTATGTATGGCCAATTCATTATGTTAATTAAAATTCACATAGTGTTTGAAAAATTATCAAATTGGATAGGCGGGGACTCAAACCCGGATCTCTTGGTTGCTGGCCAAGTGTCTTACCAATTAGGCCACCGACCGCTTGTTGGAGTGCCATTCCAATCTGATATTCAGTCAAACGCATCCTCTCTTTAGTGCGAGACGCAGTTTATACATATATATTTTTTTTTCAAAATAAATATAACATATCGCTCATTTGCAAAAAAGCTTGACATAACTCAAAAAGAGCTGTTTTTCAGTACGATGGTTTAGAATTTTAAAGATAAAAAGAGTACTTATGACAGTCAATTGAAAAGGTGCGATAGAGTTTAAAGTCATAACCTCTCTCGTTCTCTTATTTATGTATCTAGCGTGATGTCGTTTTGGTAGCAAAAAGAATGACATTTTCCGTGACTGCCTGTACCCTTAACTCAATAAGGGTGATTTTTGAGTTATGTCACGCTTCTCGAAAATGAGCGATATGATATGTCGATAGAAAGGGAAGAAAAAAGTCATTAAACCGTGCCAAAATTTACTTTATATTCTATAAAAAAAACTCAAGTTCCGAGTCATAAAATTGGTAGCCTTAGAAAAATTCTAGAAAATATGCAATTAAAATAACGTAGTAAGAAACTACTGGAAGAAAAGAAATTTGGAATTATGGGTTTTTTGACATTGTGGATTTTGAATTACATGGAATTTGCAAAATTTGAACATATTATTCTACATGCTTAATGCTTTGACATAATTAATCTCTTTTAACTGAAACTATATTTCTTACCGTTTACGAGATCCCTATGTTTATTATTTTATTTGGAACACTCTGTATAATAATTAAGATAAAGGACTTAATAATTTAGAACTTCAGTTTGAGCTTTACAACCAGCAATTGTCAAGCAAGCAGGATAAATAAAACAGAATATCCAATGAAAAAACATATTTTATAAGCATTTTTACAGGAAAACATCACAAAAAGCTGTCAGATCAGTAGGCGAAAACTTTTTGTCAGAAATTGTTAATTTTCCTTATGTTTGATCTATAAAATTTCAGTTGAACCCTTGTTACAACTGACACACCTGTATATTTTTGAACTGATTAATATTTTCTATTAAAATTTAAAATATATTTTGAATTCTAACATGTTTCTATACTTTCGAAAGGGTAAATGGTACTTGAAATCATCATAATATAGAAAATTTGGCTTTTCCAACTGATTGGGCCATAAGAACGAAAGCAAATACATGTATTTTGAACTATTATTTTCGTAACTTGGCTTTCGATAAGTATATTGGTAGGTATAATGGTCATTCTGGTCAATTCTGGTTACATATAATGGATATTTATATTTTTATATTGTTATATACCAACATGTTTACTAATCTTGTTATGCAGAAACTAAAGGTGTGGTAAACATTAAGTTTTTTCTACGTAATCGTATTTATGTATATACATTTTTTATTGGAAACAATTAATGATAAATATCAGTACCATTTTTTTCTTTTAAATTGATTTCCTTGAAATATATCTTGTTAGCAATTTATTTAAAGGAAGAAAATATTAGAAATCTTTTGTTTTAAGGTGCTTATCTATTCACATATAAATTAAGATATAGAGTGGTTCAGAAAAATGCATCAGTATATCATGAGAGGCACGTGCCCCGGCTGCCCCCCTTCCTAGATCCGGCCCTGCCATAAGTTACTTTTATAATTTTATATAACCCAAATGTAATTCTGTATTTGGATAGATCTAATGCATTAATTAACATCATAAATGAGCAAAAAAATTTTTTTTACCCAAGTTTAATTTTTTAATTTTTCTTTATCAGTTAGACGGTAAAAATATGCATATGTACTTGAGGCTACTTCAACCGATAGTGTTTTTCTTGGTTATATTTCCATTACAACCAAGAAAAGAACCTTTTCCATTATCATTTCTATCATAAAAATTTGGTTGTAATAGAAATGTCAACTCTCAAAAAACTCACGTGGTATGGTTTGAGTAAAAAAAACTTAAAACATGATGATTAAAGTGCAAAACCTTGTTGGTGTATTTTCTTAAATTTTACAGAAAACGAAAAAAAATGTTTCAATTGTTGATGCAGTGGTTCCCAAAGTGATCTGCAAGGGGTTGACGACGAGGGAAGAAAAATTGGGGGTCTGTGAGATCTAAGTGGGGTCCACAACAGCAGAGTAGACCTAAAGAGGATTTTGCTCGCCCTAAAATGATAAAATGAGAAGTTAGTGAGTAGTGAACTTTTTTTTTGCTCTCCATCTGCATTTCTGCAACCTTATCTATTGTACTTATCACTTGGCAATAAAAAGTCCGGCATTTTGAGACAAAAATATTTTTCCATATGGTTTGTTTAAAAGGGTTAAAAATAATTTGAAAAATGTTTTGGAAAAATGTTGCTCACTGATGGATCAAACGTAACGAACACATACCAATGCTAAAACACCCTTTTATAAAATTATAAAACTTGAAACTATGTGAACATAGCCTTGGAGAAGTCGTTAAGAGTGCGCTAAAATGTTTACGTTTGCAAAATCTGAAACCCAAGCAATCTTAAAAAGGTATGTTAAAGTAGTGGGAATATTAAAAGATTTCTTTCGACATATTACAGTTAAACCTCGGTCTAACTTCAGTAAGGTATACTTTTAGGCAATTAATGTAGAAAATACATGAACAGCTGAACCTTGTTTTTTTAAGTCTTTTTTTGAAGTCTTTTATGCGGTTTAAAAAAAAATGGCCATTAAGGTATATATAATATGAATCAAAAGCAAGAGTAAATAAGAAACCTCAACATTAATTATAATAATTTGCTTTAATAGAATTACTTATTGATGACTTTTAATCATCTAATCAGTACATTGCATAAGAATATACATAAATTATTACATCATTAAGTTTTTTACAGATATATTTAGGTATATCACAATTTTCATAATATTATAAAAATGAAATGAAATGTTCTTATGTGTAAATTAATACTTTATCTTGGTTAGAAAAGCAACTTCTAGTGAAATCGTGAAGTTTTGAGCGTTTTAAATTATGTAATTTCTACGAAACTTTTTTTATGCGATCCCAATCCATCACATAAAAAAAGTTTTTTTTTACAATCTGGAATGAACTTTTTTCTCTAGCTATGTTTATGAAGATTTTATCTTTTTTTTGTGCGATTTTTTTGTGAGGTTCCTATCCACCGCATAGAAAAAGGTTCAACTGTATAATGTAGCAGAACGGAGTAGAATATATTCAACCATCAACTAGCCAATCTGTTTAAAGCTGATATGAGTAGTTGCTTATTCAGAGCTTGCTAGTAAGCTAACAACTCCAACAAGTAACTTTGTATGTATTGAGTGCTTATATTTCTAATTTTCTATCGCATTAAAATCGAAGTCTTTAGATATTTAGTATTAATTAATTAATGACTTTATTAATTGGAAAGTACAAGTATATTATAATTTCAACTGATATTTGAAATTTAGGCCCGCCCGATCCACATTAACGCTCCGCTCTCAGTACGATATCACTCCGCTCCCGGTTCGATAAAATATTCGTACGCAAGAAACAGTGAGTGTATTCACATCATCGCTCTGATATCGGTCCAATATCAGCAAGGGACCAAGCTAGAATGTCTATCAAACTGTTCCATTTGTCGCCAGTGGGTGACGTAAAATCTCCCCACTATATTGTCTACGTACACACTGTTTGCAATGGTGTTGGTTTGGTGTTTTGTAGTAGTGTGCGTATTCACACACACTACTACAAAACACCTATTATGGGACAGACCAACCTGTCCAATTCAAGTAACAATGTCTAATAATGTATTACAATGGACTGTGCGTTCGGCGACGGACACCGACTGACTACATGTCTTAAGCAGTGTTGCCAACTGTAGCTGGTTAAAAATCCCACAGAGCTGCTTAAAGAATCCCATTTTTCTGCAAAAATACCATATTTTCCAAAATGCAAAAATTTCTTCCAAAACACTTTATGTAATTTCAGCTTTTTCTTTTTAAGTAGTACTAGATCCCAAAAGACTACCCACACCCTTTGTACCGCCTTTGCATCTTAAAATGGATCTTTTAAAATAAAACATTGTAAATAATTGTTAATGGTTTATTCTTATTGTAACAAAAAAGTATATTTATTCTTTGTTAAGGATAAGTTAGACTAGACCATATTATATAAAAAAAAAAATCGCACAAATTAGACCATTTATCCCTCCATCCCACGAAACCTCAAAAAAACCCGTGAATCGGGATAAATCTCTCGAGTTGACAACATTGGTCTTAAGCCGTGTCAGGCACACTCTGGGCTCACCACTAGTTACCTACAGTTACATAATTTTCTACACTTACGCTGAGGACTTGGATATCAGTCACGGTTCGCTCCCACTCCAATATCAATACCACTCAGGTAATATTTTATCGGAGCGATATCAGACTTGTTATGGCTTGTACCTATAGTGTAAACACTTTTTTGATTCTACTCCACTCCGCTTGCATTCAGTTGTTATGAGAAGATGTTTGTATCGAACTGGGAGCGTACCCAGAGCGGCATTATAATGCCAATGGAGAACGAATAGGTACCAGTATGTTATCAGCACTGTAATGTGAACACAACAAGATTATATTGGAGCGAGAGTGGAGTGGGAGTGTATCGAGAGCGGAGCGTTAATGTAAATCGGACCTTACTCTTATATGAGATAGTAAATAATGATATCTCATTGAAATCGTCTCTTCAAACAAATAGGTACTTAAACTTGTTTTTACATACCTATACTTTTTCAAGCGTTTCTGTTATCAATCTTTCTGATTCGTAAATACATAACAACTTTAAGGTATATGCAGATAAAGTAAACAATATCCTCTTTATGGATGGGATGACTGAATTGTTGATACTACGTGTGTTATCTAAAAATATGAAAAAATTATAAATGACTTACCTGTGTAGTGTGTACACAAGACAGTATATTTAGGTTTTTGATAAAATTCTTCATCAATCATCGGCTGAATGATATTTTGATAATGATACATAGTACAAAAAATATACATACATATGTATGTATGTACATATATGGTATATGGGAATTTAATTTTGAATCATGTCCAGACGTTAATACAAATTTTTATAGTACCACTCCTAAAAAGTCTATCAATTATTGCCGCAAATTAACACTTTACAGTCCGCGTTTTCAGCATCTGAAATTAATTAGCCAGAACAACCGTAGACTCCGATCGCGATTAGCGATCACAAATACGTGCGCAAACAGGTGTTGACTTACAAAAAACACTCTCTTTGTGTGTTGATTTTTGTAAATATTTATAGAAGAATAACATAAACATAACACTTAAAAATGTAATTTTATATTATCATTCATTTCATTCACAGTAATGAATGAACTTTCTAACAGCAATATTTTTAATGAAATTTATACATACATTAGTATAAAATCCAATTAATCCACTGAAACCTAAATTATTAAATAGTTTGCTCTTGTATATCACCTATGACAAATTATTATTTAGTCCCGGTCATGTATTAAATGACCACCACTGACCTCAATCTGGTTCACTAAAGTTAAGTTTTACTAAAGTTTACCAAATTTTTTTTAACTTTAGTGAAACTCCACTGTAATATTTAATAAGGTTGGCAAAATTTTCGGCTCGTTTCTCGATTTTAAAAATTAATTTATGTACTAAAATTTGGCTTCTACAAACTTATCACCTTCGCTTGAGTGTTCTATTTTAATTTCTTTTGATACGCACTACACACGAAGGAAATCATTTGCGCTTACTTTTTGTCAATTTTCAAACCTTTTTTGATACTTATCTTGGATACGCTTATTTTACGTACAAAATATAAATATTTATAAGCAACAAATTGCAATTATTATTATTATTATTCACATTTTTCACATTTTTAACGATGATTTTTGTTTTTTTAGAAGGAATAAATTTAATGCCAAGAAAAATTTAAATTTTAAATTTCAATAGAGTCAAGTTTCATTTAAATTCTATGTATAAAATTTTTGATGTAGTCACCAATTTTTTTAAATATTTTATTTTTTTATAATTTTATTTTAAATGATTATAAAATCATTACTCAAACCAAACGAAAATTCCACGAATTACAAAGTGAATAAGTAACTAATCAATTAATTTTTTTGTTTTTATGTATGATTGTCTGAAAAGTTCAAATGTCACAAGTTAAAAGATGTCTAAATTTTAACTATTCACTTATAATTATGAATTACATTTATTAAAGTACTGAATGCATATATCATAATATTACTTAAATAAAATTAGAGTTTACTTAAAATAAGATAGAAAGGTGATCATGATTACTAAAGGTCCAGACACACCAAGGCGGTCATCTTGCGGTCTAAGTGGATATCGTATAATTATATTGTACTTATTAACTTATACCCAAACATTCAAGTAGGTAATAATTTCTGAACACAATTAAAGTCAAGTGAATTCGGATTTTCGTCTAAGAAAATATAATACGTGTTTTGGTCAGTTTGGCACGTTTTAGCTCTTATGTCATGTATGCAATATAATTTCTTAATTACCGTTCCGGGCGCCCGCCACGGTCTGTTTCTTTTTAGGATTTCTTTTTACGATCAAAAGTTTACGTAAACGTAGACGTAAACTTTTGATCGTAAACATCTCGTAAACGGTGCATCGTAGCGAAAAAATAACGAAATTTTTGAAGGCTTAAGCGAAGCAAGTTATGGGTATTCCGAACATATTGAGACTGTCAAAACCTACTTTTCGTAATCGAAAATTATCGATGTTGAAAATAACATTTTCAAAATTTAAATATGTAAATTTCTACATATTCTTTATCATTTCTATTATAAAATTCTCAAAAATTTTAGTAATTTTTATTTCCAGCATTTTTCTTTTATAATGACAGATTCAATTTACACGATTTTTATTCGTGTAAATCGAATCCACATATTGTGATATACATATTCGCGTACATTGAGGACTGATGTAACTTTATATCAAATATATAATATATGTACTTAAAAATCGTGTTGTTTGAAACCGTGTAATTCGGGGGAAGAGTACCCGTGTTCTTTGAAACCCGTGTTCTTTGAGACCCGTGTTCTTCGAGTACCGTGTTCTTCGAGTACCGTGTTCTTCGGGGGATGCCTGTATATCTATGAACGCTTCATAGCTAGTTTAGATTTAAATAAATAAATAAATAAATAATTCATTTTCTATTAAAATTATTGAAGATTCTATTTCTCTCTGCTCTCCACTTCACATTCATCACCGAAAAAGCTCTCTCATTAAAGAATTGCTTTCAAATATTTCTCTATAATGATTAAAAATGTATCAATATTTTTTATCTTACCAAGTGATCGGAAAACGACATTTCCTATTACGCAACTTAATGTTATTTCAGCAAATGGTGGCAATGATTCCAGATTAGAAGTATTCGGTTTAAATTAAAAGAATTATTTTTAAGCATTTCTCTAATGCTTAAGAATGTGTTGATATTTTTCTGGATTGCATGGTATGGTCCATTTCAGTTAAATTTAACCATGCTTCGCCACTTTGGATTTAAATAATTTCCGTTTTCTTGGCTTTATCTCTTTCATTATTGCATTTACGTAAATTTTAAATTTGAAGTTTGTCTTTAGAAAAGAATAGAAGGTTGATTTGTTTCGAATATAAGAATTATTTAATTTTTTATAGAAAACGCATGATCAATTGTATCTGAAATGAAGTATAGGTATACCAAAGTGGTCGTAAAACGACATTTCATATTACACAGCCAAATGTTATTCCTAATGGTTAATGTTATGTTATATTGAATGTTAAATAGATGCCTACTTACTATTTAAGGGTTTTCTATTTTGGTACCCAGATATAGATTAGTGATCAATTTATTGGACGCCATTGAAATTTCCTTACTTTTTTCAGCAATTGTATACAAAAGTTGACCTTAATGATTCTTAATTTTTATGTTTATCTCATTTCATCGTTATTTCATAATGTAATGTAACGTAATTCATTTTTGCAACAAATAAAAATACTTATCAAATTTTAGGGCTTTTAGGGTGTATGAATACGAATGTGAGGTTGACATGTTGATACAAATTACATGTATAATATCTTTCTTAAGACAATTTTTTTTATTTTAGAACCTATTAATGAAATTTTTACAAAAAGTAGAAAATTCAAACACTAAAATATTATAAACAAATAAATTGAAGTAAAAAAATGTTTTTTAAGAAAAAGCTTTCATTTAAAAATGGGCTAAAAAAAATAACTTTTGAGTGAAGTTTGAAACAATATGCAACATAATTTATAAAAGCTCGAGGCGTTATCATTAGTTATTTCTGTTTTGGATGTTTTGGATATAAGTGTAGCTATTTTACTTTTCAGTAGTTACCAAACTTAATCAAACGCCTCAAGCTTTTATAAATTATGTTGCATATTGCTTCAAACTTCACTCAAAAGTTATTTTTTTTAGCCCATTTTTAAATGAAAGCTTTTTCTTAAAAAACATTTTTTTACTTCAATTTATTTTCTACTTTTTAGTCTGATCACAATTAATTTAAAAAAAGAATCAAAGAAGTAATTTTTTTTTACCTATATTTTAATCGGTTAATTTACCCTAATCAGACATAACTATGGAAACAAAAAATTGCAACGTAAAATCAATGGACAATATTTGACAATTTGAAATGTCAAAAAGTTGCACAGGACTAAAAACCAACAATTTTGGTTTTGGGGCGAATTAGGACAAAACTAATTATACAATATTGCATTGTCATCAAGGTTACACACGTATGCAAAATTTGAAACCTCTAGCTCAATTAGAACCTGCCTAAATTTTGATTCCAAGATTTGATTTAAACCAACATACTAACATACCAAGTTAAATAAAAGCTTTTAAAAAGTCAAAATTTTTGGAAATTATGGAACTCTGTTTGGTATAAATTTTGTCATATAACTAAATATTGCTGCTGTACAAATACGATTATGGCTGACTGTTATATTAGATCGAAACATATCAAAATAACATGGCAAAAAATATGGGAGGCACTTTGAGACAAGAAACAGTTTAGCAACAAGTTCAAAGACCCACTCTTATGATGTCTATACAGAATTACTTCGGACTCAGTTGAGCATTATTTATTTTTTTTTAAATTATCAATAACTCCTGGCGTCTTGATATAAATTTCACTGCACTCCATGAATCATGATTTCATGAAATAAATTTCTTTATCAAAACATATCATTTTCATTTCATTGCAAGTCACTGTAAGAATTTTTAAGAAGTAACTGACATATTTACTCTTTCATTTCTGGTGATATCAAATAACTGAAATAAACATACATAACATGACTGTATATCAACATCAGCAAAACAGTGTTGTTTATTTAAATATAAAATACATACATATTTATATCTTACAATTACATAGTTAATGTAATGTTAAAATACTATACATATTTATTTTTAGAAATGTATTCAATACATATTTCATATACATATTAAATACATATAAGAACATGATAACTACGATAAGTGATATGTACAGATACGATTTTGAGTAAATAAGTATGTAAGCAAAAATATCATGTGAACACTGACATGAAGAGAATGCTAAGTGATACTGATAACGTGGAGAACGAAAATATTGCATACCTGTATACGTACATTGTATGGACTCATTGATAAGTGATAAGGGAAAGTGGTGGACAGATATATCACCTTTATAAAAATCCGTACTTATATATGTAAAAAATCCTAACAATAGGTCAAAATAAGATATTAATAGTATTTTACAATATAAGTTCGGTAAGCAGTGCTGCCAGATTGGGGGGTTCCCCTAGATTTAGTGGATTAGTGGACAGCCTAGTTAGACGTTATCTTGATCTATTTTTAGAAAAAATTAAAAAAAAAGTATCCCCTAAAAAATCCCTTAAAAAAATGTATCCCCTAGACTTCCAACTAGGCTGTAAAAAATCCATTAAATCTAGGGAAAAATCCCTCAATCTGGCAACACTGTCGGTAAGTTGCTTTTACTGATCGAGAAAATGTTGTGAAAACGAGACCCGCAGCATTTCTCGATCAGTATTTTCTCGATCACTTAACGCATCGTGTATTGTACAATATTTCTGCACGATCGATTTAAAATAATTAAAGAATAAAAATATATTAAATAAAAAATAAAATGCCGATAATATAGGTGAAATTTATATTTCTATGTTATGACATAGAATGCCATGAATAAATATTATAAGTATTATTAGCAACTAATACGAATCTTTGTAGTGACAATTGACAACTATATAATTATGTATTTGTAAATAAAAAATTAAGTGTCAATATTTCATTGGCGTGAGTATTTTTTTTGAATTTTCGATTAAAAAATTGAGGAATAGTATATTGTGCAATCAGTGCGGGAAATTGTCGATTGCCCACGAAAGCGAAGTTGAGCGCACTCACTACGTTCGTGCGCTCATTCGCTTGAGTGGGCAATGGACAATCCCGCACGAGTTGCACATACTATTTTTTATTACGAATTTGACATACTTTTTTCTATTATTATTACTATTTTTGACATTTTTATTACTTTTTAAAATAATATTTTTAAGTGTTCCTTTTTTTCTGAATTAATTATTGTTTAAATTACTTTGTTGGTGGTTTCTATAGAAATAATTATGAAATATTTATTAAATGAAAAATCAAGAGGCGGCTTTGCGTGTTTTGATTAAAGTTTGCGTGTTTTATTGTCAATCTGCGTGTGGAAAGTTACTTTCCGCACGCAAAAAAGTATGTGGGAAGAGTACAGTGGGCAAACAGCTGTTTTGCGTACAGAAACGTGTGCGTCAAGTTAGTACTTTTCCCGCATGAGTAATAAAAAATAGTTTGTTAAACTATATTAGTGAGAATAATGAAAACTGATGAAGCATTTTATTTTTGGCTGCAAATTTATTCTCGTAAAATGAAAGGAAGATTATGAAAACCACAGAAAATTTTAATGATTGAACGACCTTTTGAAATGTCAATAAAATATGAAAACTAATGGCAACAGTAATAATAATAATGTGCAAACTAGTGAAAGTTTTCATATTAATCGATTTATTTTCCTAATTGTTCAAATTGTACTTTTAATTTCAATATAATTAAATAACTACAATCATTTTTGAGCTAATTTGACTTACCACACTCCTATTCACTTACCACGCATCTATTTCACTTACTGCACTGTTATTTTTTGGTTTCCATGGATATAAACAAACGTTCGGGAAACGTAACTTACCAGCATTGTCAACAGCATTGGTAAATGCATGAAAATACACGATCGTGGAAAAAAGAATTTATGAGTGTTTTGTAGAGATCATTTTAAATAACTTGATCTTTTTTCTTATGTAAATTCAATAGTAACTGTGGTTGCCCCATTTGAAATGAACCCTACAGTAATCTACAACGGAATCTGTACAAGAGTACTACTCACCAAAATACTAAATTCTTCGCCGATACTGTTTTTTATTTTATTTTTATAAATTTAAGGGCATATTATGTTTTAACTATGAAATATATGGTCCATTTCACTTAAATTTAACCATGCTCCATCACTTTTAAATAGTTTCCATTTTCTTGGCTGTATCTATTTCATTATTGCGTTTACGTAAATTTTAAAATTGCAGTTTGTTTTTAGAAAGGAATAGAAGATTGATTTGTTTCGAATATAAGAATTATTTAATTTTTTAACGAAAACTCATGATCAATTGTATTTGAAATGAGGTATATCAAATATTTACTTTAATAAGTTATCGGAATGTTTAGTTAAAAGACGATCCATATACATAGTTTTTTTGATTTTTTTGTTAAGCTAATACCACGTTGACAATATGCCCAGTTCCATAAGATTCCACAGTCCTTTGACATAATTAAACAGTTTATCAATAGAGTATTTTCCAAATTTTTGAAAACTGCTTATATTTAAAGACTGGGACGAACGATTTAACATAAAAATAAAAATTAATTAATTAATATCTTTTTTTCTCTACTAAATCAATTAAAATCAAATTTATTTTTAATGGTTTTGAATATACCACCAAAACGCTCGGTGGTATGTGACGTCAACTTTGTGTAAACAACAAGTGAAATTGAGTTAGTAATTTACACAAAGTTGACGTCACATAGTGGACGTAATCGAACTGAGCGTTTTGGTGGTAAATTCAAAACCAATAAAAATAAATTTGATTTTAATTGATTTAATGGAGAAAGAAGACATTAATTAATTTATTTTTGTTTCTCTGTTAAATCGTTCGTCCCAGTCTTTAAATATAAGCAGTGTTCAAAAATTTGAAAAATACCCTATTAAAAATTATATGTACTTTGCTTGAAATATGTACATATGTATGTATAAGCGAGCTTTGGTTCTAATACAACTTGTAAGCCCATGGGGTAAATAATCTAATAGTTATAATGTTATAAAGACTCTAAACATAGATTGGTGAATGTACGAGCCAATGAAATGTGTGCGCACTTACTAGCAGCGTCTCGACGCTTATTCTCACCGTCTATTCGACAATTATTGGTACCTCCTTTATATTGAACAGACTATGCGTGTTACTGTTTTTGAATCAAATAATTATACATAGGCAACATACGTATACAATATATTTACATATATAATATATAAACTGTTTATCATATTGAGATACGAAAAGCAGTTGGGGGTACTTACTTAAATGGAAAATGAAGAATATTCTAGTAAAAAAATTTCGGAACTGATAAAAAGTGTTATTATTGAATGAATTTATATAAAAACCTTATCAAATGATTTTTGATAATATTAAAACCATACACAATACAGTCAAATCGCGTTATGAGACCGCTCGTTATGAGTCCGCCGATTTATATTTCTATTGTAAACATTCCCCCTCGATGACAGAAAAAAAATCCAGTTCAGTCTCTCGTTATGAGATCGGAACATTGTTGTTCAAATTGAGCTAGCAAGGGTACGATTAGTGAAACTCATAAATCATCCTGTCAGAATGTCTTTATTCACTAAAAGAATTTTTTTATAGGTTTGTGTTTACATAATACATGTGTAGTTGATCAAAGCAAGTTTTGTTCGTTCATCGCGCCGATTGTATTACAAACTTTGTTTGACTAACAATATTATTTACAATTTCTACAAACGATTTTAAAAAATTTTTAAAGAAAATATGTGTGGACAGTATCGTTTAAACTCCTGTCACACAAACTATAGAACGCATTTAGAAAATATTAGTAAATGCATTTATTAAAAATAGGTAGATTTTATGCTGCTTCCAACGAATAGTAATACTGCACTAAACATCCGGGCAATTTGATTACAAATAAGTACATACACACTCATACTCTTGAAAAGTAGGGGAAGTGAGAGTTACGGCGGTAGACTACCAAGGCCCATTTCACACCAAGCCAGTCGCGTCCAGTCAAGTCACGTCAAGTCTGACGCATCTTGATTCAACATACACCGATTCAATGCAATTACAACATAAATTGTATTTTTGCTTTCAAATATAATCAGTCGCGTCCAGTCAAGTCAAGTCAAGTCACCGTCAGCCCAGTCAACGACTCAACAAGTTGAATTTTTCATCAGTCAACGTAAGTCATTTGTCCATTGTACATGCGTATTAAGAGATACATACATATTATATATGTGTGTTGTGTATAAATCAAATCATAGAGCATATTTCTTATGCCATTTCTGGTATAATATATTATGTATGCATATTATGTAGTATATATTATTTTTTTAAATAGGTAATACATTATTCAAACGTTAAATCCTTAAATCATTGTCAAACATGGACTTAGAACAATTAATATTACTTTATTAAAAATTATCCAAAAATTTATGATCTTAACTTCCGCATTATTATTATTGCATTAAATAACAACATCCATTTTCAAATATCAAGTAATAACTAATTTAAACTGACTGATTTGACTTGACTTGGTCTATCTGAAAGCACCTAACTGGCTTGACTTGACGCATCTGGACTTGACGTGACTTGACTGGACCTGGGAAGACTTGACTGGTTTGGTCTGAAATGAGCCTAAGCACAAGTGGGGCTACTGGAGTTCTTAGAATTATATTCTCCTACAGCCCCGTAAGCGGAGTCATAAGGAGGTTCTACTGTATATCTTATTTCATTTCATTAATTGCATTATATTGCGCAAACAAATATCATTATGTATATGAACTACAAACGAAAATACATATTATGTAGAAGAAAATGATATCTCAAAATTTTGAACAGTCATTGCATCTAATTGTTAATAGCAACTTAAATATTACATTTTAGATTGTTAATTTTTTTGTCAATAAATTAATAAAAATATATATTAATAGAATACGAACGAGTATGTATATTATTAATTATTATTATGGTTACATATTTATTCATTATTCATTAATCATCAGTACAATGAAAATGATAAACTAACCTATAAGGAGTCTTGACATTCTCGCCGAGGCTGGACGAGGTTCCTCGTCGAGTTCCTCGCTGAGGTTGACTGAGCCAAATGAATAGCATTAAAACACCAACCGCGAGACACAACGAAATGACCCTCTACATTCTCGTTTCGTCCAACCTCGGCGAGAATGTGGAGACTCCTTAAAAAAAAAATATCTATACGAGCCAAAATATCAACAAATGGCAAGAAGAATTTGTGGCGCCTAGCTTTGAAAAATTAATCAAATCTAGGTACTATCAATAATCAAAAATAGTGTGTGACTTATTTGACGTCTTTCATGGTTAAAGATATTGTATAAACTTGCGTATTCGATTCGGATATAATTACAATGTCCTGATAGATGCTTTTGATAATGTTCGAAACTGAAGAGTTCTACTTGTCTATCCTGATTATAAGGAAAGAAATTTGTAAGGGTATAATTTTATTATTTTCTTCAAAATTACGTGCTTTTTCAGTTGTCATACTACACAAAAAAAGAATAATAACGAATAAAATTCTAGCAATTTCAAATTATTCTCTTTTTGACTAATTGAAGCATTCACGCTACCATTACATACCATTCCAAGCTCAGATATTACAGACATAATTAACTACGAAATTTTAAATTGTTCGATATTACCGTCAATAGGTAAAGTTATCTACGAAGTTTGGCGGGGTAATTCCATTGTGAAACGCCAGAAACTTTGTCCACTATCTGTGATCACTGACTGTACGTACATTTTCAAGATAAATAAAATTAGTTTATTGGCATGTTTACGTATCCACCAATGACGGAAACATTAAAATTGTTAAAAAGAATATAATTAAGAAGAATATAATGATAAATCTACAATGAGTAATAGACGAGGTGCTAGGTGACATTGAGTATGCATGAAAGAGGTATAGAATTTGACTTTTGATTATTGTTAGGGGGTCTTAGGTGAGTATAAAAACCCATGTCGTCGACCTCTGGGGTGGTTGACAAATTGGGAGGGAGGGGGAAAATTTGCAAAAAAAGCCGTTCGGGAGACCGTTTATATCTTGCTTAGTATTGATCGTAGAGTAATAATTTTTTTTTTTTAATTTGTTTGTAATGAAATTTTATAAAATTTATGTCATATGCAAATTTTGATATACTTGACGGTTTTCGTGTAAAAAAATGAAAATAGAAGGAAAAAAATTAAAGTTTAAGTATTTTTAGTATACAGGGCTAGTCAAAAGTATAAAAAAGTCAAAAATCTCAGCGGGAGAGCATTTTTGGGATAAACGATGAGGACAAAAGTTTCATTACTTGTTACGGCGCATCTGATGATGACCTTCACCTTGACCTCAAAGTCAAGGTTCAAGGTCATATCAAGGTCAAGTCCGTTTTTTATATGGCAACCCCCACTTTTGATTCCGGAAATGGAAAGAGCGGATAACTCTGCATCCGAATATGACCTTTATCGTGATCTCAAGGTCAATGATCAGGGTCAATTCAAGGGCAAACCCAATTTCTTAAATTTTACCATTATTTTTTGTTTTAATTTTTTACACGAAAACTGTTAGGTATATCAAAAGTTTGCGTATTACATAAATTTTAGATCATTTCATTGCAAACAAATTAAAAAAAATCATCACTCTACGGTCAATAATAAGCAAGATATAAGCGATTTCCCGATCGGCTTTTTCTCCAATTTAATCCCCTGGCCCACCAAGTTGTTGACCACCCTAGAGGTTGACGACATGCGTTTTCATACTCACCTAAGACCCCCTAATAATAATCAAAAGTCAAATTCTTTTAGTGCATACTTAATGACAGCTAGCGCCTGGGCAGTAAAAATCAGCATTTGCCCTTGAATTGACCCTGATCATTGACCTTGAGATCACGATCAAGGTCATATTCGGATGCAGAGTTTTCCGCTCTTTCCATTTCCGGAATCAAAAGTGGGGGTTGCCATATAAAAAACGGACTTGACCTTGATATGACCTTGAACCTTGACTTTGAGGTCAAGGTGAAGGTCATCATCGGATGCGCCGTAACAAATGGTGAAACTTTTGTCCTCATCGTTTATTCCAAAAGTGCTTTTCTGCTGAGATTTTTGACTTCTTTATACTTTTGACTAGTCCTGTGTAACGTACTGAATGCTCGTAGACCGAATTGGCCCCCTTCGCAGTGACCCACGTTTCAACGCGCGCCCGGCCTCCACCGATCGCACACAAAATTTATCACTAGTGAGGTTTTTTAAATTTCCCGCGGAAACTATTATATTGTAGTGAATAAAATTGTTATTTATAATCCTTATTTGTGTCTTTATTTGACTCCCGATTAAAATTCCATTTTAATTTAAGAAAAAAAAAGAAATAAGGTGTATAAATAACAATTTTATTCACTACAATATTATAATAGTTTCCGCGGGAAATTTAAAAAACCTCACTAGTGATAAATTTTGTGTGCGATCGGTGGAGGCCGGGCGAGCGTTGAAACGTGGGTCACTGCGAAGGGGGCCAATTCGGTCTACGAGCATTCACTACGTTACACCTGTATACTAAAATTACTTAAATTTTAACGTTGCCTTATATTTTCATTTTTTTACACGAAAACCGTTAAGTATATCAAAAATTTGCATGTGACATAAATTTTAGATCATTTCATTGCAAACAAATTAAAAGAAAAATTATCACTCAACGATCAATAGTAAGCAAGATATAAGCGATTTCTCGATCGACTTTTGCTGCAACTTTCCCCCCTCCTCCCAATTTGTCAACCACCCTA
Source organism: Brachynemurus nebulosus (assembly GCA_035578155.1). NCBI lineage: Eukaryota > Metazoa > Arthropoda > Insecta > Neuroptera > Myrmeleontidae > Brachynemurus > Brachynemurus nebulosus. The sequence goes on along the minus strand of JAPWDM010000099.1, from coordinate 16,656 downwards.
GAGCTCGACGACATGGGTTTTCATAGTCACCTAAGACCCCCTAACAATAATCAAAAGTAAAATTCTATACCTCTTTCATGCATACTCAATGTCACCTAGCACCTGGGGTTTAATATGTATAATCTAATACTGCAGGCTGTATTGCATGTGGATTAGCACGTACATATCTTAAAAATTAATTTATATTTCTTTGCAAAATTCCCCAGAATTTTCTAATATTTATCAACATAATATGTCGTATTAATTGCTCTAAGAAAAAGTGAATAGTGCAATCGGACTTTCATTATTCATGAATAACCTACCAAATTATTAAAAAGTAGAAAAATAAATTGTTCTCTGTTGTAAAGTACATAGATGCAGTTATGGGAATAATCACTCTTAGTGAGATGAATCACTTTTAGTGAGATGAATCTTTTGAATCCACTCATTGTGATGAGGCGATTCAATAAATTAAATCACTCTCTCACTTGACACAATTTGCTCACTCGTTTTTATGAATTGAATCACTCAATCACTCACTTTACACAACTGATTGGTACAACTTCAAATACGAATCAACAAATTCAGTCATACAGTTTATATATGAAACACTCACTCAAGTGAATGTGTGCTTGGAAACAATTATTATATCCGAATAAAATTAATATAATTATGTACTTAAATTTAATGAACGTAACCGATACAACAAATTAAAAAATTAATGCAGCATTAAAAATACACAGTTGAAAAGTAATAAAAATGAAAAATATTGATTGTGAAAATCTACAATAATTTGCTGTTTTGAAGAAAAACTAATTTTTGAAGACGTAATAATTTGACAGTAAACGGGCAAATTTTATTTTAAAATTTGAAAATATTGTAAAATAAAACACATAGTTGTTTCTTAGAATTTTTTTAATATCCATACTTATAGCACTTATAGTGTACTTAAAATTGGGTATGTTTTTATCTGGATTATTTTATTAGTCTATTATTATTAGACATTTGGATTAAATTTGATTTAAAATTTGTTTTACGCATTTTAAAAAATAAAAGAGAGTAAAAAAAAATTAAAATATTAGTTCTTAAAAAAAATATCAAGTTACACGTTATACCATAGTATTATTAGTGTATACGACATATATATATATATATATATATATATATATATATATATATATATATATATATATATATACGTTGTTATATACACAGTTGTAAAAAACAGATGTTTGTGGATACAAGTCTCTGTCGCTCTGTCTATTGTAATAAGTAAACTGAAACAGAGATTGAAAATTGAGTAGAATCTTATGTTATACATCCGTAAGTGAGTGAGTGAGTGAGTGAGTGTATGACATATACCCTTTCAACTCACGAGTTGAAAGAGTTGATTCAATTCTTTTTGACTGATTCAATTCAGTCAGTCAGTTGAGTGATTCAACTCAGTGAATTGAATCACTCACTCACTAGCCATCGCTACATACATAGATGTATTGCGTGATACACTGAACAAATTGCAAACATTTCTAAGAATATTACTTTTGAAATTTAAAATTTACCTTGAATTTAGAGATATATGTATATTTTTACAAAACTAAAAAGTGGTATTAATAAAATATTAGACTCTCAAAATCATCAATCAGGTTATTTTGTTTTAAATAGAATATCTATTTCTCGATGCTAAATATTAACACGTTAACGCAATACAGCGTTAACTACAAATTCATTCGTAAATCGTAATGCCGTGAGAGTTGCCGGAGATTGATAAAACCAAGATTATAACAGAAACATAATCGGAATTAATTAATTTTTTTTGGAGTATACATAACAGAGGTGTAACTATGTACAATGGAGCAGGTGGAGCAGCCATTTCAGAGTGTATGATAGAAAGGGGGGCGATAACGAAAAAAAAAGAGCTCAACAGAGGAGCAAAGTACATTATACATATTTTCTGAAGAAGCTGAAATATAAACTAAAGCAGTATCTAATTGTAAGTGTAGAAATTATTTACTGGTTAATCATTCGAAATATTCGATTATTTAAATTCTAAACGATTCTTTTTCCTAAAAATATACGTAGACTCTCACGAAAAAGTTCCTTAAGGTACTATTAGCGAATTAGGGATATTTTTTTCGATTTTTTTCTTCCCAAAGAGGAAAGAAACGTCAACTTCAACGCTCTCAATATAATAAAAAAAAAAATTATAATTAAAGAAAATTTTTTTTTATAAAATATAGATTCTAAGTTTATTATATTAAGCTCAAAATATAAATTTTTCACTTAAAAAAAAATTATTTCAAAAGAACCTTTTTTTTCAACTTCATTTACTGATAGTACCTTAAGCGTAATCTTCAACATTTTTAACACTCATGTGCTGGTTCCACGTGATTTTTCATTTATAATTTGATTTTAAACATTAAATATTGGCAATAAGAGTTATATTATACTCACGATTTTTTGCACGATCGTGTATTTTCATGCATTTACCGATGCTGTTGACAACGTTTGTTCATATCCATGGAAATCAAAAAATAACAGTGCAGTAAGTGAAATAGATGCGCGGTAAGTGAATAGGAATGTAGTAAGTGATTAGCTCAAAAATGATTGTAATTATTTATTTATATTGAAACTAAAAGTACAATTTGAACAATTAGGAAAATAAATCGATTAATATGAAAATTTTCACTAGTTTGCACATTATTATTATTACTGTTGGCATTAGTCTTCATATTTTATTGACATTTCAAAAGGTCGTTCAATCATTAAAATTTTCTGTGGTTTTCATAATCTTCCTTTCATTTTACGAGAATAAATTTGCAGCGAAAAATAAAATGCTTCATTAGTTTTCATTATTCTCACTAATACATATTATAGTTTAACAAACTATTTTCCTCAATTTTTTTAATAGAAAATTCCAAAAAAATATTCACACCCATGAAATATTGACACTTTTTATTTACAAATACAGTTGTCAGTTGTCACTACAAAGATTCGCATCAGTTCCTATATTTATAATATTTATTCATGGCATTCTATGTGATAACATAGAAATATAAATTTCACCTATATTATCCGAATTTTATTTTTATTTAATATATTTTTATTCTTTAATTATTTTAAATCGACCGTGCAAAAAATATTATGCAATACACGATGCGTTAAGTGCCTTTACTGATCTCGAAAATTGCAAAAACTCGACCCTGCGGGTCTCGTGTTCGCAACATTTTCTCGATCAGTAAAAGCAATTTACCGAACTTATATTGTAAAATACTATTACAATATAAGTTCGGTAAGTTGCTTTTACTGATCGAGAAAATGTTGCGAACACGAGACCCGCAGGGTCGAGTTTTTGCAATTTTCGAGATCAGTAAAGGCACTTAACGCATCGTGTATTGTATAATATTTTTTGCACGATCGATTTAAAATAATTAAAGATTAAAAATGTGTTAAATAAAAAATAAAATTCAGATAATATAGATGAAATTTATATTTCTATGTTATGACTTAGAATGCCATGAATAAATATTATAAATATTCATAACAACTAATATGAATCTTTGTAGTGACAACTGACAACTATATTTGTAAATAAAAAATTAAGTGTCAATATTTCACTGGCGTGAATATTTTTTTTGAATTTTCTATTAAAAAAAATTGAGGAAAATAGTTTGTTAAACTATATTATTAGTGAGAATAATGAAATTGATGAAGCATCTTATTTTTGACTGCAAATTTATTCTCGTAAAATGAAAGGAAGATTATGAAAGCCACAGAAAATCTTAATGATTGAACGACCTTTTGAAATGTCAATAAAATAAGAAGACTGATGCCAACAATAATAATAATAATGTCCAAACTAGTGAAAATTTTCATATTATTAATGGATTTATTTTCCTAATTGTTCAAATTGTACTTTTAATTTCAATATAAATAAATAAATACAATCATTTTTGAGCTAATTTAACTTACCACACTCCTATTTACTTACCACGCATCTATTTCACTTACCGCACTGTTATTTTTTGGTTTCCATGGATATAAACAAACGTTCGGGAAATGTAACTTACCAGCATTGTCAACAGCCACGGTAAATGCATGAAAATACACGATCGTGCAAAAAATACTATTACACCGATTAGATAGAAATACATACCTATACCTACATATACATGTACATATGTGTGTTGATTATTGGTCCTATATAAATACATACTATGAATAAATAACAAAGTTACTTATATTAGTTATATTTTACACTAGCGGAAAAAATTAAAGGATCAAAAAAAATTCCAAATTTTTAGCGCTTTTTCGAATGGCTGTATCTTCGTAAAAAATGGTCGTATCGGAGTCGTAAGCAAAGCAATTTAAAGCTGGAAGTTTCTAGTTTCGAGATCTTGTAATAAAAAAAATTTCAAAGCAACGTGTATCGCGCAATCCTAATAAATACATAGAAAAAAAATTTTCGAAATTTTTTCGGTTTTTTTTTTTTGGTCCACGGACTTGGAAAAAGTTGTCCGGCTTAACCACCATATGAACTGGATAAAATTAATGTTTAGTGTGCCTTTTACAGTTCAATGGATTCACAAAAACTCCACCGAGTTTCAATCTAATCCATCCAGCCGTTTTTTTGTTTCATTCGATTGAATTTTTGCAAAATTTAAAGATCGTTTTTTTGCTTTTAAACTTTCATAATCTTTAACAAAATGAAAAAAATTTTTCTCAGCTTTTTTCACATTTTTATCAATAACAGTATTTAAATTTACAGTCAGCCACACTCGTAATCGAACAGCAGCATATTTACTCATATGACAAAATTTAAACCGAATCGATTCCCATAATTTCCCACAAATTTGAACTTTTTTGTTTATAATATTAATATTTGGATCTTCTACTTCCTATATAAGCTAAAAAATTTCATTAGTAAGTAGTTTTTAAATAAACATAAAATTTAATAATCCTTAGGGTCAATTTTTTCATATATTTACTGGAAAATTAAAGGAATTTCAATAGAGTCCAAGGAATCGATTATTGATCTATGCTACCAAAATAAATTCTACGGAAAGGGCTTAAATTGTAAGTAGGCGACTATTTAACACTTAATATGTCATAAAGGACCACAAACAGGATAATAAACTAGAAAATAACTCTTGAAATATGGATAAAAAATTCTACATCTTGTTCTAAATTGTCATTTTTGAATGAATAAATTAACAAAATTCCACCAAAGAGCCCTAAAATAGCAAAGAATTTTCGCACTAAAAGAATTTCTCGCGTTATTAAAGCACGCGATATATACCGTGGGAAAAAATGTATGTAAATAACAGATATAAACAAAGATAGATAGATTGTTCTGGAAATTACGTTAATAAGGATTCCGAATCTCGATATAACAAAATATTCACAGATCAACGTAAAATTAAGATTTTCATCATTGACCTTGTCCTTAAATCCTTGTTTTCGTACATTTTAGAGCAATGTAAGTTTCATTATTTATTTATGTTACTTACCACGTACATTCCCACGGTATATATCACGTCTTTCAAAAACACGAGAAATTCTTCTAGCACAAAAATACTTTGCTAAGTAATCCTTTCACTTAATCCTGACCATTTTATCACTTTTTTATGGATTTTTGTTAATTTTTTTATTAAAAAATAAGAATTTATAGTAAGACGTAATATTTTTTATCCATATTTCAAGAGTTATTTTCTAATTTTTTATCCTGTTTGTGGTCCTTTATGACATATTAAGTGTTAAATAGTCGCCTACTTACAATTTAAGCCCTTTCCGTAGAATTTATTTTGGTAGCATAGATCAATAATCGATTCCTTGGACTCTATTGAAATTCCTTTAATTTTCCAGTAAATATATGAAAAAATTGACCCTAATGATTATTAAATTTTATGTTTATTTAAAATAAAAGTACTTACCTACGTAAATATACTTCTAAATTTGAAAATAAAGTAATTCATTTTTGAAACATATAAAAATATATATCAAATTGTAAGGTGTTCGAATACGAATGTGGCGTTGGACATGTTGATACAAATTGCATGCATAACATTTTTCTTAGAGAATTTTTTTTTAAAAACTAGGTAATAATGAAATTTTTTTAGCTTATATAGGAAGTAGAAGATCCAAATATTAATATTATAAACAAAAAAGTTCAAATTTGTGGGAAATTATGGGAATCCATTCGGTTTAAATTTTGTCGTATGAGTAAATATGCTGCTGTTCGAATACGAGTGTGGTTGACTGTATAAAAAAAGAAAATTTCTTAAATAATTTAAAAAAAAAATTTTTTTCTGAAATTTTTCAAAAAATTTTTGAAAAATTTTTTCAAAAAATTCTTTAAACTTTTTTTTTTTTAATTTTTTAAGGTATTTTATTTTTTTTATAAATTCAAATACTGTTATTGATAAAAATGTGAAAAAAGCTGAGAAAATTTGTTTTTCCATTTTGTTAAAAAGTATGAAAGTTTAAGAGCAAAAAAACGATCCTTTAAATTTTTCAAAAAGTCAATCGAATGACACAAAAAAACGGCTGGATGGATTATATTGAAACTCGGTGGAGTTTTTGTGGGTACATTGAACTGTAAAAGGCACACTTAACATTAATTGTTTGCTCGTTATTTTTAATTTAGCGCTGGATTTTTCAAAAAGTCACCAAAAGCTCGTTTTTTCTTGATTTTTCAAATTCATGTAAAGTATGCAAAAAAAATTTGTTCCGAAAAAACAATGACTAATCCTTGTAAGGAATTTATTCGAGTTTCTAAAACCCATCTTCAATTTTCTGTGTGATCATTGGTTGCTGAGGTATCGATGGTCAAATACGAAATGGTCCTTTTCCATTCAAAGCCCGATATCTCAGCAAGAAGTGGTCGTATAAAGGTCTAAAAAAGCAAATTAAAGCTGAATGAACAGGTTATCCGGTTCATATGGTGGTTAAGTCTGAAAAATTTTTCCAAGTCCGTGGACCAAAAATTTTTTGATCCTTTAATTTTTTCCGCTAGTGTATTATTCGAGCTAAGAAAAAATACACAAATATTGTGATATGATGCATAGTGTGGTGTGTCCAATTCCAATATTAACACTTGGAGGGGACCGTCTTATCGGTTGATGCTTGATAAACGTTGATAACCCAACGTCTTTTTGATAACCGCCAGTGTAAAAATGTTACTTATTTTAAATGTGTAAATAATGATTTCTTTTGTATTATAATTAATGCCCGGACGTATAGTGCAGGTCATAAATTATCCTGTCAAAAATTGACCAAAAAACGTATCACCATTCGTTAGAAGCGGCACATAATTTATCTATTTTTCATAAATACATTTATAATTATAGTCCGGATAAAATAATTTTTCACAGGACCGGCTTAACGATTTCAGTGTAATACTGTTAAACTGCTTGTATTTATGTATGAGTCTGCTAGAGCAAATAATGTTCCTTTACATACATACATACATAAACTGATTAAATTAAATCGAATTAACATATGTTTTAGAAAATATTACTAATTTTTCCTTAAAAAATGTTCATACAAAACTAGTATATCTTGCCAACAAACTATACACAAATAAAAGTATACATATTAAGAAAAGAAGATGTAACGTTAATCATGTGTTATCTAATAATTAATAAAATATTATAGAGGTATTTATTTCATTTTTGCTAACTAATATTTTTTTTTTGTATATACTTTTGAGCATTGAATAAATAGTGGGAATACACTTATATACACAATCTATATTATGAAAATGAAAAGTGACTGAAGTGTTGACGAATATGGATGGTTAAACAAGAGGGGATTTAAAATTTTTCTAGATTAACTGATGTTATATTTGTTAGTATAAATATTTTTAGAACATTTATTAATAAATACTCTCAAATTACAACAAAAATCACATAAAAATTAAAAAATATTCATTACCATCGATAGTTTGTAGGTATTCTGTGTTTGTAGATTATCAAAAGTGTTAATCAATATGACGATTTTGCTTCAAAAAAATAATATCTAAAAAAAAATTGTATGGTCCATACAAATATTCTAATATCAATAGTATCTGTGGTTAAAAATACAAATAATACATACGTACATATTTATACGTACAACACGTACGATGTCATCAAAATGATGTTTTGTTTATGGGTTTGAATGAAATGTACAACTAGATTAAATATTGCTTGATTTACATTGCATGTGTATGTACCTATGTAGAAAACTAAAAATTTTAAAAAATTGTAAACAAGGTACATATATAAAATTTTAAAAAGTTAAAAAGAGATAAGGAGTTTGTTTATCAATTGATGCTGAAAGACAGCCGCAAGACAATAAATTTTGTTTTATATGTACCTGCCAGCTAGTTAGACAAATAAATATTGCAAAACTTTAATTCAACAAAATTTGGGGCCCCATTTTATTTTTGATATAAATCTCACATAATAAAATTTTTCTAAAAAGTTTTTGCTTCTCTATGTTGAATTTCAGTAAATTTTCAGAATTCTGTTATTTCTGTTGTAGCAGACTCATACATAAATACAAACAGTCTAACAGTATTACACTGAAATCGTTAAGCCGGTCCTGTGAAAAATTATTTCATCCGGTCTATATTTATAATTTTTTTCTAAATGCGCTTTATAGTTTGTGTGACACGAACTAAAGAGGTACTCTACAAATATATTTTGTTTTGAAAACAATAAAATTTCATATAAACAACATAGTCGCTCAATTTAAGTTTGTAACATCACTCGCGCGACGGACGAACACAGTTTAATTTGATCAACTACATGTGAATTATGTAAACATCTATCTGAAGAAAAAAATTTTTTTCATACACTGAAACTATAAATCATCCTGTCAAAAAATTGAATTGTTGATAAAACATATATGAAAGGAGCGTGTCTTGTAAATTTTTATGAGGAGATATTTCTTGTACAAAGATACAGATAAATTAAAACTATTACATAATTCGATTTCACCACTGGGTTGGTCATCGAAAAGATGCTTGAATAGCGAAATCTGGCAAAAGTTCTAGAATATTCTTTCAATAATCAGAAAAGATATAAAAAATCCTTAATCAATGGATTGACCAACGAAAAAGTAATCAAGTACCGATATTTAGAATAAGTTCTAGAATATTCTTTTTGGAAATTAGAAAAAATATCGAATATCTGATTTCACCACCAAATTTTTCATCGAAAAGCGATCAATTAACGGAATTCGGCAAAGGTTCGAGAATATTCTATTCTGAAAATAGAAAATATATCCAAAAACCGACTTCACCATTGGTTTGGGCATCAAAAAAGTGTCCAAATAGCAGAATTCGTCAAAAGTTCTAGAATATTCTTTTTGGAAATCAGAAAAATTATTGAAAATTTTGCATCACCATTGGATTGTTCATCAAAAAAGTGACCAAGAAATGAAATTCGGTAAAAGCTCTAGAATATTCTATATGAAAATCAGATAAGATATCCAAAACTTGATTTCACCACCGAATTAGATAGTTAAAAAGGATCCATGTAGCGAAATTTAACGAAATTTCGAGAATGTTCTATCTGGATATCAGCTAGGATATCGAAAAATTTACTTCACCATTTGTTTAGTCATCGAAAAACAAGTTAAATGCAGGTGAAAACATTTGACAAAAGTTTCTATTCGAAAATTAATAAAGATGTCGAAAAACCAATATCACTATTAGAAGAATTATTGAAATAGAAGCTAAATAAAGATATTTAACAAAAGTTTTAGAATGTTCTGTTCGAGAACTAGCAAAGGTAAAGAATTATTTATCATAAACTGGTTATAATTGATGAATTTAGGCTCCATTTTTCCCATTGATTTGGTCAACGATAGTGTGTTTTTAAAAAATTTGACAAATCGTTACTTTTCGCAATCGTAAACTTTAATCGTAAATATCTCCTAAACGGTGCGTCACAGCTCAAAAATAACGAAATTTTTGAAGGCTTAAGCGAAGCAAGTTGTGGGTATTCCGAACGTATTGCGACTATCAAAACCTACTTTTCGTTATCGAAAATTATCGATACCGCGTAACTTGTCATAAATTGATTATAATTAGTTAATTTAGACTGTTAGTCCCATTGCTCTGGTCAGTAACCGAAAAATTTTATAAAAAACTACTTTTCGTTAACTTTCGCTATCGAAAACTTTAATCGTAAATATCTCCTAAACGTTGCGTCGTAGCTCAAAAATAACGAAATTTTTGAAGGCTTAAGCGAAGCAAGTTGTGGGTATTCCGAACGTATTGCGACTATCAAAAACTACTTTTCGTTATCGAAAATTATCGATACCGCGTAACTTGTTATAAATTGATTATAACTAGTTAATTTAGACTCTGTTAGTCCCATTGCTCTGGTCAGTAACCGGAAAATTTTATAAAAAACTACTTTTCGTTAGCTTTCGCTATCGAAAACTTTAACCGTAAATATCTCCTAAACGGTGCGTCGTAGCTCAAAAATAACGAAATTTTTGAAGGCTTAAGCGAAGCAAGTTGTGGGTATTCCGAATGTACTGCGACTATCAAAACCTACTTTTCGTTATCGAAAATTATCGATACCGCGTAACTTGTCATAAATTGATTATAACTAGTTAATTTAGACTCTGTTAGTCCCATTGCTCTGGTCAGTAACCGAAAAATTTTATAAAAAACTACTTTTCGTTAACTTTCGCTATCGAAAATTTTAATCGTAAATATCTCCTAAACGGTGCGTCGTAGCTCAAAAATAACGAAATTTTTGAAGGCTTAAGCGAAGCAAGTTGTGGGTATTCCGAACGTATTGCGACTATCAAAACCTACTTTTCGTTATCGAAAATTATCGATATCGAAAATAACGATATTTCCAAAATGGATGATATAAGGAAATAAAGTATTCTGTCAAATATATAACATCAACTATGAATTTTCGTTGTCAAAATCTTTCGATCGAAAATAGATTGCAAATAGTATCCAATTTTTTTAAACTTATGGTTGTGATTTTTTATATCGTCAGTCATGTTTGTTTATTACATTTTTATGTTCAGTAAATAATCAGAAGATAAAATAATATTTTCCTGCCTTTTTTGCTTGTACGATAAATTTAAGAAAAAGTTGGAAAAAGTAGGAAAAATTAAGATTTTCTTTTTTTCAAGCAAAAGGTAGGGGCGGCATTTTTCATGGTGCCTAGGGCGACATTCAGGGTTAATCCGGCCCTGTAACTAACATCTGCAACTAAAAACTAAATTACTTATTAGTTAATACTAATAGTTGAATTTTTCAGTCATTAGTTGCAAAAAAGTATTTTTGTCATTGGTTTTTAATTATTAGTTGCAACTAACATCTAGGCATCTAGCCAGTAGTAACTACTGTTTTGTTGAAAATTAATAAATGTTAATAAAGTGTGCTACACTTCACTGAAAGTATCATTTTCCTTTGCATTTACATAATAACAATTAAAATTTGTAAATGACTATAGATATTGAAATTACAGTTTATTTTCATTTTTTAACCCCTCATACTTGTTTTTGCGCTACTGGAGAACTTGACAGGATGATTTATAGTACACTATAGAGTCCGGGCTCTAATTATAATATAATTGTAATGTTAATATCAAAAATATAAATATGCGGTGTTATGCGCCAATTGCTTTGAAGATGGATTCGGCAATTTAAAAATATACTCAATCAAAAATCAGTATTGACCAAGAAAAGGTATATGTATATTACAAATTATCATATTTCCTACAGATTCATCAGTGCTGTTGGAAAAATAAGTTGATTACATGCTCAAATAATTAGTAAACACTGATTATGTTAAAGCATATTCAAGAATTTAATAATTCGGAAAAGATAATATAAATTTTTATGTTAATAATTTTTAAGCTTACATAAATTGAAACATAAATTTATATGTACTAGAATCAAAATACCTAATTTTTTTCAGTATTTTTATTTACCTATTTTACAGTAAATTCAAGAATCTTGTTCGTAATAATTTGCTCTCAAAGTAGTCCTGCAAAACTCAATAGAAATTCACACCCTAAGGGTGTAAAATAAGGGATGAAAATTTTTATAGAAATGTTAAATGTTGCATTCAAAATTTTCTGTGTCACGAAATATTGTCAGGTACATTATAACTAATAAAAATCAGAAGAAATTTCTCAGCGCGCCCACTACAATAATATTTTCAACAAATAACTATTTTTTGAAAAAAAAAAAATACAAACTTTTGATCGTATATGTTGGTCTAGTACAAGGATTACCAAATCCTTGTTTAAAGATTTTTTAAAAAAAGTAAAAAGACACTAGGGAAAGTTTAATATCGGGCTTCTAAATCTGGCAAATTTAATAATAATAATAATAATAATTATTCGCAAACTTAATTGATAAAAATATTGAACATTATAATCTATATCTATATATATAAAAATCAAAACTGACTGATCGATCAACACACAGGCTAAACCGCTCGGCCTAGAAACGTGACATTTTAAAACAGGGATTTCTTATATAATGTAGGTGAGCACTAAGAAGAGATTTTTAGAAATTCACACCCTAAGGGTGTAAAATAAGGGATGAAAATTTTTATAGAAATCGGTAATTTTTTTAGATAGAAATATGGAAATTTGTGTTAGGTTACTGGTTTGAAAACAAAAGTTTCATTGCTTTTAAAAATTCATCCCTTAGGGGGGATGAAACAGGGCAAGAAATTTTAAATGGAAGTTTGTTATTTTTAAAATTAGAAATGTGGAAACTGATATGGTATGCTGTGGTATGGTATGCTGGTGATTTTAAAACTGTTAAAAATTCATTTTTTAACCTGTAAATTCTAATCCTAATCCTAACTAATATTATAAATACGAAAGTGAGTTTGTTTGTTTGTTTGACTTGCTTTCACGTCTCAACAGCTTAAACAATCCACTTGAAACATTGCACAAACATAGCTTGGGAGATGAAGATGGTTATGATCCGGGAAAATATATCATTTCCCGAGGGAAAATTTATTCAGTTATGACAGTTGACTATAAAAAAGCGGATTATTGGTTTCAACTTTGTATATTATTAATACCCCTGTCGCAGCATCCTGCTAAACATAGCGACGCCCGGGGCAATAACCCGGGTTTGCCCCCCTTAGATCCGGGCCTAAATAAAATAATACATATTGTTCAACGTAAGTATATGTAGTCCACAGACACACAATAGTACTGAATATAAGTATTTAAATTTTTGTCAATAATATTGTAGGTGCACATATAGGCTTCAATATGTATTTTTCCGATGATTTTGTTACTTTAAACTGGATACTTTTTGAAAACCTTGGATCAGAAAACAAATTCATTTTCATCGTTTTTAAACTCCATTTTTAAAATTTGCGGGCCGTACTTTGAAAGCCCCCGATTTAAAATCTAAACTCCATTTATTCCAATTTTGGTAACCCGTTTTCTATATTATAATTATATTTAATAGGAAATATGGTTTCTCCACCATTTAGCCGGCCATATGTAAATTAAATGAATATTAAAGATTACAGAAATGTTTAAAAGCAATTCCTTCACTTTAAATAGAATTCTTGTCGACTGGAATCAGTTCTACCATTATTTTGATTAACATTCGATCTTGTAATATGAAGTGTCGTTTTTCGACCACCTGATCTACAATACTACAATGCAATTCAGATAAATATCGACACTTTCTTAAGCATTACAGAAATGCTTAAGAAAGCCCCTTTAATACATTTTTTAACTAAACATTTTAACATAACTATATATGTCACGATTAGATTTTGTGGAGCTAAATGTAAGTGCATACGTATTATATACTGCAAAAGCAAATGTCAATGAAAATTCCATTATATATCCCCAGTTGAGTGACTATGAATGATGAAAAACAAGTTAAATGGGATGGAAAGTGTCAAAAAATATTCTTGAAAAACAACAATATGTATGTAAATTTATCACATGCATATTTAAATTATAAAATTGAGAAAGGAAATTTATATTATTTTTAATAGACGATCTACTATAACCTTTATGACATCTAATAGTGATAAAATTTTTCTATAAAATATATAAAAATGTTTTAATGAATTTATTATAATAAGGAGACAATATAATAAATTATTTTATATTTGCAAATTCTTTAATTGGAGCTGATAGGGAATATTTAAAATCAACATAACATACCCTTTAATAACATCTACAATAGTGTCTTTTTAAAAAAAAAATTCATCTTAATTAATTTTATTCTAAAAATATTTTAATTGGAACACAGTAATGTTTAAATACAAAGCAATACAGTTATCACTGTTATCAGCAATTTTTATGAATTATAATTGACTGTACCTATTTTGAATTCATCAAAATAAATAAGTGCTTCGCTACTTGTAAATTTTGTACCGAATAAATATTTTTTTTAAAATATTTGATCTTTTGTCTTCACAGCTCTTTTTCAGGAAGTTGGAATTGTTATGAAATTAGGAACTACACCGCAAAAACTGGTAGATATTTACGTATTAAAAAATATATGCAGATATCCAAACATTGATAATTTTGCAAAAGTGCGATAATTTATACTTACTATGACAAAAATAACGGAAACGCATAAAAAATTAGTTATTATTTTTATATATACAATATTCAAAACATAATTTAATCGAAGTTAAAAGAGTTCTTTTTTCCTAAACTATTACAAAAACAGCAAATATCCCTGTCGCAGCATTCTGCAAAACATAAAACACTGAAACGTAGAAACAATTAAAAATTTATACAACAATTTAACAAAAATTTATAAACGCTCCGCTCTTGGTACGATATCGCTACGCTCCCGTTTCGATAAAATATTCTTACACAAGAAAGAATGAGTGTATTCACATCATCGCTCCGATGCCGCTCCGGTATCAGTCGCGGTCCAGTCCCGCTCCAGCAACGCTCCAATACCAATACCACTCAGGTAATATTTTATCGGAGTGATATCAGACTTGTTATTGACGTGTACCTCTAGTGTAAACTCTACACTTTTTTTAATCTACTCCGCTCCGCTTGCATTCAGTTGTTATGAAAAAGATGTTTGTATCGAACTGCGAGCATTAGAATGTGAATGGAAAACCAACAGGTATCAGCACTGTACCTAATGTGAACACAACAAGATTATATCGGAGCGAGACTGGAGCGGAAGCATACCGATATCGGCACTATAATGTGGATCGGACCTTAATGTTTTGTTAGAGATACATAGTTGTGTCACTAAAAAAGATGCTATGGGTATTATAAGCCAAAAATTTTAATTTTTTGTAACCCAAAGAGTGGTATGGGAGACTTAAGTTCAATAAAAGTAAAATTTTTACGGTAACAAATTAATAAAAGCTTATAAAAAACTGAAAATTAATTTGAAGATATGTACATATGTAAGTTGTATACTTTTGATAAAATGTTATTAGAAGTAACAGCTTGATTTTTTAATTGAAAAAAAAAAATAATATAGGTACCTAACAAGACAGAAAAACCGTTTTAACACCTTAACTTGTTTAATTGCTAAGGAGGAAACGAGATATGAGCCTCGACAATAAAACTTTTCTACCTTTTAAATAAAATATTTTGATACAATATGTGTTAGGAAATTACATTTAACATTACATAAATTAATTGTTTTATTGTGCCAATTAACTCATGAATCCATAAATTTTATATTTCAGCGGAAAACTAATAAATTCATAAATCGTCTTATCATTAATTTATAAAATATTCATAACTACGTATATGAACCTATAAAATAAAAATATAGTAATTTAATTGTGAATCAATAACAAATATAATTACAATCGACAACAAAATACGTATAAATACTAGTATGCACGTAAATTTACACATATTTTTATAAATAATTCAAAATAAACATTATGGACGATTCTACACTATTGGGACTTTTGGTGACTTAACTATTTACTACCTTTTCATTTAGTTTTGATTGTGTGAAAAGTACAAATTATAAGCAGTTTATATATTTAAATCAACCAATAGTTATTTTAATTTTTTTTCATAACGAACAGAAGAAAATCAGATACCAGGTGGTTTAACCAGAAGAGGACCCGGATTCTTTGGTAAGTTTTTTTTGTTCATCATACAAATCAAAAAGGCATAAATGGGAATTAATTTTTCGACTAATATAGGTATTTTATTAAGGAAGACATACATATTTTCTACTTTTAGTTTATAATTTCAGTAGTTTTGAACTAATAATTGTTTTATTATGTCTTTCACTAAAAGAGTGAGAGAGTGCTTGTTACATTACGCCATTAAAAGTTAGGCTAAATATGAAGAGCGTTATCATTTTTAAGGAAAGGTGGCCTCAATTACTACAAAGCCGATATCAAAATTATACCATCATTCTGATTTTAACTAATAATTATTAAATTGTGTTAGTTTAAAATAGGGATATTATATTCTTGCAAATATCTTAAAGAACCTACTTAATTTGGGTTAGCCAAATTAGAGCATATTTAAATTCTAATATAAAAGATGTCAAGTTTTATTTTATTTCAATGTGTCCCTTTTAAAATGATAGAAAACTTTACCTTACATAAAATAAATTTACGATCCACATTTCTACCAATACCGTAGAACTTCCCATATATACTTGATGTCTACGTACGTATTTTAACAAGAACAATAAAGAAAAAAGACTAAA
>JAPWDM010000098.1:0-137327 GCA_035578155.1 Brachynemurus nebulosus | reverse complement strand
TTTCTTTCAGTACGTTCAGGTCAACATACTTATTCATTATTTTTTCTATTATATGAAGATTTCCCACTCCACTTTGAAACATCCACCCCCAAACAGATTGTAAGTGGATATACCGATTACCGATCCATCACCATATTTGATAGTACACATTAGTTTAACAATTTTTTCTTGAATTTTTCAGTCAATTCTTTCTACATAAAGTATACATAAAATACATAAAGTAGAAAGCAGAAAGAATTAACTGAAAAATTCAAGAAAAAATTGTTAAACTAATTCGTACTGTCAAATATGGTGGTGGATCGGTAATCGGTATATCCACTTACAATCTGTCTGGGGGTACATGTTTCAAAGTGGAGTGGGAAATTTTGGTTTAAAATGTTGGTTTAAAATTTCAGCTACTTGACGAGAACTGTTCAGGTTTTAGCGAATTTCCAAATTGGAAATGCAGCCACTCTCATGACACGACTTGAAACCGGGACTATGACATAAATTTTTTTTAAGGTAGCATACTTATATATTAATTTTATATAAAACTTTATAAATTTATAGTCCCGGCATATATATATATATATATATATATATATATATATATATATATATATATATATATATATATATATATATATATATTTCATTTCCAAAGTCAAAAATATAGGTTTCTATTTCATAAAAAAAAAAAATAGAATAAATTCCCCCTCCCGGTCTCGGTAATAATTGACTGATGAAATTAAAGTGACTCACCCAATATATATATATATATATATATATATATATATATATATATATATATATATATATATATATATATATAGGGTGAGTCACTTTAATTTCATCAGTCAATTATTACCGAGACCGGGAGGGGGAATTTATTCTATTTTTTTTTTATGAAATAGAAACCTATATTTTTGACTTTGGAAATGAAAAGAGAGGAAAATTTTACGTCAAAATACTTAATTTGGTTTTTGGTAAAAATGACCTTTGAAGATTGTAAACCGTTATAGAAAATCTTTTGAAACTGAAGTTGAGGTTCCATTTACGATTTTTAAATTTTAACCCTTTGCACTCGAACCATTAGTTAGTATGGGTACTCGACAGTAGTTTTAATAAAAAATTATAATACATCAAAGATAAGTATTTTAAACAAAAGTAGTTTACTTACATATTTTATTTTCATTTGCATATTACAAACATTATATTTTAATATTAAATTTTATAATTTTCCGTAGTGTGATATTTGAAGTAAAGAATCGGATGGCGCCTGAGAGGCGCCTTTCGAGTGCAAAGGGTATTTATTGTGTCGCCGTGGCGGCGCCTATCGAGTGCAAAGAGTTAGGTTTAATTTGCGAAATATTGAGCTCTGATGAAGTTGAGTAATATATATATATATATATATATATATATATATATATATATATATATATATATAGGTATATACCAAAGAATTTTAAAAATTATCAACTTAAATTTTAAATGACTACGCTATAGTCTAATTTACATGTGATCTAGCCCGTACTTGATGAATTTTTTTTTTCAATTTTTCTATACTTATTCAAATATATTTAGGCCCAGTATTATAAAGGACAAGTAAATCAACGAATAACTAGGTAACTAATTATTCTAAAAATAAAAATAGTTTGCAATTAAATTTTGGTACAGTATTATAAAAGTATCTTATGATTTAGTTTAGTTAGTGGTCGATTAACCTATAATATGTTGCAAATATATTTTTATTTCCATATATTTATTATAAAAATTAATTATGTACCTCTAATTTGTATTACGGGTATAAAACCTGTTTGATATGTATAAATATAGACATAAATAATAATATTTGCAAAAATCTTTCAGAACTGTTAAATTAATCCCCGAATAAAATTTAGTTCACAAATTTTTTTATTTGTCGTTTATAATACTGGCTCTTATAATATCATCTTGAATCGACTAAAAAAGTTATAACCATGACGCTGTGAAAACTACACGATTATAATAATCAACATTCAAGACGTTTACAAATGATTCTACGGTTATATGTAATGTTTATTTTCCAAAACTCTAGGTAGGTACTTATTTTAGGTACATAACAAAAAGTTGATTAGTACTTTGTTAGTTTAATACACTAAACTTTGGTGAATATGACACATGAGAACCGCTTTGTAGATGACATTTACCTAACAGTGACATGCAATTGTATGTCACTGTTATATGATTATTCGAGTATGTTGAGACTGCAGAGACAACACAGAACATAAGTCAAAATTACTATTTTGAGATAATATATACCATAAATACCATTCTCCAGTTACAAGTACATAACAATATAGCCAACTACCCTAGTGGGTATACTGGGTTTGCATCATTTTATGTTAGTACCATTGTTATCAACTTTATTCATACATTGTTGAATAAAAGGTTGTGATATTGTACCTACCTATTATTTTCAAGTGTATTCATATCATATATAGAAATGTATGTTTAGAGTTTGACCTCCGCCTTCGCTTCATTCGCCATTTCAAATTATTAATTATTTTTTTCTGCTAGCCTATATTTTGTTGTACACTACTATGTAGTTGTATGGGTTTTTGAATTTTATTTTGTTCATTGTTTAAAAAGTTTGAAACAATTTAAATCTGTTAACAAAAGCACAATGGGTAATTGAAATAGATTTTAACGTTATGTGGGCGCGTTTGGAGTAAAATGGTACTAATATTAATGTATTTTGTAGGTTTGAGTGTGTTACAATAGTAGGTACCTGCACGGTCTACTAACTTTTTATCTTTAAAACTTAAAATAATTTATAAAATTCTTATTAGTAAATTCGTACTTGGTTTTTACAGCCGCAGATATTTTTTTCCGCCAGATTTCTTTTACTTCTTCTTTTTTTATACTGTAGACCAGGACTTCTTAAACTATGGGTCGAAAAAATTTTTTGTAATTCTAGCAAGTCACAAAAATAATAAATAATAAAAAATAAACCATGGCGACAAATGCGTTTGATTCGTAATTTCTAGTTTCTACAGTACATTTTATTTATATTGACGCTTTATGTAATATTCGAATTTTACTGTTTCATGGATCAAAAAATGCATCGAAAAAAATAAAAAAAAGTTAAATGTCACCTTTCTGTTTGTATTTTTTTTTTAAATTTTATATCACCATATGCCATTTATCTTCACCAAAAATTGGATATTTATTAAGAAACATTTTTAATTATTTTACGTATGTGTCTAAATATTAGAAATATATTATTTTATATAGGTAGATATTTTTTTTCAAAATGCAGCATCATACAACATTACTGAACGCAATCTTTTTAAAATCGTTTTAAAACAATTTTAACTAAAGTCATCTTGAAATGGTTTTATTAATACGATACAATTAAAATCAAGTTAACATGCTTTTAGTTAAAATAATTTTAAGCACTTTCTCATTAATAAGGCTGTTAATGTTTAAAAGCGGTGGCAACTCTTGTGCGGCTAAATTTTGTTTAGGCCATTGAAAAGAGAATTCTAATTTAAGTTTTTTCCGAGTACCTACTGATCCGGATGTGTAAGTTTTATTTTAACTTAATTGCTTATGTAAAAATAAATATACGTTAAATAATTATTCAATTAATATTTTAGATCTCGCCAGGGCTGGTCGCAATAGGTCGTGAAGATCTTTTAAATTATAGTGTTGAACACTGCCATAATTTTCGGGTATGTTCAACTCATTTTGAAAAAAGTTGTTTTAAAAGTGAAACGAATCGATTAAAGCCTGGTGCAGTACCAACACTCCTGTTAATTAGGTCAAAAGTTACAGATATAATTATTTCCAACTCTGTTGAAACTCAAACAGAATCTATACCCTTTACGAGTTCTGCTGTTCAAACAGTTATAGGTTCTAGAAATAATGTAAGTCTTCAAGACATCACTTCCAAAGAAGTATTTTTGGAAGAATATGAAAAACTTTCGCTGCCAAACCTGGTGAGATTTAATCATTTGGTTTGGCTTTTTAATTAATTTTTTTCCAGTAAAGAAAAGCAAACCCAGTAATGCTTATTATGATCGAAAACAATGTTTATTTATCTAGTTTTCTTAAAAGTACAGCAAGGATTCTTTTTATAATACACGTGCGAGGAAGAAAGAAATATATTTTTTATTCATTTAAACATGTACTACGAATATATAATTTGTATACAAGATGTTTTATGTATTAAATGTGTAATGGATTTTTAATACGAAATACATTTATTATTTATAAAAGTATAATAATAATAATAAATAAATATTTATTTTAGGACGCTCGACTACTCTGATCTTTGGCGTCCTATGGCATATATATAATTTACAATATATTCGTAACATTTTTAATAATTGTACAATACATTTAACAATTTACTAATTATGAAATTGGTATTTACTTAAGATAACTAATTTAAATTTTTCGAAGTAGTGAACACAACTGTAAATATTTTAACACTTTCTGTACACTTTGCTCATCGTCTTTTATTATTTCTGTGATATTGTTTTGATTAAATAATTGATTACGTATGTGATCGAATTTACGGCAATTCACTAACACATGTTGTATGGTAAGCGCAATATTGCATGTTGCACATATCGGTACAGGCTCCTTTTTTAAGATATATTCATGCGTCAGTCTAGTATGACCGGTTCGCACTCTTAACCAAATTATCTCTTCTTTTCTGTTTTCCCTATATGCGGTTTTCCAAGTATTAATTGATGGTTTTGTTTCCCGTAATTTATTGTTCTGTATTGAGTACCACTCATTTGCGCGTTTATTTTTAAATATATCTCTTATATCAGATACAACGTCTCGGTGATATGAAGGTTCATTGCTAAAATCAATGGCGTTGATTTGTAGACGAGCAGCAACATCAGCTTCTTCGTTACCAGTAATGTTACAGTGTCCAGGCGTCCAAAGAAACTTTATTTGTTTATATGGTTTCAATTCATGTATTATTTCCTGAATAGTTATGACATATGGATGATTTTGAAAATCAACTTTACTAAGAGCCTGCAGGGCACTCCAAGAGTCTGAACATATTAGGAACTTTTCTTTTTGTGAATTTTGTATATGATGTATACATTGCTTTATCGCATGTAATTCTGCGGTAAAAATACTAGTGCAAATTGGTAATTTAAATGAAATAGTCAAGTTTTCCGTTACAAAACTTGAGCTTGTTGAGTTTCGTGTCTTTGAGCCATCGGTATACATAACTTGGTAATCGGTGTATTCATTATTTAAAGTTTCTAAAAACTGTATTCGATAAAAGTTACCTTCACATCTTCTAGGTACGTCCCTAAATAAGTCATTTATGTGGCTAGGTGTTAATAGCCAAGGTGGCGTACTAAAATTCACTATCGTACTGACGGGTGGTAATTGAATATTGTATGATCTTAAAATATCCTTACAGCGAATGCTCCATGGTTTTGTACTATTGGCTTTTTCATTATATCTACCTTCTGTTAGTGACTGGTCAATTGTTTCAAACGCCGGATTATGTGGATTTGCACTTAATTTTATATAATATTTTAATGACAATTCTCTCCGGCGTTCTTCTAAAGTAGGTTCATTTAATTCACCATATAAGCTGGTAATAGGCGTTGTGCGAAAGGCTCCCGTGGCCAAACGAAAAGCGGTGTTCTGTATACTATTTAACGTTTTTAATGATTTGTCGGATGCTGAATTGTATACAATTGAACCGTAGTCCAATTTTGGTCTAATCAATGTTTTATATACGGTTATTATAGTTTTTCTATTCGAACCCCACCCTGATGAATGTAGCACTTTTAAAATATTTATGGATTTAAGACATTTTTGTTTTAATTCGTTCAGATGTAGCTTCCAATTTAAACGAGAATCCCATATTAACCCTAGGAACTTAATCTCTCTTTTAGTTGCAATTAAATTGTTGCTAAGATATATTTTTGGTAATACTACGATTTTTTTCCTAGTAAAGTTAATACATGTTGTTTTGTCCTTCGAAAAGTTTAGCCCTTTGTTGTGTAGCCATTCGGTTACCATGTCTACTGTATTTTGTAGTGTTCTACTAATTCGTAGAACATTGTCACCTCTAATATATAATAGTATGTCGTCTGCAAATATAGAAAATTTTACTGGGTGATCAATTTTTGTACAGATATCGTTTATTGCTATTATGAATAGTGTCGGGCTTAATACAGAACCCTGTGGTAGCCCGTTTTCTTGTGTTTTTAATTCTGAAAATATATTTCCAACTCTCACCTTGAAAGTTCTCTTTTTTAAGAAATTTTGTATAAAATACGCCATTTCACCCTTAATATTCCAGTTGCTTAACGTTTTTAGCACTGTGGTTCTCCACACTTTGTCGAAAGCTCTTTCGATATCGAAGGACACAACAACTGTATTCTGTTTACGTAGGAATCCATCTTGGATTTCTTGTTCTAACCTAATTAAATGATCAACAGTGTTTCGGTTTTGTCTAAAACCACACTGTTCGATCGCTAATAAATTCTTTGTCTCCAATAGCCACTTAAGTCGACTATTCACTATGCGTTCCATTAGTTTACATAGACAATTTGTTAGAGATACAGGTCTGTAGCTTGTGATTTCGGTTGGATGCTTATTTGGCTTTAGGAGAGGTAAAATATGTGCTTCTTCCCAAGCCGAAGGGAATTCTTTATTACTCCAAATATAATTAAAAAAGTTAAGCAAGTTTTCTAATGACTCAACAGACAAATGACGTATCATCTCGATATGTATGGTATCAGGACCAGCAGCAGCATTTCGGGTGGATTTAATGGCATCTGTTAATTCCCTCATCGAAAAGGGCATATTATATATTTCCAAACTATCAGTATTTAGGTTTAATTTTTCATTTTCTAATGTTTGTTTAATTTGTAATTGATTTCTTGTGTACGACTCGTTACTTGATATATTAAAATAGTAATTTGCCATTTCTTCCACAATTTTAGTTTTGTTTGATGTTACAACATTATTTACTTTTATGGCTGATATATTATTCTCAAAACTATGTATATTTGATATTTTCCTCATTTCCTTCCAAAATGCTGTTGCTGGGGTATTGATGTCTATTGACGATATGTATTTGTTCCAAGAATCTTTTTTGCTTTGTTTTATTACTTGTCTAGCAAATGCTCTAGCTCGTTTAAAATTAATGAAATTTTCAACCGTTCGTTTTCTTTTGTACTTTGTAAGGGCTTTCTTTTTTTCAGTTATTGCTTGCTTACATTGTTCTGACCACCATGGAACACACTTTTTAAAGGGAAATGGGTTAGTTTTTTTTATTGATTCTTTAGCACCGTTTATTATGACATCTGTGATGTATTTATTTGTAGAGTTCACATCTTGGATATTTTTACAATTTAATTTAACTAAAGACTGAAATTTTTCCCAGTCAGCAGTGCTTAAATTCCACCTAGAATATAACTCATCGTTACAAGTGTTTAGGTGATTCATTTCTATTATCTGTGGGAAGTGATCGCTTCCATAAAGGTCAGATGCAATGTACCAATTAAGATAATTTGCTATATTCCTAGAACAGAGAGTTAAATCTATTGATGAAAATGATCCATTCGCTAAATTGCAGTGTGTTGCTTCATTGGTATTCAATAATATTAAATTCATTTCATCGATTATGGTTTCAACTATTTTCCCCCGCACATCTGAATGATCTGAACCCCATATCGGATTATGGGCGTTAAAGTCACCGGTTAAGATGAAAGGAGGGTCTAATTGGTTTATGAGATTTTGAAGAGTCCCTGAATTAATGTTATCGTTTTTATGTAAATAAACCGTGCAAATAGTCAATGGAATTTTAACATGTATTTTTATTGCAATTGCTTGTAATTCGGTTGTAAGATCAATCTGTGTTGCATAAATTTTATTTGAAATTGCTATAGCAACTCCGCCTTTTGCATTTCCATCGGCAATCAGATCATTCCGAAAAACAGTGTAACCCTTTAAAGTAAAGTTTTGTGATTGTTTAAGTTTAGTTTCTTGTAGGCAGACTATTGATATTGATTCGTGATTTAACAATAATTTTAATTCAGGGAATCTTTCATTAACGCTATTTAAATTCCAAGAAGCTATTTTAAGTGGTATTGCCATTTTGTGATGGAGTTATGTAATCCTGAGACAATGATTCTAAGTCGTCAGTCATGTCCGTAGATGATTCTGAGTAATCGATATTTGCCTCTATATACTCTGCGATCCTATTCTGAATTTTAGTGAACCTACTTTTTATATTCCTATCAGTTAAATAAGGATACAAATCATGGAGCATATCTTTTATCTGCTTAAGATCAGTAGAATATGACTTAATAACGTTTATGGGGTTTGGAGAATTTTTTAATTCAGTAATTAGGTTATTTAAATCGTTGTATGAAAGAACATACCTATTAGGCTCTTCGCTCATTAGTGGCTCTAACGGTTTTAAAAGCTCTTCTGTTGATTTTGCTGGTGGCTCAGCACTTGTTTTCTTCCGCTTTGCTGATTTTGAAGATTTTCTTTTCGGCAATTTGAAATCCGAGCTATTTTCTTCCGAAGATATTTGATTACCAATATTTGCGGATTGTGATACTGGTGCAACATTTGATCCGTCTTTAATTTCTAGCATTGGATTGAGATTTTGTTGATCTTCTTCGGTAGGCGAGAATTCTAAGGATGATGTTGCTGCTCTTTTTTGTGAGACTTGTCCACTCATGGTTTGATGGTCTTCTGGTAACACTAAATTTGCGCAAGTTTTTGCCATATGGCCTTCAGTTTTACATTTGTAACATTTGATGATACTTTCTTCTAAAAATATTCGATGTGTTTCATCTTCCAGATGTATTAGTATCGAGGTTGGAATTTCTAAATCAGGTACTGGAGCTACATATACTTGTCGTCGGAAACTTAAAATGTGTTCATATTCTTCACCATCGACTGATGCTTTTATAGATGTTATAGGTGACACCAGTTGCAAATTGACTTTTTTAAGTGCTATTTCGATATCTTCGTCGTCGATTATAGGTGATACACCAGAGAGTATTATTCTTTTAGCAGGAGTTATCATTCGTCGTATTAATGCTTGTATTTTACCCACTTGAATGGATGTACGATTTTCCATCAGACGATCTACAATATCTTTATTCTTTAGAAAAATACATACTCTTCCGTTAGATATTCGTGACGCATGTGTTATGTTGGTTGGATGAACAATATTTCCAATTGCTTTTATATACTCTTTTAATTTTATTTCGGGATCTGGGACCATTATAATTACCGCTAATTCTTTTGTTGGCCGAGAATTACGTTTTACTATGCCAGAAAATGATATTGTGTTATTTTCACTTCTATTCATGGTTACTGTTAGTTGATTATCTCTTTCAGTGTTCTCTTTTTGAGTATCCCTGTAGTCAGAAACACTCTGTACTTGAATATTATCTGGTAAATTCATTTAAAAATTTAAATAATCGACGAGAAATTGCATGTCCATATGGACATGCAATTTAATATGCACAAATTCGTTTGATACCACACTAATACTTGTTATATAACAAAAATATCAATTATAAATTATTTTTTTTTAACAAATTTATTCAAAATAGTTATTTTTATTAATTTGATTGTTGATAACAATTATATAATACTTGTGTACTCTTTCACAGTCAACAAGCCTAAAAGTATAAGTTTTTAACTGATTATTAAATATTCTGCACAAAAATGTATTGCAAATAATTATCATATACCTATACATTTGTATTCTATACACATCGAAATCGCAAGTCATAGTTATCAACCTGTATATTCTGAATTTGTATTTAAAAACAGATGGAAATATAATTGCATTCTATCTGATCAGGGTGTATTATAAAAAGAATCCTTGCTGTATTTTAGTTATTACAAACTCGTAAAATAATTTTGGTATAGCATTTCTACACTAATTACCCCAATACACCTTTATTTGAGCATCTTGAATGTTCCCTCAAAAGTCTTGTAAGATCACGTGTCAGAGTCCTTAGATATTGATGGTCAAAGGTCGCGAAAATCAGTTTTTTGGAAATATCTCTCTTCCTTTGCCTCAAATCGTTTTTGCATTTATTATAAGAGTTATAGAGCATAAAATTTTCTACAAATTTTGTTTCAAACACTTTTCAATGCGTTTAGCTGTTTTGGAAATAGAGCGTGATGAGTGTGGGAGCGCTCAATATCAAAAGACGCTCGCACGTGATCTTATGAAACTTTTGAGGGAACATTTAGGATGCCAAAATAAAGGTGTATACGAAAATCTTATTCCGTTTCAATCCGACGTCAAACGCTTAAATGATCGGGCTAAATAAATTATTTTGAATTTGCTACATCTAATTTTAAACATTAAATAATAATTTTTCCCAATAATAATAATTAAAATATAATACATATTTATTATTAGGCAACTATTAAAAAATATAGGCAGACATACGTTTTATATGTCGTTTACATATATTTAGGAGCAATTAGATTTTGTTAAATGAATATTGTTATGAATAAACAATCTATTTTAATTATTATTCAGAAAAATTCCTGTTTGTTTTTAAATTAGATAGAGTATACTGAAAGCAATTTATTGGTGTAAAGAAAAAGCGGTATTCATGACTGAAATATTGAGAATATAAAAAATAAAAAGTTTTTCTAGTTTCCGATGCCACCTTCTTTCCAGTGCTCACAGCACAACACTTTACTTCAAAGTACTGGGAACGACCTTAAACATAAAATACCTGTAAGGACTTAAAATAATATATTATTAACTGGTTGACGGTCATTGATGTTATAAGATGTCAAGTGAAACCTAACTAACTCACACATCACGTCGTACGACGTCAACAATTCCATATCAAGCGTATTAGTTGTCAAAATAGTGTACCAGTTGGGCGTTTTGTCATTATAGGTTAAGACCGTCAACCGGTTAATATTGATACATTTACGACATGTGGATGATCCGGTATGTGAAATATTGGCTAAATTGTTTATCGAAAAGATATAAACTTTACGATGCAATTTTTGTTGACTTTATAAAGAAGAAATAATGGTAGAGTATTATTTACCAATTTTTAAAATAATAAAAGAAAGACTTTGAAGTTTTCCTATATAAGTACGTGAAAGAAAAACTACGTAAGTTTATAATGTATAAATAAATTTATATATATATATATATATATATATATATATATATATATATATATATATATATATATATATATATATATATATTTTATTTGTTTAATATTCTTTTTCATTTTAAATAATAATGATAGAGATAGTTAAATATTGTTTGTTGATAAAGTTTAAATATATCTGATAAATTTTATAAATTTTAAAAGCAGTTATTTTTCTATTACATTATAGGTAGGGGTGCCGATCTAGAAATATGATATTCAATATATCAAGTATATAGTAAAACTTCTTCAAAAATAAATGTGGCGGTTGTATAAAAACTGTATTTCGAGAAGAATCAAATAATTTTTTTTTAGAATTACGAAACGTCTATTCCTAAACAAAAATTCCAAAAAACTATTAGGTAAAAAATAGGTGTTATTTAGGTGGGTTGATAAGAAATTAGGTCTTTTGCAATAAACATGAAAAACAAAAGGGACGTCTAGCTGTGCATAAACCTAACCGTTCTATATGTATAAAGAGTTTTTGATATTTTAAAGTATAAAAAATTAGGTGTTTTCCGGCCATTGTGACAAAAGTATATTTGAATAAATATGAGTCCATCCACTAGGTTGGCAGAGCGGTATGGCGCAGCCTAGGATCACGCTAAAGATCTCTCAAGACTCTTCAGGTCGGAGACGTATCACGCCGCGCTGCTCTACCTACAAACTTTTCGATGGTTCTCGAGACTGCTCGTAACTTTCCCCTCACTTTTTAGTCGAATTTTCTCCGAAAAATTAGACTTATACAGTCTATACGATAAGAGCTGCGAGAGGCGAGAGTAGGGGCGCTATCCATTTTCGGACCCGTAGAAAACGATTATGTAGAAAAAAAAGATGTCTCATATATATATATATATATATATATATATATATATATATATATATATATATATATATATATATATATATTCCCGCCACCTTTTAATTTGTGTGGGGCCCCCCTATGGAAGTTAAGAGATGAAATTTGGTAAATGGGGCTCATTTTCGAGGCACCTCATACTATCAAAGTGGGGTCAAATTTTGGGCAAATTTTTTTTCCGACCCGACCTTTAAGGGGGTGGTGGGGGGGGGGGGGTAACAAAGCAATAAAACTTTTCCAAACCGGTTTTAAATAATGTTTCGATCAATTATCTACAACATATCCAAAATTCAGCTTCCTAGAGTGATTTGGAGGGAGTAGGGAGGGGGAAAACGATTTTCACTGGATCTAACACGCCCCCAGCCCCCCCCCCCCGAATTAACGTAGAGGATTGAAATTTGGTGTGTTAATAGAGTTCATACCTAGGTTATGCAGTTTGGAGGTTTTAATATTTTACCCCCACCCCCCTCATTTTTAAGCTACAATTTCATGCTTTTTTGACGTTTTCGAAGTTTGTACCACTCGCACAGGTCACCCAAATAAACCTAGAGGGCTGAAATTTTGTATTGGGATTGAGTCAGTATCAAGGGGGTGCCTTTTGGGGGTCTCAACTTTTAACCCTTACCCTCACCATTTTTATACCAAAAAGAACATCATTTTTCTTGTTTTTTAACAGTTTCGTTCGGGTCAAAATCTCCCCAAATAAACCTAGAGGGCTGAAATTTTGTGTACAAGTTAAGTTAATAGCCAGCCACTGCTTTTTGGAGGTTTCAACTTTTAACCCTTACCCCCACGATTTTTACGCCAATATTTCCTTGATTTTTTTGCTTTTTTTTCTAACACGTAGAGAGGCTTTCTAAGAAAACATACAGAGCTGAAATTTTGTACGTGTATTGAGTTAGTATCCAGCTAGTGCCTTTTAGGGATTAAACATTACTTTTCCCCCCACTTGTCCCATTTTTACATCGGAATTCAGTGGTATTGTAAATGTGTTTTAAATGAATTACTTTTATTCTAACACACAGTAGGCGAATAGTAATTTTAAAAAATTTAAAAAAAAATGAATTTACTTTTTTAACAAAAGCAATACATACATATAGGTAATTGCATACATACATATTATATTACATATAGGTAATTCTATATGTATACATACATATAAAGTAGGAATTTTGGATTTTTATTATTTATAAAATAATTTTTTATTGTTTATTTTTTTTATTTTTTATTTTTTTTTGAAAGAAAAACTGTAAAGATAAGGCCTTCCAGTTTACTATTTAAGGTCCTTTTTTAATATTTAAAACTAAAACATAAAGGCAATTAGCGGATAAACATGGGCAGGAATGTCCTCGTACGAATTGTGTTGGTTTTTTTTCTGCTACCTGTGTTCGGCACAAAATTGAAATTTACTGCGATACAGCCCTTAAATACTTAAAACCCTTTTTTAAAGCCTCGATCAGCCGAACACTCATCACCCGTTTTGAAACCAACAAAATGACAATTCGGTTGTAGACTTTCAATCACATTTCGCTTGTAGACATTCAATACCGAAGATGAAGGGGAAAATTCGACTACCGTGATGGGGCCCCGCTGCTCACAGCGTTTTTATGTTTTTTGTTTTAGTCCGCGAGGTATAAAGTTAATGTTGGAAAACGAAATTAATTTTGTTACAATAGGTTGTAATTTGAGTTAAAACATTTTTAATAATTTTTAATTGACTGTATCCAAGGTCTTTTGATAATCAGGCAAGCACCTTATAACTAGGCCGCCGCTGTTCTTTTCAAGTACCATTCCATTTTGGTAACAGATTAATCACATACTTTTATTTTTGTAAATGCGAAAAGTAAATCGTGGATTTCAGTTTAGCTGAACATTAAAAAATGAGCATGTATAACGTGTGTTTAAATATGAAGAAAGTTCGCTATACTTGATAATGCTCACAAACACATCACATCGCAAATTAACATAAATGGCAAATATAGTAGTCAAAATTGACATCGAATTGTTTTAAATTTTACTAATAAAACATGATTTATCTAGTATTAATAATTAAATCAGTCTCAATTACTAATTTTGAATTGTATAATGATTAAAAACAGTCGGCGCTCAGCTATAATATGTCCACGGAGAGAAAATTCCTATAAAAATTACTGTGCTCAGCACTACAATCGACGTGTAAAAGACGAACATATTCAATTCTGTAAGGTAAAAATATAAAGATTATAATTAACCATAAAAAATTTAAAGGATGGAATGTTCTTTTCGTAATATTATCTCCGTAAAATTTGTAAAACAACACAGTAAAAAGTTCCATTACCGACAAAAAAATAATTTTTAATTGTTTTTATTAAAAAAATTACCATGCTAACATGCTAATAATAGAAAGAAAAAAAACAGAAAGAAGGTTGGTTGTGTTGGGAACTCTGTAATGAAATGTACCTCAATCAGCGAGTTACATACGAACCATAGGTGTGGACTGTGGAAGAAACTTTGTCAGACAGCTCGCACCAAGCACCTTGATGCAGCTAGTAGTCAGTTGCTTTAACACTCTCTTAGGATGATGTCATCGTTTAATTCATCTTTTTGTTATTTATCTATCTTTAGTATATGTATTAGAATATATTGTTGGCAATCATTTTTGTATACATGTTTTTACAGGTACAGTGCAACCAACATAAGGTCGCAAAGGTCAGATGCGCAAATGAAAGAGTACGACAACAAGAATTAAACTATAATATATATGCATAAGAGTGTGATAAAAGTTGTGTTAGCACCACATTAAATTTTACCATGCTAGCACATATTTTTTATTTTGGTCGTCGATCGCGCACGGATTATAGGGGAGCATGGTAATTTTTCTGAAATTTTCTCTACAAAAATTATAGGATTTTTCTCTCCGTGTAAATTTTAAGAAAAATCTCGTAAAATATTTTATATTATCAGAGCGCTGTGAATAATGTTAAAAACTTTACATTCAGGGCTTCCACTGTTCTCGATTTTATAATATATTTTATTTTATTATGTAAATGAATAGGAAAATATCAAGCGTTTTTATAACCCTCCAGCTCTCTCACTGGTATGACTGTGAAAATGATGTTACAAGTGTGATAACTTATTTTCAGTTTTACAATATCAACGTAAACATTTAACTGAAGTTTGTAATTACTTTATTAAGTGAATAAGTGCAAAAAAGCATCAACAAAAGTAAGTAGGTTTTCTTCACAGCACTTCCGTTGTTTGTTAGACTTTATATATTTTTACGATGTAGTTGAAAAAAAATTCTTTAACGGCGATAAAAAAATTTTAATCGATGACTTGACGTCATGATTCTTATCAAGGTGAAACCACTGATCCTGTTCGTTAATTTATCATTAAAATAAGTGGATGATGAAGTTACCGCAATCCTCATTTTGAAAAATGAAGCTAAGGGCGAAATGGTAGGAGAATGTTTCTTGAAGATTGCTTTCGTTTGATTGAAAATTTGATTCCTTTTGAGTTATTCATATTTGTTTGGCGTTGGTTTAACTCTGTCGATTAATAATTTTGAGGGATTCTTAAAATTTTTATTTTAGGAACAATTAGCTTTATGGAAATAATACTAATGACAGGTATTACCAAAATTGTTTTCGTATTGCTCAGTTTTAAACTTCGAAACTGAAACTATGATACGAAAGCAGTTTAAAGAAATAATTAAAATTTGGTTATGATGACAAAATAATAAGTCGAGTGCCATTCCAAAGAGAAATTATTTAAATGTAATGCTATCAGCCATATAAAGTTTAAATTCAAAGTACGTATAAACAAAATACACTTTTGACTCATTGTAAGCAACTTGAAATAGAATCATGTATATCTTACTCTTTTCAGATACTAAAATTCGCATATACGTAAAAAGAGTAAGGCATATGATTCTATTTCAATTTTGATATTGCTCACAACGAGTCAAAAGTGTAAATAAATGCATTCATTGTTTAAATTCAGTAACTACACAATTGCGACAAATGTCAGTGATTAATTTCAAATTCATATAGGGTAAAAGTCTCCTTTGTGGAAAGGTATCTAATACTGGAACAGTTTTGACATTTACATATTTATTTCTTTAATTAAGTAAGGAAACTTTAAATGCGAGGTGAATTTAAATTGAAAAACAATCATTCTATTAATAATAATTTTTGTTATCAGATGTTTCTTTCAGAAATAACTTCATTAATATGTAAATGTTCATAATTAGATACCGTTCCACAAAGGGGGCTTTTACCCTACTTATTAGAGAATAAATTTATTGTGAATAAAACTATAAGAACTATGATCCCGAACTTTTCTTTTCCATTTTAGTTTTACTAAAATTCTTATACAAACAACAGAACGTGCTCACGATTGCCTTATAGAATGTTTAAAGTGTTAATTAAATAACCAAACACACGTAAACAATACAAACAAATAGCACTACAATAATGTTTTTCTTCAACCGTCCAAACTAACAAATTTAGAGTTATTCAATTATTAATCCAAAGCAATAATGTTTTGTGTTCTGTTTATTCCCTTTTATTTTCGTCTTTGGATATACATACATAGGTATAAATAACTACGTAAGCACAATTTTCAATTTACCTTTTTATTTCCTCTCGATTCTTTTTTTTTGTACCATCTAAGAAAAAACATAAAATAGAAAAGATAAACCCTTGAAAATCACTCAGCTGGATAAATCCTTCGAAATACGTAACGTACCAGAACATAAATAATAAATATTAGAACAGTAAGTGATGTTGTTAGAAATATGTTAGATTCACAGAAATGGTATTTGAATAAAAGTAAGTAAAAAGGTTATTTCAAATAGATTAAAAACTGTATAAATTAAAATTTGTTAAATGGATTTATAATAATGTTTACATCTGGAAAATGTACCCAACGAAGTGTACAGAATTCTACATTGTACAGTGATTCTACTTTTTAGGTCCTTCAAAAATTAAAGTTGTCTCTACAATAAGGAAGGTTAAAACTATATACAGAATGAAGATACTGTCATTTATTTTATTTAAATAAAGTTAATAACTCCTATTTAGATGACCTACCTACATTTACTTTAATTTTTGATTTAATTTTTTTTATAAAAATGGTGTCAAACTTTTATTGCAGTTCTAAAACGCATGTCCCTATTACGTATTGCTTGGAACTATTACGTTTTTAAAAAATAAATTTATTGAAACCACACAATTTTATAAATAAGAAAGAGAGTTAAATTGTTACGCATGGTAATTAGGAAGTTAAATTTTATTTATCTGCAGAATTTTTTTTTTTTTTTGGCGTGACGAAAAATTGTCACGAAAATTTGAGTATCCTTCGTCGCCAAATATTGCTATAAGTTTAAAAAAATAGGTCAAAGGGTCATATTTTTTGGTGAAACGAAAAGCCAAAGACCATAGAACATAAAGCGAAAGTCAAATCGAGTGATTGATACAGAGAGCTTGTCATTTTTTTTTTACATTAAGCAAGAAATCCGGCTGCGTGTGTTTATTGAGTGTATCCTTCGTCACGGCTTTTTCTGGTATGTATTTAACGAATTTCAAATCGTTTTTACGTAAATATTATTTGTAATAATGTAAGCTTTACGATAAACTCAAGTTTTTGATCTAAATGATCGCTGTTCACGATTAATAACGATTTTGTTGGAAAATTGTCTCCTTCGTCACGGATGTATCCTTCGTCACGGTAGAATGTGACGATGGGAAACATGAAAGTGGCGAAGGATACGATAAAAATAAGTATATATTTATTATATCAGTGTTTGTTTGTATATCAACTAAATTTTTTAGTTAATTAAGTTGATTAATTTGGTCAACTTTCCTAACCAATTTTTTTATATCATAACACAAACAACCCACACTCTTCAATTTTTCGCAAATCGGACAAAAAACCAACTTTTTTTTATTTTTCTTAAAAGCCACTCAAGATTTTCACAAACACATTTAACAAGACATTTTTATAATTTATTTCTCCGATCCTAATTTACCATAGAGTAGAGATTACATTTGTTACTTTTTCAAAAATTAAGAATATTATTAAAAATTTTGATTACTGTAATAGTTTTTAGTGACTATCCTTAAGTGACTATCCTTACGTAAATTTTCAATACAGTAAAGAATATATATATATATATATATATATATATATATATATATATATATATATATATATATATATATATATATATATATATATATTCACATAAGAAATACAAAAAAATAGGATATGAAGTCTATATTCGTACCTATTCGTCCTAAGGTTTATGGTACATTATATGTAGCAATAAAGATTGAATGATACTTACAGACACTGAACGTCAGAGACACCTACTGTGGCAGACACGATAAATGTTGTTTAATCTAATGCTTTCCTTATGAGTGTATTCATATGTAACGTAACGTAACCGCATAGACACGGATACACCTATGTATGAATATATTCATAAGAAAAACATTAAACAATATTTGTCTATCATGATACGTGCCTGTGACGTTCAGTGTCTGTAGAGATATGAATGCAGCTTAATTCGGGTAGTAGTAGTCACAACAATGTATCAGTCAACCGACCATCAACGTGTTAAACATACAAATCCTTTGAAAAGTCTTATTATGCCGACTTTTTTCTTGGCGTGGTCAAATTATATCTAATTTAGTCCCAAAATTACAAAAAAGTATTTACATATGTTTCGTATTACAAATTATATTATCCTGAACTGAATGTAACATAAAATTGATTAAAAACTTTCATACTAAATATATTTGTATGCGAAACTGACGACGTCAATTGTCATAAAGTTTATTATTTGGATATTTTATTATTATTAGTAGAATATTTTTGAATAATAAATAATTCTGAAATAAATTACTAACGCATATAAATTTATTTATATACACAATAACATTGTGAAAATAACATTATAGCCTTCATTTTATCACGTTCGTTTAAGTTAATGATATTTGGTTATAAAAATTCAAGCAAAGTTCATGTTTATTTGATAAATTTTTATTTTTTTTCTCAATATAGTTTTTTTCCGGTTGTTTTAATGGATTAATAAACTAAATGAAATATTTATAAGAACATTATAGAATAATAGAAAAAAATGAAAACAATAGGAAAGACAACAAAAATGTAATACAGTGGAACCTCTCTTAACCGGACAAGATTTTCACGCGAAAATTTCCTCGGTTGCTAAAGGACTTAGAATTAGCTATTTTCCTATTTCAATGGTAATTTTTGCGTGAAAATGCTGTCCAGTGAAGAGAAGTTCCACTGCACACTACCAACAAGAAATTATAACATTAGTTCATGAAATATTATATTTCAAATTTTCTAAAAAGGTAAACAAAAATACAATTTATTTAATTCGACTTATTAAGTGGAGTTCAGCTACGGACTTATCAAGTGTAGTATACCTACACCTAGTGTAGTAAACATAACGAAAAGAAACTTACAATTAAATAGTTCTAGAGAAGACCTTTTTATTTAAAAAATTTACACTGCGTGACACGATTTCGGTACCCGGAAAACTGACTGCTATTATAGTTTTCTGTTAACTAGATTATATTGACAGTGTTTGGATTTTTATTTCTATCACGTCTTGTTTTTGAGGTTATAACCGGGATGACTTAACAGGAATATACAGACAACCGACACAACATACGTGTACTATCGGTTGTCTAGTACGTCTTGTATATGTTCCAAACTGTGTTAGCGCCATCTTTACCATACTCCCTTAAGCAGTTATTGTATATAGCATAGATCATAACCGCAGCGACGACGACGTCAGGGATGATTAGGTCGCTGCGGTCCTAGGGGAGTAGGGTGATACGGCTTACACGCTATATACTGGTGGTTATCGGGAATAATGGCCAATTGGGGTTTAGTGTGGAATGAGGGAAGATCTCATTTTCTAAGTATTGTTGTGGACCCTGTTTACCTTATGTAAAACAATGTAACCACAATATATTTTAATAAATTATATTCTGTATTCATATTGTTGAAGTGTTTGTTGTTTTATTTCATCATTTTACCTTATTAAATAATGAGTTCAGATTAATAACAGGGACACAATTTTACTTTAACGGTTGTTTATGGCGTGAAATAGTTATTTTATTAACAACAATGAAAGGTCAAAAGGTCAAAAAACGCTATTCATGACATACAGTTGTATCCATCAACAAATAACTAGTTTTATATGTAACAAATAATCGAACCCACGAAGAAGTTTATAAACATTTATAACACCGCCATAACCATTCGTTAAAACCGTTACAAGATACACACCGAGAACTTTTTTTAAACGATCCTTATTGTGTCCATATTAGTACACTACTGCTTCGATTGAAAGAAAGAAAAATGCGTATATATTGGTCACACGGATAGGTAATCACAGAACCGAAAACGCAGAACTCTTATTGTTAGTGAACAATTTGTTAAATGCATACAAAAAGATGGGTTGTCGGATGTCATTGAAAATTCACTTCCTTTATTCCCATTTCTCTTTTTTTCCCTTCAAATCTTGGAACTGTAAGTGATGAATAAGGGGAGCGATTTCATCAGGATATAAAAAGGCTTGAAGAACGGTTTCAAGGTCGTTAAGATGCAGCTATGTTAGGAGATTACTGTTGGCGTTTTAAGCAAGAAGAATACTTTCAAAATATTTTTCATTTTTTTGTGAACAATATGTACTTTTCACTATATGTTTTGTATTTTAATGGGTACAAATATTTTAATGATAAGTTTAGTTGTTGGTTTTACTCGAATTATTGTTTAAATAAATTATAATAATTTTTCATTATTAAATAAAATAATGTGTATACTGAAACTCTACTTTTTAATATTTTCACTAATAGTTATATATGTTAATTATTATCATACCTAAAAAACAGTACGTGATAGAAAAAAAGTACACATACTCGTATATTCTTATTGAGCAATGTGTATGACTGAATAAACAGGAAAAAGTAAAGTGGGTGCATAATTTTTATTTTTACAGTGTAAACTCTTTATAGCGAACTTCTATTTAACGAAAAACTCCTTAAAACGTAGAAATTGCTAAGGTTTGTTTGGTTTACATTATCATCCATATATTGAAACACTCTTTATAACGTAATAGTCACTCTCAATAGCGAAAAATACGGCATCATGACGCTGGCCGGAAGTTTTTTTGTAGTCAAAATTTAATAATTTCAATCGATTGTAGGCCGTTTGTAGATGTTTGTAGTATATTTATTTTCGTTTGTAGCCCTTTACTTTATTTGTAATTAACAATCAAAATTTTGTACTGAAGTTAGCCGGAAGCAATCGTGAAGGTAATTTTTTTTGGTAACAATAGAAAGATTTTCGTTTGTAGTGTCTAAATATAACGGTAAAATGTTCGTAGGGTCGTCTGATAAAGCATAATTAATTAATAAAATTCACCAAGTGCGTGCCGGACACGCATTATCACAGTTACGTGCTCAATAGCTAATTTTTCGCAATTTTTAGGATAAAATGTAGGAAATTTAATAGTACGTATCGACGGATTACTACTAGAACCACGTAGGTCGATTTTTCACTCTTTTGAGATAATTAACCGAAACATTATTTTCAACCGGTTTGGAAAAGTTTTATTGCTTTGTTGCCCCCCACCACTCCTTTAAAGGTTAGATCGGATCCAAAAATTGACCCCACTTTTATAGTATTGATTCCCCATTTTGTCAGCCCACTTACCAAATTTCAGCTCAGTTCGTTCATAAGGGGGCCCTACACATGCAAAAAGGAGCCACGAATTATTATATATATATATATATATATATATATATATATATATATATATACAGTGCGTTCATTTCAAGATTACACATTGCATAATATAATATATAGTATATGACTGTCCACTTCAAAATTACACATAGGGAAAATTTCAATGGTAATTTATAGTGTTCTTATGGAAATTCAATTGTTATTTTCATAAAAGTATTGGTGTTCAGTTGAAAATTACACATTAGTATTACTGAATAGCAAATTTTATTGAACAATTTATTTAAGAAACAAAAATTAACAAATTATTGTTGTTTATAGAGATATTTGCCGTGAAAACGAGCCAATATTTCTCTTGCCTTAAAGTACCACACACATTTTTTTCATTTTCCATTTTTCTTTCATTTGAAGTTTAATAATTGATATGTTTTACTTTTAATTGCAAATGATTATATATATATATATATATATATATATATATATATATATATATATATACATATATATATACATATATATATATATATATATATATATATATATATATATATATATATATATATATTGTAACTAACACATGTAACTGTGATAATGCGTGTCCGGCACGCACTTGGTGAATTTTATTAATTAATTGTGCTTTATCAGACGACCCTACGAACATTTTACCGTTATATTTAGACACTACAAACGCAAATCTTTCTATTGTTACCAAAAAAAATTACCTTCACGATTGCTTCCGGCTAACTTCAGTACAAAATTTTGATTGTTAATTACAAATAAAGTAAAGGGCTACAAACGAAAATAAATATACTACAAACATCTACAAACGGCCTACAATCGATTGAAATTATTAAATTTTGACTACAAAAAAACTTCCGGCCAGCGTCATGATGCCGAAAAATACGTCATTTTTTAAACTCAGATAAAATTTTATTTCACTGACCTTCAAACATAATAGTGATACAGAGTCGTAAATATTTCGTACACACAAAGGGACTCTTAAAAATCTGTTTATTTGTTTGTTGTAATTGCCTAGGACGTGTTTTTACCTACTGTACTTTCGTACTATTGTCTTATTGCTGTCTTTACGTTATCATATTCTTAGTTGCTTTCAAACTTTTGAACTGTAAATATGGCGAGTAAAAGAAAGAGTTTGTGTATTAACGAAAAAGCGCCATTTAATTCAGTCAAAATTAAAACCACTTACTAAATTCGTAAGTTGTATTCGTAAAATTGTATTGTTTTCTTTTACTCTCCATAT
Organism: Brachynemurus nebulosus; assembly: GCA_035578155.1. Classification (NCBI taxonomy): domain Eukaryota; kingdom Metazoa; phylum Arthropoda; class Insecta; order Neuroptera; family Myrmeleontidae; genus Brachynemurus; species Brachynemurus nebulosus. The sequence continues at coordinate 114,262 of JAPWDM010000098.1, read as the reverse complement.
AATGAAAACTCTTTATAACGTAATAAAATACCCGGTCCCTTCAATTTCGTTATATGGAGTTTACACTGTATTTATTTTTTTTTTACACAGTGTTATAAATAATTTTATTAGAAAGAAGCAAACGCCCCAGAAGTCGAAGAATTCTTTTTGGTTTTAATGGATCTAAATTGGTCTCAATTTGCTCTGTTGAAAGGAACTAAATCATTTAATTAAGTTATTAAAATCTCTTAAAATAATTTGCGTTTATATAATTTCTTACACCAAGAAATTGCTCTTAGTTTGCTTTATCTAATTAAAAGTTAATTACAAGAAAATTAATATGAATTTTATATACGTATATATTAAAATATAAGATTTATAATTAGGCTACTAATAAAAAATATAGACATACACTGTTTGGAATAAGTAATAATTTTTTTGCAATTCCGGGACTAAAAGATATGATTTAGTCCCTCATAATAGGGAGTAAAGTGCCACTTTTAGTTCTAAGGGACTAAAAAATTATTTTTCTCCCGCTTTTAAACCAATCAGCAAGCACAATTTATAGAAATTTAACTTTGCTAACTAGCGTTGGTAGGTAATTTGAAATAATAAACAAATTCAAATTTGTAGATAAAGATAAACAGTTATATTGTATTGTACAATTCCAAAATGTACTTGTTGAAATATTATTACATACAATTTGAATGACATTTAAGTAATTTTTTTTTAATTTTTATTTTTTTAAATTATCTGGAATTGCAAAAAATAGTATATACGTGTACAACACAGGACTAACGTGCTTTTCTTTTTATCCCTCGTGTGATTTGTTAACCTCGGGCCTTCATAGGCCCACTGGCAACAAACTTCATACTCGGGATTAGGGATTGCAATCCGGTAATCCGGCGGATCCGGCATCATTTGACGTCTACCGGATCCGGTGAAAATTTACCGGATCCGGTGAAAAATACACGACAACAATTTTTTTTGAAAAGTTGCATGAGCAGGTACTAGAAAATGTAACAAATATTTGTATTCGCATTCGTAAAACAGTGCAAATATTAATTTGTATTATGTATTCTTATTAAAAAGGACTAAAAGGAAGTGATTCATAAAAATTTAAAAATTCTTAAAAACACTGTCTGCTGCGTTCATTCATAAAGTACTTGATTTTTACAATTTATTGCTTTTTTGGAAAGATGGTTTGCTGTTCCGCACATCTGTTTGTAATTGAGCTGTATTCTTTTTATTATTTTATGTTTCTTTTGTATTGAAATTTTGTTATTTGAAAAGACGCAAAATGAGAAATCACAAATGATTTTTGTCACCATAAATCAATAAATTTATAAAATTTGAAAGTTTAACATAAAAAATCCTAAAAATATCTGAATACTGAATAGATATGTACTGTTACTGTATTATTAAAAGGGTTTAAAATAGTTGATTTGTAATTGTTGTTTAATTATATCTTTATAAGATTATTATAACAATGTAAATAAATTTGATTTAATAAAATATGTTTTTTTTTTTTTTTTAATAAACTTTACAATACACTCACTTGATCGTCTTTTATATAGTTGATTCTAGAAAAAAAAGGAAAAATTCTTTTAATGTGATCAATCCGGCCGGATCCGGTCGGATCCGGCCGGATCGGTGGGAATTCGGCCGGATCCGACCGGATTGAAATTGATGCCGGATTGCAATCCCTACTCGGGATTAAAACTCACACTGTAGTAAGTTGGTGTATAACATACTATTGATTATAATTGTGAAAAAAATTAATATTTACCATTTAAATTGAATATAGTATATAATTATATCAAACTAAGAACAATTGTAAAATACTTAGATACCTAAAAAAATTATTTTACGAAATTTTCATTACTGTAATTATTGAAACTTCCAACAGTAATTCCAGGAATAATTTTGCAAAATGAAAAAAGTGTTAAAATAATCAAATATTTTTGTTAGCTTAATCTGACAGAGGAACTCTAACAGTGCATTAACTATATAATAAAATTAAGGTTGACGAGCACCAAATCAGAGAAACTTACTACTTTAGTTTTGTAAACTACTTTAGTTAGAACTAAAGAAGTATTATACTACTTTAGTATTTTATTACATTAGTTTTACTCGGAGAGCTCATTCACAACATACTTCTTTAGTTTCAACTACTTTAGTTTTCTCCAAATACTCTTTTAGTTATTAGAAATGTATGATGTAACATAAAGATTTTATCAGAAAAATTTAAAAATTATGATTTGGGTGGCAACCACTATAAACAAAAAATCTTCAGAGAACAAATTTTTAGTTTCTTAGTTTCTTTATTCCGAAAATTTTGAAAATTAATTAAAAAAATTTATCTCTTTTATTTTTCCTATTTGGTGCGTATACCCCCGCCCCGCCCCAACCCTCAAATAAAAAGCTTGGTTGTATACATGCCTGTCTTTTCTATCTTGAGTAATTCGTACTATATACTCAGACGTATTATGTTCACTAAAAACACCATCTACATATATTGTCAAAATACAGTCAACACCGATTACTCGGTGCAGTAATGGGGACACAAGGACGGACAAATCAAAATCATGGTTAGTCCAAAATTAAATTGAAAAAAAAAATTTAATCATAAAAAAGTTTATTAAAAAAATCAAAAAACCAGACTGCGTAAAAAGCAAACTAAAACGGGGGAAACAAGATGAAATAGAGAAAAATAAAAATGAATAAATAATAACTGTACCAAGTTAAACAGACATGTCTAATGTCTCTAACTGCTTTACATTTTAATCATTTTTCTTTTTCTTTACTTGACTTTAATTGCGTTTAAAAATTATTTAAAAGAAAAAATATTAAGGTACGCATACAGCGGCTGGGTTTTCACATTCAGCCTGGTTAATTTAATTTGCCCCCAAGTGTAATATTTAATATAATTTTATTATCATATTACAACATCTAATTAAAAACCCCAAAAAATTTTAAATAAAATGAAAATAAGCCGAAAAGAAGGCACAAAAATGCAGGTCACCATTGTTTTTTAAAGATACTCTTTTACATACTCCTGCTAGTGGGTAGGAGTATATTTTGGCTTTGAATACTCTCTTACTTACAACTTTAATATTGTTCTCCAGAATGGTGCACACCAACAATTGTTTACTCCCAAGAGAATATTTTAAATACTTCTTTAGTAAAATACTTCACAACTGAAAATACTACATTAGTACAGAAAGTAATTTGAAATCGTCAATTTTTCACTCTTTTAGTAAAATACTTAGTTACAAAATCTCCTGGTTGGTGCTCGTCAGCCTAAGAGTATTTTTACGGTAGTTGGGTTGATAAATGCACGTTTAAAAAACTAGTTTCATCATTAAGTAATTAACTCCTTTATTTATACTAGCGAAGTAGTGGTTAAAAACATTATGTGGAGTATTTTGTTAATACTTATCGCGAATCCAGTCTGTGTGAAAAAGAAAATATGTCAAACGTCTTAAACAACTTTTTAATTTTCCGATAAAACTGATTTTATTAAGAGCGACGTTTATATCGTAAAAGCGACGAATATAAAAAAAAGCGAAGGGAAAATTTAATTCCATTTAAATAATCTTAAACAGACATAAAATATTTTTCTGTATTTGACATATTTTAATTTCTCACGTTTTATCTACTAATTTATTTTCCTTCAATTTGAACCCTAATATTATCTACTCAAAAAATATTCATCGTAATATTTGTTGCAGCTAAAAAAAAATTATTAATGAAATAAAATAATCGAAGGAGTTTTTCAAGTTGTTAACCCTTTCTGATATTTAAATATATTCTTTTCTGATCAATCACAATACGAATGAGTATCTTCGTATTGAGCGTTATCAGAAAGGAATAAGTAAGAGAAAGTAACTATTAATAGGTATAATAAATGTTTTTATGACTGGTAAATATAGCGTATGAAACGAATTCTCTGAATCCAATGATTTAAGAGGAATATTAATGATGATATAATTTAATTTGATAAAAATTTCAATTTGTTCCCTTCTGACTATTAACAACAAAGCTGTAACTTTTGATTCTAAGCAGATGTTATGAGCAAACTATTTCCGTAATACACTTCTAATTTAAAAAATAAATAAATTCAGAGTTTACTTAAGACCGCACGAGAGAAGTGAAACTTCTATGACAATCTCGTAACGGGTCCAAAGTAACACACATATTATATAGGCAGGACTTTATTGAACCAGTGACGATTATGGATGAACGTCCGAAATCAGTAACAAACATGCGAGAAACAAATATACTAATAAATTGTTTTCAGTAAAAAAAAAAAAAAAAAACAAATATACATACTAATAAACTGTTTACTATAAAATAATAATTTATGTCAGAATTTGTATAAAAATAATACAAGTACAAAATACAGGTAACCCTCGAAGAACACGGTACTCAAAGAACACGGGTCTCGACGTACACGTGTATCTTCCCCCGAATTACACGGTTTCAAACAACACGATTTTTAAGTAATTCTTGTGAAAGAGAATAAAATACAAATATTATATCTTCAATACAGTTACACCGGTCCTCAATGTACGCGAATATATCCGTTCCATGTGGATTTTATTTACACGAATAAAAATTGTGTAAATTGAATCTGTCATAAAAAAAAATACTGGAAATAAAAAATACTAAAAATTTTAGAGAATTTTATAATAAAAATGAAAACGAATATGGAGAAATTTACATATTTAAGTTTTGGAAATATCGTTAATTTTGACATCGATAATTTTCGATAACGAAAAGTAGGTTTTTACAGTCCCAATACGTTTGGAATGTTCACCAATTTGCTTCACTTAAGCCTTCAAAAATTTCGTTATTTTTGAGCTACGATGCACTGTTTACGAGATATTTACGATCAAAAGTTTACGATTACGAAAAGTAACGAAATGTATTTTTTTTTAAATATTCTATTGTTGACCAAATCAGAGGGACTAATAGAGCTTAAATTGGTTTGTATCTCTTATCTGGCTTCACATTTCACACTTCAATAAAAAAAAAAAAATTGACCTTTTTCGAGACCGTAATAAATTTTATGACTTTTTTTGGTAAAAATATTTTATCCTTTTAAATTTTCAGTATTTTTAAATTGCGTTAAAAAAAAAGTTTAAGTTCTATATCGGTTTATATGTAACTTAACTAAAAATTAATATCTAAATAATATTGTAAATGTGAAAGTTTGGATGTTTAGATGTTTAAATTTGTTCGATGTTTAAATTTTATCCCGGTTGCAAGTTCTTGAGGGATACAAAAACAATTATTCAAACACACCCCAAAAAACAAAACTCAATTCGATGAAATTTGGTACACTGACATTATTTATCCTAAGTTAACAAATAGGATAATCTTATCCCGACTAAAGGCTCCTGTAGGATGACTGAACCGAATTCGATTAAATAAAATATAGAGACACTATTTACTATAAGCACATGTAGCTAGAATTTTAATAACATGTAGAATAGTTTTATCCCGATTGAATGTTCCCAGGGGATGCAAAAGAAATTCCAAAATCATGTCCAAATAATTAAACAGAATTTGATAAAATTTTGTACACAGACATGATTAATCCTGAATTAACGCATAGGCTAATCTTATCCTGATTAAAGGTTCCTGTAGGATGACTGAATCGAATTTGATAAAATTTAATATACAAACGTTATTTACTATGAACACATATATAGTAATAGTTTTGAAATAGTTTTAGTCGGGATAGTTTAATCCCGATTGAAGGTTTCCGGGGGAAGAAGGGGAGACACAAGGGGGGATTAATTCAATGCGGGTGAAGCCGCGGGTCAGACTTAGTTATATTATAAAAATGTGTTGAAATGATTATGGAAATTCATAGTGAATGCAATAGCAATAATAATACATAAGATAGTTTTATCCCAATTGAAGGTTCCCGGTGGAAACAAAATCAACTGCTAAATCACATCCAACTAAATCGAAGTCGATGAAATTTATAGTACACACAGAGACACTATTTACCCTGATCTAACACATGGTGTAATCTTATCCCGATTAAATGTTCCTGTGGGATTCAATATTATTTAATTATAATAACAGCAAAAAATCAGAGATCCTTTGATCTTTTGAAAATTTGAAAAACTTGTAGTGCGATTTTAAACCATTTTTGAACAATTTACATAGCCATATTTTCAAAACGGGGGTGGGGCAGAATTTAATTAATAATATTTGATATTTTCGTAATTATGTAGTTAATTTAATTCCCAAAGAATGAATGTAGTAATTATTTACTGCCGTATAACTGGATTAAAATTGGATTTTTCCGCTATATTCAAATTCTCAGAAAAATATTACCTGAAACTATACATATATACTTAGTTTTTAGGAGAAGCATGATTCCTAACTCAGAAGAATTGTTTTATAATTATATAGAAGCAATAAAATACTTTTTTCCACAATAAAATTTCCTCGTCTGTCTGTCTGTTTGTTTGCCCCGTCTGTCTGTCATGTCTTACCGTGTGTCTTGTCTGTATGTCAGTCCTGTCCTATTAACTGGCTGTATGTTCTGTGTCTGTCTGTCCGTTTAGTCCTACAGTCTGTCTGTCAGTCATTCCTGTTTGCTTGTTCGTCTGTCTGTATTTTAATTTTATCCTGTCTGTCTGGCTGTCTTTTTTGTCTGCCCGTCAAATCCTGTCTGCCTGTTTATCCTGTCTGTCTTGTATAATAGTCCTGTCTGTCCGTCTACCAGTCCTGTCTGTCTGTTAATCGGTCTTGTCTGTTTGTCAGTCGGTCCCATCTGTCTATCTACTAGTCCTTTGTCTGTCAATGTCTGTATATCCATTTTCTCCTATTTGTATGTTTGTGTTTTCTGTCTTTTTGTCCGTCTGTCCATTAGTCTACCCAGTCTGTCTGTCTGTTTGTATTCCTCCCTGCTTATTTGTTTGCCTTCTGTCATCTGTCCTTTATAAATTAACACACTTGGCGGATTTTCATACTTGACAAGGTCTTTTAAAGGCCGCTTTTGGTAAGTGGAATAATTATTCTGTGTAATAATTTTCAGTAATTTTTTCATTTACCTTTAGTGGCTTTTAAAAATAATAACATGCTGTATGAAAATTAGGTCCCGTGCATGCACACAAAGTTATATGTATAATTAACCCTTAACTACTGAGGTGTAATTTTGTTACGTTGCTACAGACGTACATATTGTGACCTAACATATGTAACATCAAAGTATGTTATGAAAAAGAAAATTATTTTAAATTATTAACTGTTATGGAAATCATTACGCTATAAAAATTATCATAAATTATTTACTTAGTTTACTTATCATAGTTAATTCAATTTCAAATAAGAAAAAATTATTTATTAAAATTATTAAATTTACCTAATAAAATTACTGCTATGTCAGAAAAATCAGCCGATAAAATAAAGTTCACAATCTAATTGGTATTTTGAAATTCCCAACTTTAATGCAAGCAATATCAAGGATCTATGGTTTTTTGCTTCGTCACATATAAATCTATATTGAACTTAAACTTTTTTTTTAACTTAATTTAAAAATATTGAAAAATTTAAAAGGATAAAGTATTTTTACCAAAAAAAGTCATAAAATTTATTACGGTCTGGAAAAAGGTTAATTTTTTTTTTTTTATTGAAGTGTGAAATGTGAAGCCAGATAAGAGACTGAAACCCTTAAATTAACAAATTATAACCAATTTATGATAAGTAGTTCGTTCTCAACAATAGGCGGAGCGCGTTATTCTCATGAGAGCGGCAATAACATTTTGTGCTCGAATTACACACAAAATTTTTTCTACAATTTTATAAAATGTATTTTTTAAAAGATACTTGAAAAAATAATAATTGACGTTAATATTTACTTTAATGTTATAAGTTTTGCAGATTCAGAAATATCTGCAGGTGTAGAAATCACTGTCACTCTTTACGTATTTCCGTCGAATACGTATAGATTTTTATCCTTAATATTTATTAATTATAGTTATTTATTATTTTTAATCAATATTTTGCAGTTATTTTGAAATTTAATAAAATTAATATTTCACTTGATTAGGATAAAAATAATAATTTTAGAATCTGTTTATTTGTTACCATAGAAAATATAACCAACGTCTACCCGATTTGTAATTAAATACACGTTGAGCGAGCGACAAGAATTACTTTTCCGCTTTAAAGTACCTATATATTTTTTTTTCTAAATAATTAAACAACACTAAAAAGACCTAAATAAAATAGTTATTTAAAAAAATCAAAAGCCACGACTGAGTAAAAAGCAAACAAAACGGTGAAAACAAGATGAAATAGAGAAAAAGGAAAATGAATAAAAAAGTAAAGCAGTCAGGGGCTTAAAAAGCTCTTGTTTTCACCGTTTTGTTTGCTTTTTATACGCAGTCGGATTTTTTGATTTTTTTAATTAACTATTTTATTTTTTAGTAATGATCGACTAACCACTAACATTTGTTTCATCTTACAACCATTGTAAATTTCATTATAGCCAGCATTACTTTTCACTGTCGGCCATTACAGATTTCATTACACTTTCACGTAGTTACCATTATTTCAAAAATTTAATAACAAACAAAGACACTACGCGTGGTTGCATTCTCATATATTATATATTTCAAAATATCTAAATAATTAAAAAACCCACTTTAATTAAGATCTTATATAATAAGTATTTAATAGAAAACAATGTCTGCAATGTACAGTATGTACAGTATGTACATACATATAACAAGGCATACACGCACGTAGGTTGTACCATGATATGTATGTAAAGGAGTGTCAGAATCATAAAATACAAAACAATGGTTTCTGAGTACTGTATGTGTGTACTTCCTAACAGGAAATTTCAACCTGAATTGTAACGAGTATGAACGTATGTAGTGTGCCCATACGAGAAGTAGTAGGGTAGATACATTACTGTCCAAAAGTTTCGAAGCATTAAAAAATTCAATAAAACAATGGAGAGACATTAATCACAATTATTTGGTGTAAAGTATGAATTTTATCTGGACATGTTAATCTGGACATCTTAATCTGGACATGTTAATTTAATTATACTAATACAGGCAACCTGCGAAGAACACGAGTACCCTTCCCCCGAATTACACGGTTTCAAACAACACGATTTTTAAGTAATTCTTCTGATAAAGAATGAAATATATATTTGATATAAAGTTACATCGGTCCTCAATGTACGCAAATATATCAGTTCCATATGTGACTTTGATTTACACGAATAAAAATCGTGTAAATTTAATCTGTCATTATAAAAAAAAATGGTGGAAATAAAAACTACTAAAATTTTTGAGAATTTTATAATAGAAATGATAACGAATATGTCTAAATTTACATATTTAAATTTTGAAAATGTCGTTATTTTCGACATTGATAATTTTTGATAACGAAAGGTAGGTTTTGATAGTCCCAATATGTTCGGAATACCCACAACTTGCTTCGCTTAAGCCTTCAAAAATTTCGTAATTTTTTTTATTACGATGTAGGTCTTTGATGAGATTTAGCATATATGACAAAGACAAATACGAAATGTAACGAAAAGTATTTTTTTTAAATAGTTTGCATTGCTGACCCAATAAATAAATTAGGTAATGGAGCCTGAAATTAAATCAATTGATAAGTGTTTATTTACTCAATTTGTGGTAAGACTCGTTGTCGATAATTTTCGTTCGATGACGACAAAAAAGGTTGTCCGCAAATACGGTATCGCCGCAACATGGTAATAAAAAAATCCCAATACGGTATCAGAGGAACATGAATTTATTTTTGAATAGTAAAAGAGTTCGCAAATTACCGTTTTAAAATTTAAACAATATAATATATTATGTTCTCCTAATACCAATTAAAAAATTTATACACAAAATTGGTGGATTCTTTCCTTCTTTGTTTTTGGAACTTTTGAAAAATTTCTTTCAGGACACTCTACGCGAGACCAGGTGCTTTCAGTTTGGTTCCATAATATTGCTTTCTGTGTGTAATATGTAGTACAAATTTAGTTATTAGTTTATAACGTTTATAACTACTACAACTAATAACTAAAAATTAAAAAATTAGGTGGAACTTATTTAACTTACTTACTTTTTAATTGCGAATAATTTGTTAGGAATAAATTAGTTGATTAAAAAAAATATTAATCAATTAATTAGTTAACTAAAAAATTTAGTTTATTGATGTCACTGGCTACGATGCACCGTTTACGAGATATTTACGATCTAAGTTTACAATAAATTTTTATGATAGACCGACTTCAGAGCTACCCAATTCCAATTTTAATCAAAATAAATAAATCGCCTAATTTCAAATACCTCTATACGACATTTTCAAGAAAAATTTTTTAATATACATATTTAGTTAAAGCAACAGTTAAACCGTTTATCAAAGTAACCATTCTTTTACTGATGACTTGTTCACAAATGGACATCCCATTATTCCCATTTATTTAGAAGTTTATCAAAATATTCTTTCTCCGATTTTCCCATTCATCTATTAAAAATGTCTAGAACTATGCTGCACTACAACGATTCTTGACCAGCTACGCAGTTACTGTAAGAAAAAAGTTTCCTGTTGTGTTATTAACGAGAAGAATAAAACACATGTGTTGGTAAAAAACAAAATACAAGAGACTATACCGACAAAAGATGCAAAATCTTGTACATTTTTATTTATTATTATGATATAATTTTAATTCCAAAATAATTTGTTAGAATGTCTGGTAAAGAAATGTAATCTGTAAAAATATGTATGCTTCCAAACTTTTGGACGATACTGTACATTTAAATCGAAATGAGAACACTAGAACATAGTAAACAGATACCTATATTTAATAGTACAACGAGAATATATTAATTATTAAAAATTAAAAGATAAAAGTTTGAAATTTATGGAATGTATTGATTACGTATGAGAAACAACAGAACAAGCCAGGATTAATTCATTTTTGAAAATTTTACGGGAGGGCTTAAAATGTAGCTATCCGATTTTCATGTGTATTTTTAAACTATCAGTACCCCAATTTTGTTTCACTATAAAGTTAATTTAGTCGCATTTAAACCACAAAACCATAGCAAAAAGTTGTAAGTGGGAAGAAAGCAATAGTAATTAATTTTTGAAGATGATCACACGTCAAGAAATGATTTTTGTTGTTTATATAACTATATATTATGTATACCGTTCAAACTCTAACTTAAGCATATTTCCTAAACCAATGTTTCTTATAGCTCGTCCACATCACACAAACTTTTGTTTGTACAAACTTTTACACAAACAAAAGTTTGTACAAATAACACGTCCACATTACACAAACTTTTGTTTGAGTGAATTTTTGCACAAACTTTTGTTTGAGCAAACTTTTGTAGAGAATATTTGTAAAGTTTGACCATATATAAATGGGATGATTTCTCAAGTACAGCAATAATTATTAGTATTGTGCGCTGTAGGTTGTCTACTTATCTAGGTTAGTGTTAATAGAAACCGCCACTCATAAAACAGGTAATATATTTAAGCACAATTGGAGTGAGCATAGGGTGATATTTGGTACAAGTAATAAAATAACTAACTTTTTAAAAGTTTATAATCACTCTCAAAAAGTCATCCCAAATATCGATGGTTAAAGTATACAATACACTAGATACAAGTAGGTACACATTATTTTTTTGAAGCAAGTCGCCTTTTATAACCTACAAAGTGTCGGTCGTAATCAATATTTTTAATTTATTGATAATAAATATTTATTGTAGGTATTCAGTTTCAATGTCTTTCGGAGACCATTACCCTAGACTGGAATGAATCGAGAAAGGCGGGTGAATAGGAACACAAGGAAAAATGTTCTCATGAGCTTGGTTTAAAAACACTAAACATAAATCGGAATAGATATCTTTCTTAAAATATAGTAACAACAATAACTAAGGTTGAAGTTGAATAAAAAATACATAGGAAACTCCCATTACGCAATCCATTGGGCCAAATTGCTAAATGAGAAAGTCAAAAATCACGGGCGTCAATGTTTCTGATTTATATATTTGTATGATTTACTGTTACAAACTATTACTTAGACACTAACATATTCAAACATATTTGCTTTAAAACACGGCGGGATGCCATTATATACATCTTGTGTGCGACGAAATTGTTAAATGGGAGCGTGCGAAATGGGAGTTTCCTATGTATTAAAAAATCAATTTAAATTGACGTCTTCAACGCAGTGTTACTTTTTGTTTTTAAAACTTTCTCTAAAAACTATTTATTTTGGTGCTCTAATGAAAGAATTCTTGTTTAATCGAAATTTTAGTTATTTTGAAACATAATATCTGAAAAATTTAAAAAATATTTATTGTCAATTTCTACACAAAATCATTTTCATTTCAATTTCTACACAAAATCATTTTCATTTCAATCATAGTCAAAATTAATTTGACTATTGGCGACGCAAAGATTCTCACTCGCGCCTCTGGTGGTAAAATTAAAATTAGCATCAAGTAAAAATGTACGTATACGACAAAATCATGAAGTATTATTTCTTTTTTGGATGTATAAATACAAAAAAATTCGAAATTATGTTATATTTCTGTTTCAATTTTGGTCGGCCCTACGGATCGTCCCCATTCACCCTGTTATCGTCTCTTTTGACCCCTATTTACCATAGAGAAGAAATTACATTATTTTTGTAATTTTTTTAAAAACCAGAGACATTTTCCAAAATTTTTGATTAATGTAATAAAGTGACTATTCTCGCGTAAATTTTTAGTATATTAAATTAATGTTCTTTAATATATTAATTAATATAATATTAAAGAATACGTACTCATAAAATAAAAAAAAAATACGGTGTAAATAACTTAGAAATATCAACTGCAGGTGAAATTAAATAATATGAAAAATTTTTTGAACGACTTCCTGCAAAATTGTAAAAATCAAAAACCAACGTCGTAAATCACAAAATGAGTTACATATACGTCTGGTAACAGATCAAGTGCTCATAGCAACAATAAATAGAATAAAAATAAATAAAAATAAAATCAAAAATTATAATTTAAGGAATCATCTTACATGTTTCGGTCAATATGACCATTATCAAAGATCATAGCAAAAGAAAAGGAAATCAAGAACAAAAAATCATATCGTAAAATAGACAAATTAAACGAATTCACAAAGGAATTCGAAGTCGAGAAATTTTTAAAAAACTTGTCAATAACAGGCACACCCAGTTTGTGCAAAACAACAAGAACAAAGAAAACACCATGTAACAAACACAAATTGACATGGAGGTCAAAATCGTTGATTTCAAACATAATAATTATCAAAAACTTTTAATGTTAATACTTCAAACTTCTTTAAAAAAAAAAAAAAAAAAAAAAAAAAAAACTATTTAAAAACACACTAGTTGTTACAACTAGTGTGTTTTTAAATAGTTTTTTTTTTTTTTAAAGAAGTTTGAAGTATTAACATTAAAAGTTTTTGATAATTATTATGTTTGAAATCAACGATTTTGACCTCCATGTCAATTTGTGTTTGTTACATGGTGTTTTCTTTGTTCTTGTTGTTTTGCACAAACTGGGTGTGCCTGTTATTGACAAGTTTTTTAAAAATTTCTCGACTTCGAATTCCTTTGTGAATTCGTTTAATTTGTCTATTTTACGATATGATTTTTTGTTCTTGATTTCCTTTTCTTTTGCTATGATCTTTGATAATGGTCATATTGACCGAAACATGTAAGATGATTCCTTAAATTATAATTTTTGATTTTATTTTTATTTATTTTTATTCTATTTATTGTTGCTATGAGCACTTGATCTGTTACCAGACGTATATGTAACTCATTTTGTGATTTACGACGTTGGTTTTTGATTTTTACAATTTTGCAGGAAGTCGTTCAAAAAATTTTTCATATTATACGGTGTAAAGCCTGAATTCGTGCCTACTCAGTCATTTTTACGGTAGTTGTCAAACTCACACGTTCATACCAACTTTTTGATGCCAGATACAAAAATCCACAAACAATGGTACAAACTTCAAATATCACGTTCATACGTATCGTTTGCCCAAACTTATGTTTGTGCAAACAATTTATTCAAACAAAAGTTTGTGTGATTTTACAAAATGTTTGCGCAAACTTCACGTCCACACGTACCATTTGCACCAACTTTTGTTTGTGTAAAAGTTTGTACAAACAAAAGTTGGTGTAGTGTAGACGGGCTATTAACCTTTTTCCAGTCAGGGTCCGGTTAAAGTCCGGACAATTTTGTGCGGACACATACAGGTATACGAGCGCACTTTATGATGATTATCAGTTTTCTAAATTACTTTTAATATGAAATATGATTCTCGCTAACATGTAAACTATTTGGCTAAACATGTAGGGTAAGTGCGGGAGAGATACTGCAGTAGTCATAGATCGTCCGTTGATTGATAGATAGCGCTATTACTGGATTATATGTTTAAAATAAGTTACTTATTTAAGCTGTATATTGTAACGTTTGTGATTAGTCCATCAGTTTAGTAATTATCCAATTTTTTATTGTTGAAAAGTAAGTTTTTTAACATAATATTTTACCAAGCATTTAATTCATTCGAATTTAAGAAGATATATTTCATTGTTTTAATGAAAATGAGCTTTCCTTTTAATTTAGGTATATTTTAAAAGTACTGTATAAAATTTTAGGTTAGAAATACGCACTATGCTTGCTATAGCAACATGCGGCATCTATCCCAACAAAAAGGACAGATGCCGCATTTAAAGTTGGTATAGATGCCGCATCATATTATATGTTAAAAACATAAACTTATTCCTTAATTATGAATTTTTTTGGACTGTAAATTATGCCACGTAAATATAAAAGATTCATTAATGGATCAGGAAGAGGTCTCATATTAGTGAAGATAACGAAAATAATGATGATTGCCTGTGTATTGAATGTTTTGAAAAGTACTCAAGAACAAAAAAAAGTTGACTGGTTAAGATGTATAAAGTGCCAAAAATGGTTACATATGGCATGCATCATGTATGGAGATGTGTGTAAAATACAAAATTTTTGATATGAACTATATGCGGCGTCTTAGCTTCCTTGATGCGGCATCTCTCCCATAGGTGTGGGAGAGACGCCGCTTTGCAGGCTCTACAAAAATGTTAATTATGAATCCTTTATGACTCAAAATTTAAAATTATTTATAAATAATTTTAAAGAACAATGTTTACATTTATTGTGTATCAAATTTCAAATCAATTAAATGCATACTTTAAGAATTATCAAGTGTTTTCAAAATGTGCGGCATCTCTCCCGCATTCACCCTAATTCAAATAAATATCGGCACTTTCTTAAGAATTAGAGAAATGTTTAAAAGCAATTCTTTAATAAATTAAAACTTATAAAATTCTTCCAGTCTAGACTCATCTCCATCGTGAGTTGGAATAACATTAGATCGTGTAATATGAAATGTCGTTTTTCGAGCACTTGGCCAACAATATAATTGAGATAAAATTATCTCAATTACATTGTTGGCTAAGTATGGTTAAATACAGACACTTTCTTAAGCATTAGTGAAATGTTTAAAAGCGATTCTTTAATCTTAAATATAATTCTTACAGCCTGATTACTCATAAGACCTAATACATGACAAGCTGACCAAAACATGTATTACTTTTTCTTTGTCGAAAATCCGAATCCATTTGACTTTAATTGTGTTCGGAGATTATTATCTACTTGAATTTTTGGGTATAAGTCAAGTAGTTCAATATAATTATATGACATCCATTTAGTTCGCAAAATGCACGTCTTGTTCTGACCGCTTCTTAAATATTTAATGGGTATCGTTTAAGGTGGTTACCTTGTGACATGCTAGTAGAAAAAATTGCGAACCAAAATTACTTTATGTCATTATTGTCTGTATTATTGGATAGATGTTCATACGTATTAGTTTTCATACCAACATGTAGATGCATACTTTCAAACAGCCTGTATATACACACTTATACTATCAAAGTTTTTTATTATAAATACGCTGGCATCCTTGTAATTTTATCCAACAAACATATTAAGTGGTATGCATATGCGTTTGGAACCCTGTATTTTTTCACCTGTACAAGATAGATATATGCTCTCGCGGACTTTTTTGTAGAGAATTCGATTCTCTACAAAAAAGGTCTTAACACTTTTTAATGTATCTATCACCGTTTTCGCTACGTAAGCGGTAAAAGGTCAAAAAACGCGATTTATGAATTTTCAATATTGTTTACAAGTAAATACGAATAAACCAGTTATTTAATATACAGGCTTGTCAGACTGCTTCGGTTCAGTTGCTTGAAATTGATGTACTTATAAAAATACTATAATTTCTCTGATAATATCTTCAATTCAAAACGATCAACAAATAATTCAATTTTTTCTTTACATTCAGAACTTATTAATCTTCCTTTCCCTAGTTTTTTATTGAATTCTGTCGAGTCATTATATTGTTAAATACAAAATAAGGGTACGTAGTCAGAATTTTGAGATCTAATACATGAGTAGATACAAACTTTAACCCTAATTATCTTAACTCAGAAACGATCAATCTTTCCTAAATTACAAGGACAATCAGATATAGCATTCTTCTTTATACTATTAAAATTTGAAACTATTCTGTCGAAAAGTTGAATGTCGAGGTAACTACCTTAATCGAATGTCTTCAGCACCAGTTTACGCAATACACCTACGATTTCTTCTTATTTTTGTGTGTTGAATTCCAAGAAGTATATATTTTTCTTTCTTAAAAATTTCTTTTTAAGTAAACAACATCAATATACATTCCTTTTTTTATATATTATTATATTTTTTTTATTGAAAATATCTCAGTTTTCTGCAAATATAATAAATAATTGCTTTTTTTTCTCGTATAAATCAATTGAATTTTTTAAATTTTACACCGTGTAGTGTTGGTACGTGTTGACAAGCTGAATTTGTAAAGGAATTCAATATTTTATTATTAGCTTGAGAGGAAATTTCCATTTTCCTTATTCACACGTCTTATAGATATGACTATCATCCGAATAAATATGGTAATTTTGGTTAGAATAATTTAATAAATAAAAATTTGAATATTACATACATATGTATATTGTACAATGAGTGAAAAAAGATGGCTGTTGTGTTTGTAGCAGCTGTGACAGGATGCATTCAAACGTGTAATAATATTCTTTTTTTTAAATTTTTATTATGCGTATCGTTTTCCTTTTCTTCAATTTTCTGTGACAACTTTAATAACACATCAGTTATTATTTGAACTTTGATACGAATATTTTCCCACGACTTCTTCTCCAACTTTATTTATTTTTCGGTTTTCATATGTAAATAGAGCTAAATCTTTTTTATGCGGTCTTTTATGTGCGATTTTTTATGCGGTTTTTGAAAAAATTTCCAATAAAGTGCATAATGTAAATCAAAAGCAAGAGAAAGTAAGAAAATTAAACATAAACTATAATAACTTTCTTTGAAAAAGTTAATTTTTAATGATTTTTAAGCATTTAATCAGTACATTGCATAAGAACATAAGTTATTGCATCATTAAATTTTTTTACATATGTATTTTTCAGAATTTTCATAATATTATAATTAAAATGAAATTAATACTTTATCTTGTTTAGAAAAGCAACTTCTAAGCAAATCGTGAGGTTTTGAGCGTTCTGAGTTATTTTCGATGAAACTTTTTTTATACGGTTCCGATGCACCGCATTTTTACAATCTGGAGTGAACTATACTTTTTTTTATAGCTATTTATGAAGTTTTTGAATAAATTTTTTTTTGCGCGATTTTTCTTATGCGGTCCCTATCCACCGCACATAAAAAGATTTACCTGTACTCCCAAAATCAAGTCTCAGTTCCCTTTGTTGCTGTAATTTGATAATTTTTGTTCTCTCTCGTACTTCTTATCAGATATTCAATAAATTTAATTTTTACTCTAAATTTTGATGATCAAAAGTCGCAAAAACGTGGTTAAAATTTTGTTGAAGAATAACATATTGAAAAATTTGAGAAATGAGGAAAAGACCATACGAAAACTTCACCTTGTTATTATTTCGAATTTTTTTCTGTTTTCAAACTTAAATTTCCTGAATGTACAGCATTAGTTTCGTCAAGAAAACGTAATTTTTTAAAAGTGATAATTGACAAATTGACGATTTTTACTAAGGATGCTTCATAAATATACTAAAATTATCGCTTAAATTTTTGCTGTTAAAAATTAATTTAAACTTGATAAATTACAAATAAAAATACGCTGCCAATGGAGTGTGGCACACAGCTTCCTCGTACTCGTAAAAGACTTTAAAATAGTATTTTATCAAATATATGTATATACCGTGAAATTATATTTTCGCCTTAAAGTTCATAAAAAAATTGGGGTAACTCAAAATACTTAAACGGTAAATTATAAAATAATAGCAAAAATATTTTAGAAACTAACCCTCAAAATACTTTAAAAATTTGAGGGAAATTAGACTAGCAATAAATAAGAAACAGACATTTAATGGGATTTCATGGTTGTGGCGTAGCTACCGTTATTCCGATTTTGATTAAATTCATAGGAAACCATCTAGGAACCAAACCGCATAATTTCTGAAAATTGCGTAAAAAATAATTGAATAGTTCAGAAGTTATGCCACTAGGTGCATTAATGGAATGAAATGGTAACGGCGTAGCAACCGTTATTCCGATTTCGATTAAATTCATAGGGGACCATCTAGGAATCAAACTGTATAATTTCTGAAAATTTCATTAAAAACAATCGGATAGTTCAGAAGTGATGCCACTTGATGTAAACTGGTGACACACAGACGGACAGACAGACACCAAACCAAATTTGTTTAGGAAGCTCTAAAACGTAAAATGTGCGTAAAAAATTTTATTTTGGAGGGAAAAATTTTTTTATTTTTCTAAAGTGATCACAATGCTTCCGCTACTTTAGTAGTCTCGAAAGCAATAAATATGTATTATCCGATACACACATACAGTTTTTAAACGTGCGGTTTGAAATACTTAATTTATTTTTTATTTGCCCAAAGCTTATCAGCGTTCAACAGTCTAGATATTAAATAAATATTCGTATTCTATTATAAAATAATCTGAGACATCTTGCCATTCTGTTCTTTAGATTTCAAAAATTGTAGATTCATTAATTCTCTATAAAAAAGATTGATGTTTACGAAATTTTATCGAACAATGGCTATAACCAAACAATATTAAAATATTCTATCTTGCCTCGGTGTGATTCTGCCTCGGTGATACATACTTGTAAGAATATTTATCTTCCGTTTGTTTTTGTGTGCAAAAATACGTCTTTTAATTTTGAAAATTTATAAAACTTTTCTAACCATGCGTTAGTATTTTTTTGATATGTACCTACCGTAATAAGTATAGATTAAGGTTACGGTAAAAATGTAGTAAAATAATCAGTCTGAATATTTACTTACGGTACTAATATCAGTACACAATCTTGATCTTGAAAATGATTAATTATTTTTATACTTTTTTTAAATGACGCCAAAACAACATTTTTTCTCAGAAAAGTATTGTCGAGTCACTACTTTTAACAGTTATCCAAAGTTTAACGCTTATGAAAATTAATGAAACTACATATATATTTAATTATTTATTATATAACAGGCAAACAGGTAGATGGGTAGGGTAACTGGTGGTTAAGCTGATTTTCGAAAATTTTCATATTACATAAATAATAAAATATATCACACTGCAAAATATCTAACATCAACGGACCATGTCATTTATGTTACAATAATGACACATATAATTATGAGAATAGCAGTAATTATATTAACGTTATAATTTGACAAGAATTGCAGAAATGCGTACTTCAATATATTTAGATATAATAGCTACAGGATATTTCTTTATTTTGAAGTTTTCCACAGAATCAAATCGGAACACCTTTTCAAAAAAGAGATATGGAGTTTTAAATTTGTTAAATCGTTATTCATACGTGACCATAAGCTCAAAATAAAAACTTACTGAAGAGGATGAGAAAAGTGATTGAAACTGGGCTTAATGAGAAAAACGAAGAAGAAAGAAAAAACAACTTTTGTGTGAGAGGGGTCCAAATCGCGCGTTCTTTGTCCCAACTTCGTATCCACACACACGCACACACACACACATATATATATATATATATATATATATATATATATATATATATATATATATATATGCAGTCTGTTAAGTAAGATCGTGGTCGACCATACTCACAACTGGTAAAAGTATTTGTCTAAATATTTTGTGAGCAGATAGAGTGAACCTTTGTCTACCACGCACTTTAAAGAAAGATTCAGTTGTTTGTCTTTTTTTAGAATAACAAGTGAAGAACCATGGGTGCCAAATACGCGACACGAATGCCAACTGTGGCATCATTACATTAGATTGGCCGCCACAGTCGTCCGATGGCAATCCGACTAGGTCACTTATCAAGTACAAACTTCGAGGAAAACGCATATATACATTTAAGGTGTTAACTCCCGAGATTCGTCGCATTTGGAGGGCCTTGCCGCTAGAGTATGCCGTCAATTTAACTAAAAGTATGCCTCGAAGATACCGTCACCACCGGCGATTATCGACGTCGGTGGTGACAAGACACCTTATTAAGCTAATTGCATCGGAGTCCTCATCAAGTGGAACGTATATATGTATTTTAAATTTTTTTTTAAATAAATTTTTATATAAATTATTTCGACCATGATCTTACTTAACAGACTATATATATATATATATATATATATATATATATATATATATATATATATATATATATATATATATATATATATATATATATATATATATATATAATACTGTATATATATATATATACATATATATATATATATATATATATATATATATATATATGTATATATATACAGTATTTAATATGTTTTTTGTGTGTCCTAAAACATGTAGTTTTTGATATACAGAGTACAGAGAACGCGCGAAATATATTATTTTTATTGTATAAAATAACCCACTGTTGTTTCGCTCTTAATATTTTAATCATTGATTTCGTACAAGGTATGATAAATTAGTTTGAGAAACCGGGACAAATAACTGTTCCGAAAGAATCAAAACAGTAGGCAGTAAGTATTAAGTAAAACACTTAAGTAGGTTACTTTTTTTTCCTTCAAACTTTTGTATATTGTATTTACTACTTATTACTTACAGATTCGGTATAAACGCAGGACAAATGAAATATTTGTTAAGTCTTCTCCCTTGTACACGGAAAAAAAGAATTATTCCCATCAAATAAATTTTATTCCAGTCAAATAAAATTTTTGTTTGCATACCGTCAAATAAGCTTTTTATTTCAACCAATTAATTTTTTTGTTTGAAATTATTCTCAGTTTCAAACAGAAAATCAGTTCATTAGAATTAAGAAAAAATTTAATCAAATAAAAAGTATAATTCAGACAATTACTAACATATTTAAATGAAATAATTCTATAGTTTGCACAAAACAAAGATGTTGCTTATATGAATTTGAATAACGATCTGTTGAAATAATATTTTGTTTCAATGAAATAAGGATTTTATTTGAACTAAACATTTTATTATATAGGTGAATTCATTTTCTTATTTGAATGAAATAAATAATTTATTTCAATTAACAATTATTGTTAATCCACTGTATTTTATTTTTATTTAAGTGAATTCATTTTCTTATTTGACTGAAATAAATAATTTATTTCAGTTAACAATTATTGTTAATCCACTGTATTTTATTTTTATTTG
Source organism: Brachynemurus nebulosus (assembly GCA_035578155.1). Classification (NCBI taxonomy): domain Eukaryota; kingdom Metazoa; phylum Arthropoda; class Insecta; order Neuroptera; family Myrmeleontidae; genus Brachynemurus; species Brachynemurus nebulosus. The sequence continues at coordinate 92,477 of JAPWDM010000098.1, read as the reverse complement.
AATTAAGTTGTATTTCTTATTTATCTGAAACATAAATAAACATGTATTGGATACAATAAATAAAACGCGTTTATTTGTTAATATTGTATTTTGTTTGTAAGATGTACTACATTATTATTAATAATATGACAATCAAATAATATTAGGGCGATTCTCGCGTGACATTTTTGCAACAAAAAAATTTTTTTTAATTAAATTAATAACAAACAAAACAAAAAGTTTATAACACGAGGCAACTGGATGAAAATTTTTTGAACATATTTTAATTTATATCTGAAATGCAGTACTCCAAATATAAGACATAAACTTCGTTTCGTACGATGTCCCGTGCGTCACGTGAGTTTATGCCTTATATCTTGAGTACTGAATTTCAGATAAAAATTAGAATATGCTCAAAAAAATTTACTTCATTTTCTGCGTATTATAAACATTTTGTTTTGTTTATTATTAATAGCATTTTTTTTTTTAAATGTTTTTGTTGTGCGTCACGCGAGAATCGCCCATTACATAATAACAAAATTACATAAAAGTACCAATTAATAAAATCAAATGCGTAAAGAAATCAAATTCTTGCCATTACCAATGGTATGATAATTATGTGGAAATAAAGAGTACAGTTCTTTTACACATCTAATATCCCATTCTACATTTTCATGATTTATGACTACCTCATATGCTTGTCTGTGTAAATCATAACCAATAGTTTTTAGTATTTTTAAAACAAAATATATTTCTTTATTTTTACTACTTAATATATATTTTATTAAACCAAATAAAGGATAATCTTCATCTATAAAACTAATTAATAAAATGTAACCAGGTTTGTATAACATACCATTCAATTTATATCGATTATAACTTAGACAATTTTCCTGGAAATTTAAAGGTAATTTTTTATAAAAGAAAATATAGTCCTCTAAAGATTTTATAAACGTCACATCTGTACTGTAATCTATTTTATCTGAAAATCCCAAATTACTAGAGAGACGATAACAAAATTTTAGTTGATGTTTGAGAGCTAAGGTGTATGGTATATTTTTTCGACATGCTATTACATTAGCATTAGTTTTGAATTCCTTATGTTTTGCTTCGTACCGCATACATGAAAAATTTACTAAAGGTCCAAAACGATATAAAATTTCAGGATAATGAATTATTATGTGATGTTTTGGTTTGAGTTTTTCGTTAAATAATTTTAAATACAGTACATGATGTTCTTGTATTAAAGTTGCCAATAATTTAATGGCACCTTTATGTAATGTATTACTAAATGAAATAGCAACAATTTCTTTTAATATCAAGTAAAGTTCCCACACATTATCGTCAATAGGTACAAAATCTCCAGCAATAATACCAAAATAAGTAACAAATGCAAGCATTTCTGATGCTGACATAATGACATACTCATTATTTATATGTTCTTTAGACAACAATGGAATTTTATTTCCAACATTACAATTCTCAGAATGATTAAAAAATTTGAGTTTATTATTTAAATGTTTTAATGTAACAAATTTTTTATCTTTTATTATATATTTTAAAATCTTTGCCATATCATATCTACAAACTCCTTCCAATAAATCATGCATTACATCACATGATATATTTTTAGTTACATGAAAATGAGACAATTGATTCCAAATTGATTCTTCTTTAATTCCGTTTGTTTTACAATTAACGTCTGTATTGTAAGTTATATTATTTCTTAATAGTGACTTATCTTCTGTCACTTGACTCTGTGTAAGAGATTTATCAGCTTTACATGTACGACAAAAATAAGAACCCGAAAAATTTTCACTGTAACCTAATATTGAATTTAATCCTAAATTATCTCCTAATATAAGTATTACATTGAAAAATATTTGATATTTTTTATTATTAACAATAATTTCAATTCCCTTTTCATATAGTTCTACACATTCGTTAATTAATTTAGAAAATGTTGCTCTATTGCCGAAATTTACTCGATCTTGTGAAAAAAACAACTGTGCCAGAAACATATTTTCTAAACGTGAAGCATACTTTGGTGGCATACAAGCTAATGAAAAATATATTGCACCTAACTTGTATATAGATGCGTGGCTACCCAATACATTTCCAATTTGAAAATCATCAAAGAAAATATATAACGGCAAAACAGTTTTATCATAAAAATTACATTTTAATTCATTCCATACTATTCCATTAAAAACACTTTGTACGTTTTCACTATCGTAACAATCTTCCATATAACTAATTATTGACTGAAATACAAACGGTAACTCTAAAAAACACTTAAGCACTTCTTTCATAGAAACAAATTGTCCTAAATTATCCTTTATTTGCATAGATGAAACCTCTTGATTACTTTTTTGAAATTCAGACGTTCCAATAACAAACGGAACTGGTTTAATTAAAAAATTTGAACGTTCAAAATATTGAAGTCTTAAATATTCTGATTCAAAACCACTAAAAGGAGATTGTAGTTCAGAAATAATATTTTTAATATCAGCCAATATGGATTCAAAAGAATCAGTCTGTCCTCTAACAGAATTTAATAAGTTAATTTTAGTATTCAGCTGTGTCACAACATTACAGTTAAATATTTCACTTACGAATTCAATTATATCTTGTATCACTGATCGTGTAACAGTATTATTGTTATATAGTTTTGAAATAAATTTCTGTATTGATTGTTTGAATGTTATATCCGGATTCAATGGAAAACTTTCAAAAGTTTCAGATAATTTATTTTTATTAAATTTTTCAGTTTTATTGCTTAAATCTACATATTTTTTAGTAACTAAAGAACAATCTTCTATATTTGTTGTTTCATTTGAATGCTTAGAAATTAAATGCTTTTTGAAATTCCATATATCTTTATACAAACGTAAACATATGCTGCATTGAAAATTTGAAGAATATTGATGTGAAAACTTCAAATGAGAAAAAAATATTTGCATATCATTAAAAGAAATATTACATTCTAAACATTCCATTCTGAATAATAGTATTTGATATTTAATTCAATAAGTAAAAACAAATATATAAAATTTGAAGAATATTGATGTGAAAACTTCAAATGAGAAAAAAATATTTGCGTATCATTAAAAGAAATATTACATTCTAAACATTCTATTCTGAATAATAGTATTTGATATTTAATTCAATAAGTGTAAAAACAAATATATAAAATTTGAAGAATATTGATGTGAAAACTTCAAATGAGAAAAATATTTGCATATCATTAAAATAAATATTACATTCTAAACATTCCATTCTGAGTAATAGTATTTGATATTTAATTCAATAAGTAAAAACAGATATATAAAATTTGAAGAATATTGATGTGAAAACTTCAAATGAGAAAAAAATATTTGCGTATCATTAAAAGAAATATTACATTCTAAACATTCTATTCTGAATTATAGTATTTGATATTTAATTCAATAAGTGTAAAAACAAATATATAAAATTTGAAGAATATTGATGTGAAAACTTCAAATGAGAAAAAAATATTTGCATATCATTAAAAGAAATATTACATTCTAAACATTCCATTCTGAATAATAGTATTTCATATTTAATTCAATAAGTGTAAAAACAAATATAAAAATATTTCGGAAATGAATTTTCAATTTTGGATATATAAATAATTCTTCAAATTGACAGTAAACAAATGTATTTACATTACAAAAATAATCATAAATGTATTTCAAAAGTAACTTTGAAATTTTAAATATCAAAATTTTAAATATTGTAATAAACAAATGCAAATGGACTTTCACTGTCTATTTTCGTTATTCTTTAAATCGGAAATAAGTTCAGAAATTGATGGAATTTCGGAATCCCATTTTGTTTCAATGTTATATATATAACGTTGTATTAAAGTTAAAATGTGACTACATTCAAGACTATACCGTGCGTTTAAAACATGATAAGCTTTAAAACAAATGTCAAAAGCCTTTAAACATGAATTTATTTGATACTTAATATTGTCTATAATTACGTATGTTTCGGTAATATTTTTTAAATTTGGTCCTACCACTAGTATAAATGGTTGTACTGTAAGTCCATGTTTTAACATACGGGTGCGACGATTTTCTATAGTGACGTCAATTTCAGATGGCGTTGTTGAATGTAACAGTAGTCCTTCTAAAATTTCGGGTATTGTTGGCTTCCACTGCTTTCTTTTGTTGAATATTCTTGCTCTGGATTGTATTAGATATGGTAATAATGATATTTTTAATGTTGTTTTGCTATCTGAAAAAGAAAATATACGTATTTAAAATAAGTTAAGTACGAGTCTGACTCACGCACGGAGGGTTTCGTATAATATCTTCCTTCCTAAAGGGTAACTTCCTAAACCAAAAAGGTTATGTAAATAAAATTTCAGCTCAATCGGAGATATTTATATGGTTTTTGGAACTCCAGCCAAAATTTTTCCATTTTATCTAAAAAAAAAACTATAGACATTTGGACGAAGTTCGTTTTACTTTTCCTGTAATATATATGGAATTTCCTATTTGTATGAATTTTTTCAAAGTTTTCGGTTCGAAAACTTCGAAGATAAGAAAGGGGGACGGTATTTTTTCGCACATTTTTGGCCATAACTCAAGAACCTACGTAATTTAAACTTTTAAAAAAAGTAGTTTTGAAATGTGTAAACAAAGCCCTTTCAAATGATATCCCACTTGACCTTGGTTTCGCACTTACAAATTTCAACCGTCCATTTCTAACCCCTTTTCAAATAAAAATAAAAGGATTTCTGAAATTAATTTACCTGTAATAGATGTAGACAAACGATTTCTATACGGACGGACATTGAAGTCCCACTCTAAGGGTTCCGTTTTTTATTTTTTTACGGAACCCTAAAAACAACAGAAAAATAGTAAATAAAAAGAAATGTTTCTTACTTTCAGATAAGTTAATGTTGTCTAATTCCTTGAGTGTACACCGAGCCTCATCTGGTAAATACTTCCTTTTTAATTTTAACAAAGACTCAATAAAACTGGAAAAATTTGATAATAGGCATAACTCCTTTTCTGGGAAAAGTTCTGCAAAATCTTTTTCAATCTGTAAAATTTTAAGAAAAAAACAAAACAAACGTTTTTTACATTACAGTTTCCAAATATGAAATATATTTTTAATTTTTTACCAAAGTAAATCCAAAAGAACATTTTAGAATAGGCCATTGTGAAATAAACTCATTTACGGTTAATAATTGATTACTTTCATGTTTCCTCAACGGAAAAGTTTTTTTCCAAAAATCAATAACTTGATCAAATGGTTCAGTATTATATTCCAACCATGTTTTAAAATTTACAAGATTTTTTGATTCACCTAAAATTAAGTGAAAAATAAACAAAAAATATTTGTTAGATTGTAAAAACGAAAAAAGTATGATTTTACCTTCATCAGACTCCACACTTAAGGATTCACTAGGTGGTGTAGGACTCCAAAGACCTGAAGTTCTGAAATAACGTAATTTGTTTCTATATTTATCTATTAAACGGCCTTTCGCTGGCGTACATTTTCCAGTAGAAGATTTTTTTAGTGATGGTACATAGTAAGTTTCTTTAACTTCATTTGGGAAAATATCAATAATATCTTGAGCCAATTTTTCAAAATGGCTTGCATCCAATTTTCTAAAAATTAATAACGAAATTTTTTTTTAATTCTATATAATTAATATTCAACTTTAATTTGAAAAATACCGTGTAGTCGATTTAAATATTTCTGATATGATTAAATCACAAAGAATATTTCGTGATTTTCGATCTAAGATTCGGTTTCCCGCATAAGTTGCTAGAATAATTTTTCCGTTACAAGTATTATTTAAAATATCATTTAAATTAAAATCTAACTGTTGACAATTATTTAGTTTTTGTATTAATTCGTCTCCGTAACATGCGTTATATCTTTTTATTTTTGCTGGTGATACTTCTACTGGATCAAAATTTTCTAAATCCGAAAAATTAGTAGATACAGTCGAGCAACTGGAACTGGTTTCATATTTATTTGGCTAAAATAATATATTATATATTATATTACAAAAAAAAACCGTCTATTTTTTTTCTTTCAATTATTTAAAATTAATTGAATTTACCAGAACAGTTACAGGTAATTTTTCCCGTTTAAAGGCATTTAATTTGGAAATAAACTTGCTACGTGGTCCTATTTTTTTAAATATTTCAGCTATCATGTCTTCAGTTAAATGTAATAATGACGTAATATCTATCTCGTTATCTAACAAAAAACAATTTAGTATTATACTACTGAATAAACTAATTTCATAAAATTAAATTCATATTATGAATGCATAAAGATTAGGCACATATTAATTATTTATTGCTTTGAAAAAAATATGAACCAAAAGCAATACATTTTAATTTACAACAACACGGCTGATAACTTAGGTATTGTTTGTTAAAATAATAATGACGTAATATCTATTTCGTTACCTAAAAATGATTTAGTATTATAATAAACTAATTTAATCAAATTAAATTCATAATTAGTATAAATGTAAAAAAGTTTGGGCAGGTGCTAATTACTAATATCTTTGAAATAAATGAAAAACCCAAAACAACAGATTTTATTTAGAACAATATGGATGATAAAGATATGTATATGTACTATGTACCTACTATTTGTTAAAAAAATTATTTTTTTACTTACCGATAAAAACAGATATATACTCTTCGAAACCCCAATTTTTCAAAATGGTCTTTGTTTCCTCATCCATTTTAATAACTAATGTTAAACATATACCTATTACATATATAGAAAAAAATACAAAAACACACAATGGCGTCACTTGGATGTTTAGAACGGAACGTTTAAATATTTCTTTTAATGTTAAATCACTTTAAACTACTCAATACAACCGACGCGAATGCCGAAACAGTACATAAGTACATAATGATGTATATGTATATCGTATATCACATGACCATATTCTACATGCGCAGTTTCAAATGTGTTGAACATATTTAAGTTGTGTTCAACTGGAATAAAATATACTGGACTGAAATTAAATGTCGTTTGCATAACTTTTAAAATAAATTCATTCAAATAAAATTAAATAAACAAACGGTTTTTAAAACTGAAATAATGTGTTTGTTTGGAACTTATTAAAAAATGCAAACAAAAAAATTAATTTTTGGAAATAACAGAAATGATTAGGTAAACTGTATGATAATTCATTGGACAAAATTTTATTTGGGCAAAATAATACTTTTCAAACATTCAGTTTTATTTCATTGAACTGAATCGTTTTTTTCCGTGTATGTAGGTATATAGTAATAAATATAATATTAACTTCATTTTAGACGTAGATAAGTGCAAAAGTCAAATTGTGGTAATACAATCTTAAATGAAAATTTAAATAGAATTTAAACGGAGAAACTATAACGTCTGAATATTATAATTACATTTATGTTAAAATAAATTCATTAGAACGCTATACAACATTCCGTATTCGTCTATATACTCGTATACATATATGTATATATACGGTTTGATTCATTAAAATAAACCCACTAGTTCCAAGTCAAAAGAAAGATATTCTTGAGGGAACTACTGATAAAAGTAGGTGTAAATTAAAAGTTTGTTTCTTCACAGCTCAACTATACTATAAGAGTGAAATATTTTCTTCACAATGCTGTCCCTATATTTAAAACCCCTGTATACAGGGTGTAAGACAAATAACTCTCCTTGTTTTGTGGGGTGACTCATAGCACCCTGTAGACACTAAAACCACAGGAATTTTTTCGGAATCAACAGTCGCGTCACCCCTCAAAAGGATAAGAGTTATTTCCCTTACACCCTGTATATATACTTATATATATATATATATATATATATATATATATATATATATATATATATATGTATATATATATATATATATATATATATATATATATATATATACAGGTGTAAGTTAAGTAACTCTTATTCTTTTGAGGGGTGACGCGACTGTTAATTCCGAAAAAATTCGTGCGGTTTTAGTGTCTACAGGGTGCTATGGGTCATCCCACAAAAGGACGAGAGTTATTTGTTTTACACCCTGTATATTTAGATGCACACTAACAGATACGCTTATCTAGGCATGTTCATACGAATGTATTTGTATAATTAAAAGGCCTTTTCATGTTCTTTACTAACTAACTAGTGAATATATTTATTCATGGCATGGATGAATTTCAAATAATTATTTTAGTTTCAATATCTATTCAGCACAAAATCTAATTCTATACATGTACACTGTACAGTTAGCACCGCCGGAGTTTGAAAACTTTATTTTGATCTAACTTTATTCCACTTGAGACTTTACCAATTTCTTTCAAATTTTGATTGTGCGATCTGTAAAGATAAATTTTGTTTTCGAGTCATTCATCTTCAGATGAATATTTTTGTTATTTTATTCATGATGAAATCATTCAACTATTTACTGTATATTAATATATACCATAGAATAAGGAAAAATTTTGTGAAAAGCACGCAGTCAATTTATCAATAGCGGATAACTCCAACAGTGGCCTAACCAAGCCTGAATTTTTAAATTCGGTTTCATTCCTGATTGTTCCTAAAGTAACGAATTTTGTTCGTAACTTTAAAGACACTATATGTATATAACAAACTGAATTTACACAGTAGTTTAAAATATGTGATTAAAACCACAGTACACGTCATATATTATATTATGTAGACAAGGCAATGTAATTAAATATTGACAGTCGCCACTAGGCGACACATTTGTGATGTAATCAGTGTCGAAATAAATAATTTAATCCATATTATTCATTTACTTTAAACTTTATTATTGCTTTTGAATAATTTTTATTTAAAAGAAAATAATTTTTTTATTAAAATAAATATTTTCATGTTTGGACACTTACACATTGTTAAAAAGGTTTTTAAATTCCCTGTGGATGGTGTTTTTTGAGCACAGTGAACCAAAACAAAAAAAGTTGTCACTTTAAAATATTTATATACGGATATAAGGATAATTTTGAAATGGGGGAATTAAATTTTCAAATTTTTTTTTTCGTATATTATGTGGGGTGAAAGATTGTTTTATGGGGAATACAAAAAAATTACAACATACTGAATAGTATTCGACTATTCGCCCATTCGGTGATGGCTGAATATTCGATATTTGGCCAACGGTCAAATAGAGTATTCGTTGTAAGTCTAGAAAAAATCAATTAAATCGAAATTATCAATAACTAATCAGAGTAAATTCTTAAATTTATACAATTTTTAGATCGATTACTGTGGCATAACCCCTTAATGCACAAATTCATATATATTAATTATCTCGTGTATGTTGATTAATACACATTTATTAATTTGTTATCCTTCCTAGCAACATTCATTATGTTAGAATGGTAATTTTAGGAAATTTTGACCACATAAACTGATGTTAGTGTTACTTAACCTGTTAACCGGGGAATTAGCTATTGCTCAACTTGTTTGAGAATGGGGACTTTTTGTTCGCAGCGATAAGTAATATCACACCTCAAATAATAAAAGAATATCGTTTTTAACTTATGGTTTTTATTTATTTTGATAAAATATTTTATATTTAAAATATAATTCAAATGTATTCAATGTACAAGGAATTAATTGAACAAATTATAATAATTATTTCGCAGTATGATATTGCTTGAAACAGTGTGGCATACACAAGGCAACACAGCAGTCAGGACACCAGAATCCATGGGACTGAAAGTGTTAATTTCCATGACGAAAAATGTCGTCATGCCCATTGCAGTAGGCTTTTATGTATTACGAGATATTTCGTCATACCCAGTTAACAGGTTTTTCCATGACGAAAAATGTCGTCATGTCCATTGCAGTAGGCTTTTATGTATGGCGAAATATTTCGTCATACCCAGTTAACAGGTTTTTCCATGACGAAAAATGTCGTCATGCCCATTGCAGTAGGCTTTTATGTATGACGAAATATTTGGTCATACCCAGTTAACAGGTTAAATACCTAATTGTTCATTGGGAGCGCTGTGTGCAACACACTTGTATTCATACAGATAATTCTCGTACATTATTAATTAATCTTTGTGAAATAGATGTAGAATTAATGAAACAACAGTAAATTGAATTGTATATATCTATTTCTACGCAATATGCAAGAATAAGTTTGCCTCTATGTTGCGTAAAAACAGAGGAAAGTAAAATTTTGAATCATATAATTTTTAAAGGAATAAAAAAGCAAGGACTTCATGCCTTTAAATAAAAAAAATTTCTAACGTCTTGAATTGTAGGTTGGCATTTACATAGCAAGTAAATTGTCGTATATAAGCGACATTTACCATTCTGTTGTCTGATTGCTATAGTTACAAAAATTAGCAGATCATAAAAGTTTACTTACCTTCCTATTAACATAACTAATCGCTTGCCATCAATTAGTAAATGGATTTTCCATGAAAATAGTATTTAAAGACGTCTACTATTCAATTTTATTAAAACTATATTTTCGATAAATTTTATTACTTTCTATTGTTTTTTTTTTTTTAATTTATTCGTCATTTTTTCGGTTGAATAAATAAGCATACTCGAATGGTAAAGTCCTGTGTCTATGAATGTTTAAGAATCCTAAGCTTTCAGTCTCGAATTCTCAAAACTATACCTGAGGCCGCAACACTAACAGTCCTCGCTAGGTAATACTATGACTTTTTTTGTAGAATATAACGATTAGAACATTCAAAATTCGCAGAGGATTACAAATGATCTCACTTTTAAGTTTTATTTGCAATATTTTTTTTACAAAATTTAGTTTCCCATTATTAATGGATGTATTGTTGAAGCAAACATAACGTCCCACAACAGTTTGTTTCTCTTGTGTTTTGTTTGTCTTTCTTTCTGACCGTTGATCCATTAACTGCCATGGGGTTTGTGACCAAAAACATTATTTTGGCAAAATTCTTGATATCTTACATTTTTAAGTAGTTTTAAATTTCTTGGCAGTTAAAAAATTTGAAATGGTCACTGCGCATCTGATTTTCGATTATTCTCATCAAAATACCTATATACATAAACACGATATATATTATGTGTGTTAAGTCACTACTGTATGGCTTTACGTAAACAAATAGACATAATGAATACATATTACGGCTATGTGTGGTATTTCCCAAGTGTGTTCCGTTCCCGTATTAAGTAAAATAATACATGTGTTAGATGAACAGAATATCACAAACGGTATTACAAAGTATATGTGTCTTAATACTATGAAACCTCTAGATGACATGTGTTAAATATATTAATTGTTTTATACGGTACTGTCGGGTAATAAGGCCCAGCAGATAATAAGGCCCCTATAAGATTTCCAAATAACTAATAGAATTAAGCTGTAAAAAATGTCATCTAGTTATTGACAGTTACTACTAAAAACTAATAGAGACTGCGCAGTTTTCTATCTTAACAAGTTATTTAACATTAGTAACAATTCGATTTCTTTGGATAAAATTGTCCACTTTTATAAGGTTTTACGGTTTACTATAACAGTTTAAAACATTTATTTGTGTATGAAAGTATCTTAATTCATTAGGTATGTATTTGTAAAATATTTTTACTACTTTTCTACAAAATACGTTAAATTCTTTCAACACCGTAGTTTTTTCTAACCTATAATGTACCTCAATATCAAAGCAGGTAATAAGGCCCATATGTTTTGCAGTGGGTGTAAAGATGAAGCAAAATAAACTAATTCGCAAGAAATCTTTAAATTATAAAACAATCAAAATTACCAAAGGATTAATTCGAAATAAAACGGAAGTTTCCAAAAACAAGAAACTAGACGACCCATTTCCCTCTATTTCTTCTGGTCGAGGAATATCTTGTAGTGAAGAATAATGGTTTTGTAAAGTCTACCAAAAGGATTTCATTGCAGATATGCATCGTTGTATAATCTGTCGTTACTAGATACACGAGGAATGTGTTGGTTTCATCGCAGATTATGCAGTCTCTTTTATTTGCTTAAAATGTGAAAATATGTATTTTATACCAAAGGAATATAGTTTTTGTTTTTGCAAACCATTTGTTTAAATTTACTTTCCTTCTTTTTTTATGGAGTTTTCTTTTTAGGTGGGCCTTATTACCCGACAATACCTTATTATTATCTTATCTAAACAATAATTTAAGTTTGTTTTTCTACTCCTGTTGAAGAACACACTCATGATATATCTGTTAATTGTTGAGAAAGTTAGGCATTATTCAAAGGTGTGGAGGAATGTTCATTACTCAATACCCTCTTGACCAATGAAATCACAGTATTAATCATTATTCCATGGCTTTGTAATTGTTTTGTGTATATATGTATGTATCAAGTTTTAATTTAATATATATATATATATTGCTTAGTAACGTTCAAGTAAATAAAGTAGTTTATGTTTTGTTTTGATCGTTTTATACATAATATTATACAAACTTTTAATGAAATTACAAACAGATTAAAAATTTGATTTAAAATTTATATTCAATTTTATTTAAATCAAAAGGAAAAAAGACGTAGAAAAAATATCATATTCTACTCGCTTGCAATGGCTATTACTCACTCAGATGCATTACGACACTCGCCTCACAAGCTCGGCTCGTGTCGCAATTTCATCTTCGTGAGTAATAGCTATCATTACTAGCTCGTTGAATAATATACTATTCCTCACAGCTCTCCCAACATCATTTATTTTTAACCAACTTCAAAAACGAGGAGGTTCTCAATTCAACCCGTATGTTTTTTTTTTATGTATGTACACCGATTTCTCCGATATTTCTGAACCAATTTACGCCATTCTTTTTTTAGTTAGTAGATAAAGCTCTCCAGACGATCCCATAAAAATTTTATTGACATTGGTTGAGTGATTTTTTAACCATTTTCAATAATATGATTATATGAATAATTATGGCAATTTAGGTAGGTAACATATATTTTAATTTATGTTGATCCGATTATCCTAAAAATAATTTTCTATCAGTAACTACCTAGCTTAAGAAAATTTTTTGATGTCTTGAAAAATTGGTTCATTTTCATCGATTTTTTATTTTTCTAGTAATTATTACTTTAAACAGTAAGTATGTTCCAAATTTCAGAGCAAAGTCAGTGAGTACCCAAAATTATGATTTTTGGACACTGGTAATTTGGAAGCTATTTCACCTAAACGTATAAAGTTTGTAATTTAAGAAAAAAATTTAAAAACCAAATAAAATATTGCATTAGGGTGGGTTGATAAGCATTGTCACTAAAAGGTATGAAATAAAAGCTTTTCTAAGAAACCGACTTCAAAAAGTAATAAATAATTAGTAGCACATATTTAGTAGCGCCAAGTAGAAAAACATAGATCCACGAGAATTCATTAATTTTGCAAGTATATCCGATCGCATCTTTTTATATCACGCCACGCCTGACTTCAAAATACATGCTACTAATTATTTATTACTTTTTGAAGTCGGTTTTTTTCAAAAAAGCTTTTATTTTATACATATTTCACTATTTAGTCATCAAAAATTATAGTTAAGTACTCTACTCGACCCGAGGGCGGTGTAAACTGTGACTCCGCACTAGGCCCCGCGTTTCTAAAGATTCCGTGCCGCTGACTTAAATGTTGACTGTCGAAAATTTAAGTCTGACCTTTGAAGAGCAATTTTAACAGAATTAAAAATATTGTCTCGGATCTACCGTTAGCCAAGATCAATCAGCAATTTTATCCATCAAATTTGTATACCAAAAGTAGTAAAGTTACAGCGATTCTATACTAGAAGTGGCAAGGTTACAGCGATTCTGTACTAAAAGTAGTAAAATTACAGCGAAAAGTGGTAAGGTTACAGTAGTTCTGTATCAAAAGTAGTGAGGATAGGTATAGCAGTCTGTATCAAAAGTAGTGAAGTTACAACGGTTCTGTAACAAAAGTAATAAGTTTACAGTGATATCAAAAGATTTACGAAAACGATATAAAAATCGCGTATGAATCGTAATCTTATCACATATGAGTTACTAAGATACCATATAGTATTACATATTACTTTACCGTTAATGAAATTTTTTGGTCTACGGTAGAGCTTCAGTAAAGTTAGCATCAGTTTTATTAAGTGACGTCACTTTTTTCTCATTAAAGTTAAGAGGATTTTATAGAAATATAAAGAAACTATATTATCATATTATACATTTTTAAAACAAAGATATTATAAATTTTACAAAAGCTAATGCGTAGTAAAAAAAAAAAAAAACAATTACATATAGTGTGATTTAAAGAAATTGGTTTGGATGTCATAAGAGTATTCAAATTTAACTTTTTTCTGTTGAATTTTGGAACTTCGTTTGTAACTTAAAGTTCATAAATGTCACCAATTATGTTTATTCAAAGTGGAAGATCGAACAATATTACAAAAACAAAGGGCAATAATATTAGTTATATATTTTTCATGACATAACTAAGATTGGTTATGAGCTGAACTATAAAGTCAGAAATCATAAAATCTTAAAACATAAAAACGGAAACAAATCAGTGGTGTTTTTAATAAAGATATTTCTCTATTCAAAAAGGATTCTAGAATGTTGAATTGTCTGACTGAAGGCTACTTACTCAATCCAGTTATTAGTCGAATTTTTCCTTGAAAAAATTAGACTTATACAGTCTATACGACAAGAACGGTGAGAGGCGAGAGTAGGGGCGCTATCCGTTTTCGGACCCGTCGAACACGAATATGTAGAAAAAAAATGTCTGATATATATATATATATATATATATATATATATATATATATATATATATATATATATATATATATATATATATATATATATATTCGGGCGGGAATATATATGGGCATTTTCACGTCAATTCGACCAGTCTTAAAAGTAAAGTTCTCAGATTTCTTTCATATTCACTATAATTTATCTACCAGTAGAGCTATGTCCAATTTTGATATTCATTTCTCAAAATTATTATCTAGGCCCGAGATATTTTGCTTCGAAAATTTGTGGTTATTTAAGACCCAGAAAGGCATACTTTCACCAAGTTCCGTAAAAATTAAATTATTTTTGTTGAAATGAGAAATATAAAACGAAATAAAGAAAAAAACAACAAAATTCGCATTTTTCTCCGAAATTTTGAGGTTATGTTAAAAAGTGTTCTTTACAAAAGTTGTAGATTTTTGCATGATCTACAACTTTTGTAAAGGATAATTTTTTCTTTGACTTCGACTTTCGCCGGAAATTGCAATAATACAATTTTTCAGTCTTTTGGGACCCCCCAAATTAACCCTCCACAGCTCCTGCTCACGCATTTATTTTTTTTACGTTTAATATAAGCCTCTTTAGCATTTACACTTATAAAAGTGTAGGTAGCAATTTTCTTTTTCTCTATGTGTAATTTAGTTAGACTATTTTGGTTAAATATTTACTGTATAATGTTATATGTAGTATATGAACCCTCTATAATTACACATATTTTTTGTTTTTCTTAATTTTTACATTGATACCAGTAAAAGTCCATCAGTTTCTTTGCAAAATTTAAAAGAGCATAAAATTCTGAACACAATGAACCCAAAATCATCTATTTAAGTCATTAGAGATTTTGGCCAGGGCTGTCCAAATTTGGCCTAATTTGAGTGCATAGATATACAAAACTGTACAATATAGAACAAGTTTTATTATGTTGCAATGTACTATGGAGTTTCATGAATTTACCCACAAAACATCATCCAATTCAAATCTCTCGTTTGGAAAATATAGAATTTTTTATAAAAGAGATGCAAAAAAACGTGATAATTACCGCCATTTTCGAAGCAAAATATCTCGGGCCTAGATAATAATTTTGAGAAATGAATATCAAAATTGGACATAGCTCTACTGGTAGATAAATTATAGTGAATATGAAAGAAATCTGAGAACTTTACTTTTAAGACTGGTCGAACTGACGTGAAAATGCCCATATATATATATTCCCGCCACCTTTTAATTTGTGTAGGGCCCCCCTATGGAAGTTAAGAGATGAAATTTGGTAAATGGGGCTCATTTTCGAGGCACCTCATACTATCAAAGTGGGGTCAAATTTTGGGAGAATTTTTGATCCGACCCAACTTTAAAGGGGGTGGTGGTGGGCGGAAAAGCAATAAAAGTTTTCCAAACCGGTTGGAAACAATGTTTCGGTCAATTATCTACAACATATCCAAAATTCAGCTTCCTAGGATGATTTGGTGGGAGTGGAGAGAGGAAAAACGATTTTCGCTGGATCTAACACGCCCCCAGCCCCCCAGAATTAACGTAGAGGGTTAAAATTTGGTGTGTTGATAAAGTTCGTACCTAGGTTGTGCTTTTTGGAGGTTTTAATATTTTACCCCCACCCCCCTCATTTTTAAGCTACAATTTCATGCATTTTCGACGTTTTCGAAGTTTGTACCACTCGCACAGGTCACCCAAATAAACTTAGAGGGCTGAAATTTTGTATTCGGATTGAGTTAGTATCAAGGGGGTGCCTTTTGGGGGTCTCGACTTTTGATCCCTACCCCCACCATTTTTATACTCAAAAGAACATGATTTTTCTTGTTTTTAACAGTTTCGTTTGGATCAAAATCTCCCCAAATAAACCTAGTGGGCTGAAATTTTGTGTACAGGTTAAGCTACTAGCCAGACACTGTTTTTTGGGGGTTTCAACTTTTAACCCTTACCCCCACGATTTTTACGCCAATATTTCCTTAATTTTTTTGCTTGTTTTCTAACACATCTAGAGACTCTCTAAGGAAACCTAGAGGGCTGAAATTTTGTACGTGTATTCACTTAGTATCCAGCTAGTACCTTTTAGGGAGTCCACATTACTTTTCCCCCCACTTCTCCCATTTTTACATCGGAATTGAATGCTATTGTTAAATGTGTTTTAAATGCATTACTTTTATTCTAAATACAAGTAGGCGAATAGTAATTTTAAAAAATTTAAAAAAAAGTGAATATAATTTTTTAACAAATGAAATACATACATATTAAGTAATTTAAAAAGGTTATTAAAGTCACTGTTTATTTATAAATTTGGAATTTTGGATTTTTATTTTGTATAAAATAGAAATTTTGGATTTATTTGGAAAGAAAAAATATCTTCATAAAAGCCTTCCAGTTTACTATTTAAGTTCCTTTTTTAATATTTAAAAATAAAACACAAAGGCAATTGGCGGATAAGCATGGATAGAAATGCCCTCGTACGAATTGTGTTGACTTTTTCCCTGTTAACTGCTATCGACACAAAATTGAAATTTACTAAGATTCAGCCCTTAAAAACTTAAAACCTTTTTTTAAAGCCCCGATCAACCGGACACTCATCATCAGTTTTGAAACCACCAAAATTACAAATCGCTTGTGGACTTTCAATTACATTTCGCTTGTAGACACTCAATACCGAAGATGAAAGGAAAAATTCGACTTCCGTGATGGGGCTCCGCTGCTCACGGCGTTTTTACTTAATATAATAAATAAATTTAAATAATAAATACCAAAAGACTTGAGTATCAGGTACTTAATAACCAATTCGGAGAATTTAGTGAATCCAAAGCAAATCGTAGCTGCTTACATAGATCGAAAAATAGATACGGTACTTGTCAATTGTCCGTTCAAGGGACAAAAAGAAAAACAAATTCTATAGCAGATATATTTATAATGAAGAACTTTCTAACAGCAATTTTTGTAATGAAATTTATACATTAGTGATTAGTATAAAATCCAATTAATCCACTGGAATTCAAATTATTAAATAGTTTGCTCTTGTATGTCACCTACGACTTAAATTATTATTTGCCTCCGATCATGTATTAAATGACCGCCACTGACCTGAGTAGGCAAATGACCAAATGACCTGCTTCACTAAAGTTAAATTTCACTAAAGTTTACCAAATTTTTCTTAATTTTAGTGAAGCCCCACTGTATTTTTCTACATTTGTTCATTATGTTCCGTATGTTTTGTATATATATTAGTGAGATATTTCTTAATAATTGTTTTAAAAATATTTTTCTTTAATTGAGTGAGGTAAGTATTTTATTTACTTTTTCCATAAAAGTTTAACGTTTCATCTGTTTCATCCTTATCGTTTTATTTACACCTAAATTTTGCACACAGATGAACTTAAATATTTTTATTACGCTTAAAAAAGTTGTATAGAAAAATGAAAAATTACTTTTTCTTTATTAGTTACTTGTTATTATACTTGAATATTTTTTATATTATAATAATATTTTCTAATTTTTTTAAAATATTGATAGTTTTTTTATTCGTTAAAGTCTTAAAGTTATTTATTTTTGATAATTAATTCTTATATTTTCCTCGATTTTCAACGAATGATTTTAAAAATTTTATAAAAGCTAATAATCTGAAATTTTTTTAAAAATCTAAATTTTACACAGTTAATAAATAAATCTCTAAAAATGTAGACGAAGTATGCAAAAGATTAGAGAAAACGTTGGTGGAAAAAGTTAGTTTATTTTTTAAGCAATTAAATACAAACACTCAACTGACTGTGCTCAATTTAATCAAAATATACATACATATAAAATAAATAATATAATCCTGTTTATGTAAAAGCTGCTTTGGATACTTTAAACTAAAGATTATATCTAATTATATTTTAAAGGTAACAGCATATATCTTTTCAGTTCATTTCTAATTCCCTAAGACTCAGTTTAATTAAAAATGTCTAATTTTTTCTGTAATTGCAGTAGTCATCCAACATTAAAATCTTTCCACCTTTGTAGGCTTGAAATTTAATTTGGTGACTGACAGATTTTTAATATAATTTATGAATTTTTATATAAATGTAAAATGTCTGTACACTTGAGCTCCTTTTCATGCATATTTTATGAAGGAGAGGGGGACACATTTGAACAATCTTTTTAATCAAATTTTACGTTATAATTAAAAATTAAACGTTGAGTTAAAAATTTAGTTAGAATTCTTCTTTTTGTAACGGATGTTAAATGTTTAAAACTACTCCTTAGATGGGGCATCTTTGAATACACCTGGAACAATTTCGCAACATTGAATTTAAATGGAAATAGGTCAAATTTAATGCTCATTTTTTACTAAATAACCTTACTAGAAACTAGATATCACCCATTTTTACTGATCTACCCCATACATAACAGTATCCGGTATCAGTACATTAATCGCTGGATCAAGGTTACTCAGCCTAACAATTAAAACTAAATATCAGCTGAACGATATATTTAATTTTTTAATCAGCTCACTGAAACTGCGAACTTCAATTACTAATAAGTGATAAGACTACAAAAACTCTCTCTTTCCTTATTTTATTTTCTGTTATTTATAATTATTAATTATGCAAGTATAAATACCCCTGGCGCAGCATCCTGCATAATATAGGGGATTTCCGTTTGCAAAAATCAGTTTTGCTCGGAAACTAGTTTACATAGAACGATGGCTTAAAGACTTTTTTATGTGATTTTCCTTCTAATCGTATAAAAAATGTCTCAAGAACATTTGAACTTGGAAAAATTTTAGCAAAAAAACTAATTTTTTTGATGAAAAATGACCAAAAATGCATATTTCAGGCACCGAACATGGCTGGCTAACGAACTTGTCCAACGGTTTAAGACTTCCAAAATTTTCACCATCGTGCGGATACACACACACACACACACACACACACATATATATATATATATATATATATATATATATATATATATATATATATATATATATATATATATATATATATATATATATATAAGTTTTAGTGAATATTATTTATTATTTTCGATTTTTAGGAAGTAGTTCCGGGTTCAAGTTGTGCCATGACAGTGGCTGTAATAGCTGAATTTTCGATTCGAAAATTCGCTAAAAGTATTTTAAGTATGTTTATTTAAAATTTGTGGGAAAAGAAAGAAAAGGAAGGAAAGATGGAAAAGAAAAATTCAGAGTATTTCTTTCTGTTAAGTAGTTAACTAGAAAACAGTAGCAAAACTCATCACTACCTCGAAATGTGTTCTGTAAATCTTTACAAACTTGAAACTAAACGTTTACATTTCTTCGTTGAAAACCAAAAAAGATTAAACCTCAGTTGCATTATGCCAAACATCAGATATAACAAATGATAGCTGTGTGGGATCAATGTTGTCCCCACAAAGTTATGTTTATTACCAAAATTACATTCAAATTTACTTAATTATCCGTAATCATAATTATGTCAAACTTCTTCCATTCAAATCTTCTCTCCTCTCCTTTATATATGCGATTTTGACCAGCCAAGTGGCTGAGCATATTAAGACATTTGTACACTATAGTGCTTGAGATTGTGGATCCATTCCCATGGCCGGTTATGCTCTGAAGCCACAGGAATGCTAAAATATGTACATATAATCTGAAAAACAGCCACTAAACGAATAAAGTGCACCTCAAAATTTTTAACAATTTTTTAAGTTTTTTTCTTGTTTTCCAGAAGGAAACTTGGACATCCTTAGATCTATTTACTAGAATATACGATATATATGTAAGTAAGCATAATATGTTCAATAAAAATTTGAATTCAGCTGTGATACTTATTTTAATTTAGATAAATTTTGGTCATTGGATAAATTATGGCCCTATAAAAAAATGATAATTCTAGTAAAAAATGTAGAAAGATGTGTTAGTATACAATGAAAAAATTGACTGTATGTCTGTAGAAGCGGAAATAAGTGCGGGTAAACGCATCATTCTTCTATAGAGATAGCTTTTCAATTAACTATTTTTTAAGAAAAACAAGTCATTTGTCTCACATCGGTATAAATATCTCTCAAAATTATTTCTTTGGTCGAATCAAAAAAATAAATAATTGTTTAAGGGGGACCACTAGTGTGATTGCCTTAAAAAAAGATGATTTTTGGGAATTTTTTTAAAGAAAACTACTCTATGGAATGTTTTAATATTTTAAGGATATATTCGCTGATATACAATAAGTGCATGATAAAATTTTTGGACCAAAAATTAAAAATTCAGTGAGTAATTCGCAATCTCCCAAGGCACCAAAAAGAAAGTTCCCCCACTGCTGCAGTGATAGCGACCTTCACAGTGCCTGAAATCAAAAAAAAACCAAAAAGCCTATTAAACTAGATGATATTGCCCGTGCCATGAACCTCAATCGAAAAAAAGATTGAAATTTAACAAAATGGCGGAGTTTTTAAAAAAAAGTTTCAAACTTTACTCGAAAATTTGATGATTTTTGGCCTGCAAAAATTACATTTTTTATTCGATCGGAAAACTGGACGTTCATGGCACGAAGAAACATATATAAAAGAAGCTGCAATAAGAATCAAATCAATCGGATGATTTGTTTTTGAGTTATAACTGCAGCAAATTTGAAAGATGTAGTTTTTCTTTACCTAACCTTTTAGTTTTAATCACTGAGAATTTTTACTAAAATTATTTACGATGTACTCACTATAACGGTCATAGTAAAACTAGATGAGACGTTTAAATGTGACAGAGTCTAGCTTCTCCACAACATATGACTGGCAGCTACATCCAGAAACTCCCGAACTATTAACCTTCATACATTTCTCAATACCTCAAAGTTCACAATGAACATCAGAATTCGCTTTTCGGATGACTGTAACTCAAAAAATACTTGAAATATGCTTTTGAAATTTTAGTATGTTATTTTTAGAGGTATAGACTATCGAAACTTGCAAAAACAAATTTTCAATTTTTTTCAAAATGTCACACTATTGGTCCCCCTTAATAACAAACAAAAATATATACGGACAAAAGTTCGCATTACATTGATAATATTCACAAGCATATCGATAATACTTAATTTAAAATACCTAATTTCTTCTCACAACCAATAAAGTAAAAATATGTGATTGATACATTGTCAAACAGGAGTGACTCTCGAATAAGAATCGATTAGTTCAATGGGAAAGCACCTGACTAATTATCATAGAAATCCTGGGTTCGAGTCCTAGTCGATCCAGTTTGGGAATTTTTCAATCACTATAGTTGTGATTTTTAATTAAAACAATGATTTGGTCATATAATTATACCATTAAAAGTGCGCACATGAATATTAATGTATGTGGGTCAGTCCAAATAAAGTCGTCCAGGAATGGTTGCCCGACTATTTTAGGAAAAATTAATATTTTCCCAGTTGGTTATATTGTATTTGAGGTATCAAAAATAATTCTTTAAAAAATTACCTTAAACCATTTAAGCTGGGCGGCCGTTTTTGTTTTTTGTATTTGCAGCCTTTTACGCCCATGCATATATTTCGTAAACCGTTCATCCTAAAAGGTTGAAATAAAAACCATTTTAAAGGTAATAAATCTCTCTTTGTTTAAAAAAAATCTTCACTTAAAGTTGGACATCAAAGTTTAGTAAAATTCACTTTTTGAACATTTTTTTTATAGAAAGAATGTCTTCTGCAGCTTGATATTTTTTATGGGTATAGTTAAATATCGGTACTACCCCAAAAAATTTCAATTGCGAAACATGCACCTATATTTTAATTTTTACAAGCTTCCAAGAGTTGACTTTTTTGCAAATGTCGAAACTTTGAGCCGCTGTATCTTTGATGAGATTAGTGAGAAAAATCTGTGCAAAACTTGTAGTGTTTTCAGAGCAGGTTTATTAAAATAAAAAATCAACTTCTATATTTGACTTTTACGGAACTCTAATTTTTCCCATTGTCGGAAATTTTATTCATTTTTCTTAGCACTGGACTTTCGATTGAATTAATTCATTGCTTTAATGTTTTGCATTTCCAGAAATTATTATAATATCTAAACATGAATCGTTCAACATAAATTTTTCTATTCGATGATTCTTTTTTGCTATATGTACGTAACCAGTCATACAAAACGCATCTTATCTGTAAATTTTAATCGTTCTACCAGCAAATACCGCTCATCACTCACCTGCCCTGTTAACGTTCACCGGGTTCACAGTGATAGAAATATAACAAGAACAATTTAACATCATCACCGTTCAACACCGAGCCACATCATATTATGTACCGTCATCTTACCAGCACTCTTTATCCAAGCTAATCACGTATGATGGATAAAACGTCCCCATCTACTAGATATTCTGTTCAACGTTGAGCAGCTCTGAACCATATTATATAGACTCAGTGTTTCCCAAACTTTTTTCATCGTGGAACACTTTTAACTTCTTAAATATAATATACAGAATACTACCTTAAATAGAGTTGGCGAGCAAACCGAAAAACTCTTAGTAACTTGACTAAGCCTGTGACTGACACCAACGTCAAAAATACCATTGACCAGCAAAAAACGAAAAGCTTAGATCGTGTTGTTGTTTCCATAAAATTTTTCGTGGGCGCCATTTTTAAAAATCTGTTCGCGGACACACTATGGGAACTGCTGATACAGACACACATATGTATACTTATCTAACGAAGATACATGTGTGCATATTTAGATAATTCCTAGCTAGATCTACGTTTGCATATTGTATAACAGGTAGGTACCTGATGTATTTATACACTAGTTTGATTTTCATATATACATAATGATAAACAACAGAGATGGAAAATGGTGTGGTGAAGGTGAAGCAAATTTCTGGTTTGATATTTAGAAAGAGACGTATTGCATTTGATGGATGGTTCACTAGTTTCCTTAGGGATTTAATCGTAATAATTGGTTTTGATTCAAAATATTACCTAATAGAGAATATGATAACAAACACAGTATATGTATGCCCAGGTGATTATATTCAAAAATTTGTTTCGAACTTTCATCCAATATATGATAATATGTCAATGAAATCAGGTTTTATTTATTTATTTATTTTTTTGTTTTTGGTAAAATCAATAAGATTTATGAACTGAAAACACAACCTAAGGAAACAAATACTCATTGACCACTGGAATAATAAA
The DNA here is from genome assembly GCA_035578155.1 of Brachynemurus nebulosus. NCBI lineage: Eukaryota > Metazoa > Arthropoda > Insecta > Neuroptera > Myrmeleontidae > Brachynemurus > Brachynemurus nebulosus. The sequence continues at coordinate 68,597 of JAPWDM010000098.1, read as the reverse complement.
AACTGTGGTCAAAAATTTTAGATAGCAAAATCAAATATAAATATCTCAACACATGAAATATATCTAATCTTTCATAATTTATAATTATCCTATAATATGCTTGATTTATAGAACTCGCAATCAGTTCCACAGTTTTGCCTACTTCGAACCGTATTTCTGCTGACTTTTAATATATGCGGTATTGTTACAACTACGTTAGTTTTTATTATACGTAAATATACTGACCTGTAAAATTGTTGTCAGGTTCCAGGACAAACTAATATTAAAATACAATTTTTTGCGCTGTAAATCTTAAACGTGGGTTATCATCAACTTAATGCTTAAATAATATGTTTTCAACCCATCTTTTTTCTTGAACTACTACATCCGTTATTTATAAGCACTAAGTTTTTGTTACAAACATCATGAATAATTTGTAATTATACTAAATTATAGTAGCAATAAGATTTCAAAAAGTAATAATTTGTATATATTTGTATTTATGTAAACGTAGTTTGTCTTTCTTAAAAGGTTAACTGTTTTAATAAAACATTTCTACTAGGGACGTAACAGTTCCAATTTCGATACCGATATATCGGCCTGTATAATCGGCAAGCCGATATATCGGCATCGCCGATTAGAATACAGCCGATATCACACAGTTCGAAAAGCGAAAAATCGAAAAGTTTTTAACCGCAGGCCTCATGCAAAATGATTTGCGAATGAGCGCACTCACTACGTTCGTGCGCTCAACTTCGCTTTCATGGGCAATCGACAATTTCCCACACTTATTGCACTATATACTATTACCTATTAGTAATATCCAGCAGATCTTAAAATATAATAAAAATCTTATAAGTGTAAATAAATTTTTGCAACAATAATTCACTGTTCTTTGAAATTAATTTCGTGCTCCTCGGTTTTTTCATTGACGGATAGATTGGGCTGTGTTTTTGAAGCTGATCGAGTTGTAACCTATTGAAGGAGTCAGAACGGCCGACTATTTATAGTAATAACCAGATTTTAAACGCATATTTCTCGAAACCATATTTTTTAAGTTGACGGAAATACGTGCAAGTTTCAAATCATGTGATTGACATCATTTTTGTCTTAAAATGTTCAAAAATTAGGAATAAAGAGGAAATACTTCCAATTTTTTTATTATAGATAAATAGGTAACTTCAACTGTTGTCCATAAGATATTTTTTTCGTACAAACAACTATGGGTACATACTTAATTGGTGTGACCATTTTTCTTACGCATAGTGGAAATTTTAGAATTCTGTATTTTGTAGTTCCAATTCTATAAATTCCTAAAATTCACTTATACACTTCTTTCAGTCATTAAAATAAAAATCCTATTTAAAGATACCAAACAAAACTTACAAAAATTTGTCCTAATATCTACTATGTTTTTTAATATGATCTAATACTACGAAATTACTCTCCGCACTATTTCATATTACACAGTTAAAACATCCTGTATACAGTAAAGCACCAGTTTTGTCAAGAAAAAGTAGTCTCCAAAAGCGGTGCTTGACAAAAGTGACGCTTTTTGACCAGGGGCGATTCACAAGTATCGTATGTTTTGAATTAAAATTATGTTTTTTTTTTTTTTAAAATATTAATTAATAAAAGAAAAAAAGAAGTGAAGAATTAAAAATTATTTAGCTCAGAAAATATTTTTTCATTTGTCGTTTTATTAATTTGCTTTGATATAATTTTGTTTACATTTTACGTACGATAAAAACCACCACAGAACACAATACATATAGATAAACATTCTATGTACAATAAAATTAAAATCTACATTCCCACGCTTTGAGGTCTGTTTTTGTTTGTCACTACTATTGTCGGTATATTTATTTATTTCTTTTGATAAAATCATGCGTCATGATCTATTGCACATGGATTTAATATTTATGTACTTGACATTTTTGATGCAACTTTCCAAAAGTGATGTTTACTAATTTGATGCTCTCAAAAAATTTCCAAAACTGATGTTTCCATTATCGGTGCTATACTGTATATGATTCATTTAAAATGGCATACAGTTACATAACAACGATCCTACGACACAGCATAGTACAATAAATAGAATATAAAATATATACGTAATATATAATTAATACAGTGGTGTCCATTTTTTTTTTTACTATACAAGTTACTTTACAATAATTATTTCAAATATTTCCAAGACTATTTTATGTTTGCGAACTATATTGTACATCAAATGGTTATATAAAACCAATTTTATACCAAAATTATACAGATTCAGACTCTATGCAACGAACAAAGAACTTATAAGAAAGTAGAGCGTTAAATAGTGATAGCTGTAAGTAGATAGGCTATGACAGAGCTGCCGCACCGTAGAACCCCAATTTGCCGGACTACTTTTTTGACGATGTTAAGAACCGTGTAGTTTGGGGTCCTACTGTACCTAGTGTATGAATTGACCTTTGACCTGGCACGTACATGTATTAAAAAATTTGTTGTTGACATTTGACCCCAACACTCGCTCATACTGTTAGCCTTGAAATTCCTAAGAGGTGAGTCAATACCAGCGACCAAATTAATTCATGTTAACCCATTATGCATCATCGCAATTTACTTATAACAATTTCATTTTGTGTTAACCCATTACCAGCCAAACCTAACGCATGCGCAGACTGAATTTAAGTACACGACGCATGCGCAGACTGAATTTTAGGCCACAATTTGATAGATGGGGTACACTACCGCGTCAAAAATGTGGGATTACCCTAACCCACGGGGTGGCCCCAAACTTTTGACGCCGTACTGTACTTAAATTTTTGGTACACCGCCGTGTCAAAAGTGCGGGCCCCCCTAACTAAAAAAGGTATCCGATCACTTTTTGAAGCGTACTATACTTGTTTTTTATGTGTACGTGCAAACCTTCGCCTTTAATCTCACTTAATTGCGTCATCTTAAATTGGGTGCGGTCGCTAACGATAAATTTTGTCGGGGGCGCACTGTACCAAGCGCTAGATTTTAAAACCAGACTCCGGGGTCCAGATTTCTGACCGCTACTGTACTGTAAATCGAGTGTCTACTGTACTTTTCAACAAGTTTAAGCCTGTTTTCAGCAAAGTCAGCACTTTTTTAATTTGTTTATTTATATAAGTTTTAATTTAAAAAAAAATGTTTATTTAAGATTTTGATGACTCAGCAATTTTTTTGTTTGGATTTCAAATACGAAATAGTCTTCTTGGAATTTTTAATTTATTGCCTGATTGTTGAATTATAATTATAGTATGATTCATACAAGCGGGGATTTTTGTTATATTTGTTTATTTATATAATAATTTTGGATCATGTAATAATTTTAAAATTGTTTATTTAAGATTGGGAGGCCGCTAAATTTTGTGGGGGCACTGTACCAAGCGCTACCGCAAAACTAACTTCAGACTCCAGGGTCCAGATGTCTGACCGCTACTGTACTGCCGGAAATTTGGGTGTCAACTGTAACTCAGGGTTTTTTTTGTATATTTAACCTTGGAAAATTCCAGGAATTTTTATCAGTTTTAACATAAACAAACAACTAATAATTAAATGTTTGTTTTAGCTGAATTATGATCGTAAGACTCATAATTCAGCTAACAGAAGTTCTTGAAATTTTAACAAGTTACCAAAAATATTACTTCTTATGGTGCACAACATTTTTGAATTTGACTGTAGCACAAAACTGTTTCTATATCAAACGAAAATTATCTGAAATAATTCAGTATGTACATATGTATAGACTCTGTATATTAAAAATATTTTATGTATACACTCTGTATATTGAGAATAAGAAAGAAAATTTGTATATAATTTTAATTTTTATGAATACTAGTAAACGAATTGTATAGCCATTTATGAATAAGTATTAAATCTAATTATAAAATAATTTATAAATATTGCAAAAAATTTGTTTAATCAGCAAAATCAATGTATATCATTTTAATACTGATACATATTTATATTAGCGTATAATAGTATTTAACATTTTTAAACAGAATAAAAGTTCAATTTTTGGTTTTAAATTACTATAAGTTAAACACGTCGCTTAATATAAAAATGATAACAGCATTGAGTTTTACTAAATTTTTAAGTCTGTAAAATCAAAATTTTTTATAGACTAAAACATTTTGAATTTGCTACTCTATCATTAACATACAAATAATATCATGTATATATAACGGGTGTATATTTAGTATTTTTAATAAATATTTTAGTATACAGGGTGTATCATGAAATATGCTTTTCAATTAGAATAATAAATTTCATAAGATTTTTGTTAATACTCTTATAGGTTAACGAAAGAAACTTTTTGCTGTAAAAAAATAGGGGAATGCAGGGTAATAATTAAATAAAACGCACATATTTTTTTTTTTTTAAATTTTATTTATAGAATATGTATACAAAAAATTAAATTGCTTAAATCTATATATTACTTAAAATCTATTTATTTTCCATATAAAAATTTTTTAAAAGAATACAATTTTCTAATGAACAAATTTTATCTGAATGAAGCATACAGCGTCTTGAATAATATTCATCTCGCAGAATGGAAATCTTCGGTACATCAAATATTTCTTCCAAATTCAAAATCCACGGCTGGTTTTCGGTACCATCAAACAAACTTGATATCCATTTCTTCTTTTCACCACCCTTGACGTATATAACATCATACTTCTTTAATACAGGTTTCAATATGGTATGAAGTTTTTTGTATGGAATAAATCCATACGACCAAGGTATCCCATGCCAATTTCGGTAAAGCCAACTGGCTACCGTTGATATTTCTTCGGCAACTCGTTGAAATCAAACGGTGCGTCGAATATAAGATGTAATATATCATCCGAATTTTCTGCAGCAATACCAACTTCTTTAAAATAAAATTCGTTGTTAGCTCCTTGATAGCCTTGTATGTCAAGAAACGCCATTTTTTACCGCCACCGTAGAACTGAATTTATTCACACAATCCACAACTTTATATAGAATAATTAAAAGTGGTGGGGGTAGTTAGTTAATTTGTGGAACGTATTCGAAAATGGCTATTAATAGCTATTGCTAGTTTACCATCAAATTACAAACTGTTAATAATATTTAGCACATTTGTGAGTACCAGGTTCTTTTCACTTTAAGACCTAGTGATTTAAGGAATGCTAAATTTTCAGGTGAAATGTGTTGTTGCTCAAAAGTTTTACGTTTAATGATCTTAGGTTTCGAAAGTCCTTTGCTAGGTTCTCTAGCGGTGTACTGCGCTGAATTGTAAATTAACATGGTTCCAAAATGTAATTGTTTTACCACGAAAGTATAATTTTCAACGAAAGAGATGTTAACTCTTTGACAACCACCGGTAAATAGATAATATTTTATGTAAGTTCAACTATTTTATACCCTTCAACCATGATAAGGTGTATAAGCTGGAGTATAACTCAGCAAATTATATAGCGGTGGTGACGTAACACACAAATGCGGTGGTTGTGTTGCGGTTGTGGCGGTGGCGGTGTTTGTGTGGTGGTTGTGTGGTGGTGGCGGTGGTGTTTGTGTGGCGGTGGCGGTGGTGTTTATGTGGTGGGTGCGGTGGTGTTTGTGTGGCGGTGGTATTTGTATGGTGGTTTCGGTGGTTGTGTGGTGGTTGTGGGGGTGGCGGGGTAGCAGCGGTGTTTGCGGCTGACTTGCACAACTTTATCATTAATTCAATCGAAGCAGCAATTTACTCTAGACAATAAATCGGTGGTGACATCTCGCGGTGTTTGTTGAACGCAATATCTAAATTAATCATCATCATAATCGCTAGCATCTTCTTTATCAGTTTCATCCAGATAATCACCTAGCGGCTCAATAACGTCAGCCTTTTGAAGTTCACGAAGTATAGAGAATATTTCTTGACCGACAGTAGTTTCTCTTAAAGCATCTAACTCTTCGATTAAAGCTTCACTATCGTCAACGTTAAACAATATGTTTTTATTTTCCTCTATACTCCGAATAATATTTAGTATTTTTTCACCAGTCTCTGACGTCTCGTATAAACGTCGTAATTCATCTATTAAAGTATTAGGATTATGCCAGTATTTTATTTTTTTCGATTGCCCATTAGCATTTTCCGAGTCGTTGTATTTGATACGCTTAGCAAGTAGCTCTTGATCCGTTGAATTGACTGGACGTTTTATTGCTATTCGTTCATTAGAATCCTCAACTTTATTTTGAGTTTCTTTGATTAATAAAATATCCAAAAGGGTTTGCAAAGCTGTAGTTAACTTGGGAATGATACCAGTTCCACTATCAGAAGTGGTTAAAACCCTGTTATTAGACTCATCGCTGGGTGTGTAAACATTATTTTGATTTCTTAAATTATTAAATTTAGTTTGAATTGCTTTTGATGCAGCTTTAATTCTTTGTTCAAGTGGATTGACCCTTTCTTCAACTTTGTTGTTTAGAAATTCATCATCAACATCATTCCTCCCGGTATCATAACTAGATAAGTCATCAGCCGTGTCTAATGTTTGTCTTTTTAGCGGATCAAGAGAGTAACTATTTTCAAACCTTTTTGGTGAAAATTCCCGCATATGTGTATTTCTTATATGACGTGAAAGAGAATCTTTCCGCGAGAAGCTTTTATAGCACCGCGTACACTCGAACATTATGATAGACGTGTAAAGCTCAACTAGTCTTACAATATTAATTCAGAATTGTGTTAGCGATTACTTATATACTCCATCACCACCACCACCACCGCCGCCACCGCCACCACCATCCGCCACCACCACCGCCGCCGCCACCACCACCACCACCGCCGCAACCACCACATCTGAGTTGCTCATTTTACTCCATGAAGTAGCTGTTGACATCCGGCTTACACATTTTGCCCCCATTACGCTCTTTCGGTTTGGAAATTAGTTCAGAAAAATGAATGAAAAGCTATATGCAAGTGTCAGGTGACTCAACACCAACATTAAAATACTTGCTCCTGAATATAGGCAATTACATTGCGTTGCCAACTGGGTCCATACCTACTGAGAGTCTTATCATAATTCAAGATATAATTTGGGAGGTTCTAGTGTGTTGTAAAATAAGAACAATATAAGAATTTATACGTAAAATAATTTATTTTTTAATGAAATATACGTTTACAATATTACAATTAAAAAGTAAATCAATTCATTTTCATATCTGACAGTTACCTTAATCTTACATCTAACATCATACATGTGATAGCTATTTACTAAATTCCACAATATGTAAAAAACCACTAGAATCAGTTCCTTTATATGTAATAAAATATTGTCCTGTACGTAAACATTGAATGGTCTGCTCATCCAAATCCGCGAATCGTTTTGGAAGGAACACTTGAGCATCTGCAAGTTCCACCGCAACCGCTGGCCCATATCGAGTTTCCATGCGTCGTACATCAAGAATTTTCCACGTTTCATACGGTTTGAGTGTAGATAGCGATTTGAATGGTTTACCAGCACCAAGTTTATTCAACTTCTCCAAAACCGGATCCATTGTTGTATCAGTGGCAGTAAAAGTGGTCCACAGATCACTTATACTTAACTCAACACCGTGTTGTTCAGACATTTTGCCAATACACTGCCAATTTCTGTTACAGCACGTCGCTTAAATAAATTATGAGTTGCCACCACAAAAACCACCACCACCACCACCACCGCCGCCACCACCACCACCACCACCACCACCACCACCACCACCACCACCACCCCAACACAACTACAAAATTTGAGTTGCTCATTTTACCCCACCGATATGTTTATTCCCACACAGCTACAAATTAAGTTACTCTAAAGCAACCACACCTTCATATGATCAGTGTTTATACACCACAACCAATGGAAAATATCAAATAAACATTAACATTTATTTAGTAATGAGGTATAATGCATATTTTGAGTATTCAACAAAAACTTTAATACTGATTAATAGGTATTGGTCAATTCCACTGTTACTCAAAATATACGTTATACCTCATTACTAAATAAATGCTAATGTTTGTTTTAACAACCGTGGAATTGGTCAATACTTATGAAGTGGCAATCAGGTGATTGATTTTACTAAATTATTCACAATTGCAGCGACTTTTACATGTGGGACAGTTTACATAATTGCAAACACAGTTTGGAAATGGCATCATACATCGTTTACAACACATGCAAATTCGTTTTTCGTTTCGACACCTATCACAATACTCGGGGAAGGAACACTTATACTGTGGTGGTTGAAATTTACAAATACCACAAATCGGCATGTTGTTTTTGTTTACTTTCTGGAACTTAACCAACAAATGACATCCGGTTAATAATTCAGTTGTATTTATAGTATTTTGACTGAAACCAAATAATCCAATATTTTATAAAAAATCGATATTTAATCGATATTGACCAATTCCACTGTTACACAAAATATCCATTATGCCTCATTACATCGCTGGTCATTGCGTTATAAATAAATGTTTACGTTGGTTTGAGCAACCGCGGAATTGGTCAATATGTATTATGTGGCAATCAGATGATTGATTTTACTAAATTATTTGCAATTGCAGCGGCTTTTACATGTGGTACAATTTATATAATTGCAAACACAGTTTGGAAATGGCATCATACATCGTTTACAACACATGCAAATTCGTTTTTCATTTCGACACCTATCACAGTACTCGTAGAAGGCACACTTACACTGTGACGGTTGAAATTTACAAATACCACAAATCGGCATGTTGCTGTTGTTGTTTACCTTCTGGAACTTAACCAACAAATGGCATCCGGTTAATAATTCAGTTGTATTTATAGTATTTTGTAACCGAAATTTTCCAATATTTTATCTAAAATCGATATCTAATAATCTTCCAGTATAAGAGCAGGGAACAGGAACGTCACCAGATTGATTAATTTAGATATTGCGTTCAACAAACACCGCGAGATGTCACCACCGATTTATTGTCTAGAGTAAATTGCTGCTTCGATTGAATTAATGATAAAGTTGTGCAAGTCAGCCGCAAACACCGCTGCTACCCCGCCACCCCCACAACCACCACACAACCACCGAAACCACCATACAAATACCACCGCCACACAAACACCACCGCACCCACCACATAAACACCACCGCCACCGCCACACAAACACCACCGCCACCACCACACAACCACCACACAAACACCGCCACCGCCACAACCGCAACACAACCACCGCATTTGTGTGTTACGTCACCACCGCTATATAATTTGCTGAGTTATACTCCAGCTTATACACCTTATCATGGTTGAAGGGTATAAAATAGTTGAACTTACATAAAATATTATCTATTTACCGGTGGTTGTCAAAGAGTTAACATCTCTTTCGTTGAAAATTATACTTTCGTGGTAAAACAATTACATTTTGGAACCATGTTAATTTACAATTCAGCGCAGTACACCGCTAGAGAACCTAGCAAAGGACTTTCGAAACCTAAGATCATTAAACGTAAAACTTTTGAGCAACAACACATTTCACCTGAAAATTTAGCATTCCTTAAATCACTAGGTCTTAAAGTGAAAAGAACCTGGTACTCACAAATGTGCTAAATATTATTAACAGTTTGTAATTTGATGGTAAACTAGCAATAGCTATTAATAGCCATTTTCGAATACGTTCCACAAATTAACTAACTACCCCCACCACTTTTAATTATTCTATATAAAGTTGTGGATTGTGTGAATAAATTCAGTTCTACGGTGGCGGTAAAAAATGGCGTTTCTTGACATACAAGGCTATCAAGGAGCTAACAACGAATTTTATTTTAAAGAAGTTGGTATTGCTGCAGAAAATTCGGATGATATATTACATCTTATATTCGACGCACCGTTTGATTTCAACGAGTTGCCGAAGAAATATCAACGAGTAGCCAGTTGGCTTTACCGAAATTGGCATGGGATACCTTGGTCGTATGGATTTATTCCATACAAAAAACTTCATACCATATTGAAACCTGTATTAAAGAAGTATGATGTTATATACGTCAAGGGTGGTGAAAAGAAGAAATGGATATCAAGTTTGTTTGATGGTACCGAAAACCAGCCGTGGATTTTGAATTTGGAAGAAATATTTGATGTACCGAAGATTTCCATTCTGCGAGATGAATATTATTCAAGACGCTGTATGCTTCATTCAGATAAAATTTGTTCATTAGAAAATTGTATTCTTTTAAAAAATTTTTATATGGAAAATAAATAGATTTTAAGTAATATATAGATTTAAGCAATTTAATTTTTTGTATACATATTCTATAAATAAAATTTAAAAAAAAAAAAATATGTGCGTTTTATTTAATTATTACCCTGCATTCCCCTATTTTTTTACAGCAAAAAGTTTCTTTCGTTAACCTATAAGAGTATTAACAAAAATCTTATGAAATTTATTATTCTAATTGAAAAGCATATTTCATGATACACCCTGTATACTAAAATATTTATTAAAAATACTAAATATACACCCGTTATATATACATGATATTATTTGTATGTTAATGATAGAGTAGCAAATTCAAAATGTTTTAGTCTATAAAAAATTTTGATTTTACAGACTTAAAAATTTAGTAAAACTCAATGCTGTTATCATTTTTATATTAAGCGACGTGTTTAACTTATAGTAATTTAAAACCAAAAATTGAACTTTTATTCTGTTTAAAAATGTTAAATACTATTATACGCTAATATAAATATGTATCAGTATTAAAATGATATACATTGATTTTGCTGATTAAACAAATTTTTTGCAATATTTATAAATTATTTTATAATTAGATTTAATACTTATTCATAAATGGCTATACAATTCGTTTACTAGTATTCATAAAAATTAAAATTATATACAAATTTTCTTTCTTATTCTCAATATACAGAGTGTATACATAAAATATTTTTAATATACAGAGTCTATACATATGTACATACTGAATTATTTCAGATAATTTTCGTTTGATATAGAAACAGTTTTGTGCTACAGTCAAATTCAAAAATGTTGTGCACCATAAGAAGTAATATTTTTGGTAACTTGTTAAAATTTCAAGAACTTCTGTTAGCTGAATTATGAGTCTTACGATCATAATTCAGCTAAAACAAACATTTAATTATTAGTTGTTTGTTTATGTTAAAACTGATAAAAATTCCTGGAATTTTCCAAGGTTAAATATACAAAAAAAACCCTGAGTTACAGTTGACACCCAAATTTCCGGCAGTACAGTAGCGGTCAGACATCTGGACCCTGGAGTCTGAAGTTAGTTTTGCGGTAGCGCTTGGTACAGTGCCCCCACAAAATTTAGCGGCCTCCCAATCTTAAATAAACAATTTTAAAATTATTACATGATCCAAAATTATTATATAAATAAACAAATATAATAAAAATCCCCGCTTGTATGAATCATACTATAATTATAATTCAACAATCAGGCAATAAATTAAAAATTCCAAGAAGACTATTTCGTATTTGAAATCCAAACAAAAAAATTGCTGAGTCATCAAAATCTTAAATAAACATTTTTTTTTAAATTAAAACTTATATAAATAAACAAATTAAAAAAGTGCTGACTTTGCTGAAAACAGGCTTAAACTTGTTGAAAAGTACAGTAGACACTCGATTTACAGTACAGTAGCGGTCAGAAATCTGGACCCCGGAGTCTGGTTTTAAAATCTAGCGCTTGGTATAGTGCGCCCCCGACAAAATTTATCGTTAGCGACCGCACCCAATTTAAGATGACGCAATTAAGTGAGATTAAAGGCGAAGGTTTGCACGTACACATAAAAAACAAGTATAGTACGCTTCAAAAAGTGATCGGATACCTTTTTTAGTTAGGGGGGCCCGCACTTTTGACACGGCGGTGTACCAAAAATTTAAGTACAGTACGGCGTCAAAAGTTTGGGGCCACCCCGTGGGTTAGGGTAATCCCACATTTTTGACGCGGTAGTGTACCCCATCTATCAAATTGTGGCCTAAAATTCAGTCTGCGCATGCGTCGTGTACTTAAATTCAGTCTGCGCATGCGTTAGGTTTGGCTGGTAATGGGTTAACACAAAATGAAATTGTTATAAGTAAATTGCGATGATGCATGTATGAGCATCATCATCAGCATCATCAACAGTATGAGCGAGTGTTGGGGTCAAATGTCAACAACAAATTTTTTAATACATGTACGTGCCAGGTCAAAGGTCAATTCATACACTAGGTACAGTAGGACCCCAAACTACACGGTTCTTAACATCGTCAAAAAAGTAGTCCGGCAAATTGGGGTTCTACGGTGCGGCAGCTCTGTCATAGCCTAACTACTGCTGTATTTACAATATTATTACATAGTAGTAAAGAATACGTATCAAATTTGCATCTGCTACAATAAGTATATTAATCATTATTTAATGGACTATTTTCTCGTACGAGTTTCGCAATTAATGCCGCCAAAAGAAAGGACGGGGCGAAAAATTTTTCTAAATAGATATGATTTCTGTCTTTTCTTGTTGCTCACTAAAAATTTAGTGCACATTTTTACTTTAAAAGAAAATATTCTTCCGTCCTACGAGCCCGTCTCAGGTCCGGACTTCATAGTGGCCGATTTTCGGGCCTTTTGGGCAACCCGGTCAATAATATAAACAATGATCAAGCAAAAAAATATTATCAGTAACTACCTAATACTATCAATTGTCTGATCTGCCATTTTCCTTTTTTCCTCATAGTTACAGAAAAATGAATTTTTAAACTCTTTTTTGGATTTTTCGGAAAGAATTTTTCATTATTCTTGTTTACAATTTTTAAAAGTACAGTCGTGCCTCAACTTATTGACAATTTAAGTTATTGACGATGATCGTAGTTTACCTTAAGTTATAGACAAATCATATGTATGTACCCAAGGTCATACGTGCTGTGTCGTAGTGTGGCAGTGCGTACATATAGATGGTTTGTCTATAACTTGAGGTAAACTACGATCATTGTCAATAAGTTATTTGTCAATAAGTTGAGGGACGACGGTAATATCAATAAAGTCGTAGGTTGGACCAAAACCGTTTTTGTGAACATATGTTCAAAATTTCAAGTCAATTCATTGATTACATTTGGAGTTTGGAGATACATTGTCCATTGTCCATCGTTTTGAAAAAGAGTTCCGAGAAGTTGAAGTTCGATGATCAATTTTTTCCAATTAAATTTAAATTTTCGCATTTGATCAGTAATTTGTGATTTCTCAAGCCAGCAACTGACCTTCCTCTTCTTTATGGTAAGGGGATTTTCTTACAATGGTTACTTTCCCGTCGCGTTTAATTCGGCCTTCTCTCACATATTTATGTAAAAATACGTATTTCAATTGTATATAGATTAATCCGGTCTTCCAGTGATAACTTCCAAAATTTCTCAAATAGATGCATGAATTTTTTTTCGAAACAGATCTTAAAGGCTTAGGTACAGATCTTAAAGGATTCAAAATATAACACAAAATAATGTTAAATAAAATATGCCTTCAGTTTTATAATTTGTAACTACAGAGAAATGTACAGGCGCGGCGGTCAACTCGTTGATTCAACGATTAACGGGTTGAATAGTGAACGCCACTGGTATATATATATATATATATATATATATATATATATATATATATATATATATATATATATATATATATATATATATCGCATTGGTTTGTACATATTATATGTACGTAATATGTACTTGTACGTATATTATATAATAATAAAAAGTTTTGTATGTAAATTATACTCACGTTTCACGTATATATAATAAAAAACGCCGTGAGCAGCGGGGCCCCATCACGGTAGTCGAATTTTTCCTGTCATCTTCGGTATTGAATGTCTACAAGCGAAATGTAATTGAAAGTCTACAAGCGATTTATCATTTTGGTGGTTTCAAAACTAATGATGAGTGTCCGGTTGATCGGGGTTTTAAAAAAAATTTTTAAGGGCTGAATCTCAGCAAATTTTAATTTGGTACCGATAGCAATTATCAGGAAAAAAGCCAACACAATTCGTACGAGGGCATTCCTACCCATGCTTGTCCGCCAACTGCCTTTGTGTTTTATTTTTAAATATTAAAAAGGACCTTAAATAGTAAACTGGAAGGCCTTTATGAAGATATTTTTTCCTTCCAAAAAAATTCAAAATTTCTTTTTTATAAGTAATAAAAATCTAAAATTCCTACTTTATAAATAAACATTAACTTTAATAACATTTCTAAATTACTTAATATGTATGTATTGTATTTGTTATAAAAGTAAGTTCAATTTTTTAAAATTTTTAAATTTACTATTCGCCTACTTGTCTTATAGTATAAACACATTTAACAGGACCATTGAATCCCAATATAAAAATGGGGGGAAGTGGGGGGAAAAGCAATGTGGAATCCCTAAAAGGCATTAACTGGGTACTAACTCAATACATGTACAAAATTTCAGCCCTCTACGTTTACTCAAAGAGTCTCTAGACGTGTTAGAAAAAAGACAAAAAAGTCAAGGAAATATTTGCATAAAAATCGTGGGGGTAAGGGTTAAAAGTTGAAACCTCCAAAACGCAGTGGCTGGCTATTGACTTAACCTGTACACAAAATTTCAACCCTCTAGGTTTATTTGGGGAGATTTTGGCCCGAGGGAAACTGTTAAAAGACAAGAAAAATCATGTTCTTTTTGGTATAAAATTGGTGGGGGTAAGGGTTAACAGTTGAGAGTCCCAAAAGGCACCCCGTTGGTACTAACTCAATCCGGATACAATATTTCCGCCCTCTAGGTTTATTTGGGTAACCTGTGCGAGTGGTGTACCGGCACATAATTAATTTTATGCACGGCAAACTATGTAATTATGTGCCGGTACATTTTATGCACGGCAAACTATGTAATTATGTGCTGGTACAAGTGGTACAAACTCCGAAAACATCGAAAAATCATGAAATTGTAGCTTAAAAATGGGGGGGGGGGGGGGGTAAAATATTAAAACCTTCAAAAAGCACAACCTAAATACGAACTCTATCAACACACCAAATTTCAACCCCTTACGTTAATTCTGGGGGGCTGGGGGCGTGTTAGATCCAGTCAAAATCGTTTCCCCCCCTACTCCCGCCAAATCATCCTAGGAAGCTGAATTTTGGATATGTTGTAGATAATTTACCGAAACATTATCTCCAATCGGTTTGGAAAAATTCTATTGTTTTGTTCCCCCCCCCACCACCCCCTTTAAAAGTTGGGTCGTATCCAAAATTTGCCCAAAATTTGACCCTACTTTGAAAGTATTGTTGTGCATTGAGATGAGCCCCACTTAGTGATGAGCAAATGCAAGACCAAGACCAAGACTTGGCAGTCTTGGCCTTGGTATTGCTAAAAAATGTTGCAATTTCTTGCATCTTTTTGTTAGCGAATTTTTTCCTTCTAAAATCAGAATTTTCTCTCTTTACAGTATTAATTATACTTTCAAACTATTTAAATAGTTTAGCAAGAGTCTTGCTTGTTTCTTGCTTTTGTCTTGGTCTTGCTCACTTGAGTCTTGGTATTGGTCTTGCAGCCATACTTATGGTCTTGGTTTTGGTCTTGCCCTTGGTATACATAGTCTTGGTCTTGCAAAAATGCAAGACCAAGAATAATTTTGCTCATCACTAGCCCCACTTACCAAATTTCAGCTCTTAACTTCCATAGGGTGGTCCTACACATATTAAAAGGTAGTGGGAATAATATATATATATATATATATATATATATATATATATATATATATATATATATATATATATATATATATATATATATATATATATATATATATATTTAATAGACATTTTTTTTTCTACGTGTGTTCTACGGGTCCGAAAACGGATAGCGCCCCTACTCTCGCCTCTCGCCGTTCTTATCGTACAGGCTGTATAAGTCTAATTTTTTCAGTTGAAAAATTCTACTAAAATAAAATATAAAGAAAAAAATAGAATGAAAAAAGAAAAATGAAATAAAATTATTCCCTTGATTTAATATATTCTGTTAGAAATATCTCTTCTTTCGTTACTTCATGGATGCAAAATGAAAACGTTAACATATTTTTCATTTTAAAAACATCATATTCCTTCGTACATTGCTTGGAATAGAGCAACCATATGATTGTTATTGCTGTCATTTGCTATATTTGCATAATTTGATCAAAAAGTCAAAATGTTCAACAATATTATTTGACAAAAATAGCAGAAGCATCAATTTTTTGTTGTTTATTTTATACTAACAAGAACCTGTTGTAATGTCACTCAAAGTAAGCAAGTGTTGTGTTTTTAATTCTGTTTATTGAAGTGCTTTCGGATACACAATACTTTTGGTTGCCATCTAATGCATACACGAATAAATTAGAAAGTTTCCCGACCTGTGAGCAGTCCACATACATACAACTATCCATTTGTGAAGTATATAGATTTTCCAAATTTAGTTCATACTCTTGTCCCTGTACTTTGTTGAGACGATCATTAGAAATGTCAGAAACTGCAAACATTTGACAAAAACTCACCAAGAGAGGCGTAACTACGATGGAGCAGGTGGAACAGTTGTTCCAGAGCGTTTGAAAAAGTATGCAAAAGGACAAAGGAACTGCCCCCTAGCGCCCAAGGTTGAGACCAGTGCCGATCGATAGCCCTGGTCAAGTAGTCCAACTTTGTCAATGGGCACGTTCATGGAGAACCTGGCCTTCAAAAGTTATAGGGCGTCAAATGTACAAAAAGTCTGCACGTGGCCATAGCCAAACGAGATACTCTGTATAGATACAAATGGGTTATGAGACATGTCGTGGACCGGCCTATCACTGTGCAAAACCACTTTCCTGGTAAGTGGCCTAACCTCGTTTTTCACCGGTGGTGATTTTTGACAGACACCTTGGTAGATTGCCGAAATAAGGTAGTCCGAAGTGCACACTCCCGAAAGGGACTCTAATGCCCGCTACAGGTCAACACACATCGTTTCCTTAAGAAATGACCACGTGGAGTATGCAAATTTACTGCACGTCAAAACTTTTGAAGTCCAGGCCCTCCATACCTAAGATGTGACCTACTTGGAAGGCACTTTCAGGAAATACATATCTCACCAGTGAGCGCTGGGAGGTAAATTTGCGCTGGTTAAAATTAGGACAGATTTTCGTTTGCTTTCTTTTTGCGCCTCTGTTCACCAAAATTTAATCTCAATAACCTGTATAAAATACGCTCACCAAAATTTCGTGTCAATCGAATAAATTTACCTGCATAATCATTTCGTTGTGAAATTTTCTAAATGATAGTGAAAGACTACAAATTCCCGTTTATGTGAACCACCCTATAATTTTATATGTAAATACAAATTAAGATATATGTATAAAGAAACAGGTGTACTCTCTTATAATATTTTTTTTTTGTTATTTATTATATCTTTATATCTAACCTGTAATTATTATAAACAAAATAAATCAGAATTAATATCACATAAATTTGTCGCTGTTTTTTGAGTTCCATGAACGAAAAGTACACACAGTTAACAGCTACACTATATCAATTAGATAATTGGTTTTTCCATTAATAAAAATATCTTTGATACATTTCTAAATCAAATTCTCAGAACTCGTCTTGGCAAAAAAATCAAAAATATTTAACCTTGATATAATACTTATAGGCAGAGTCAAATAAAATTTTTACTTACTACGAAATGGCGATTTGTGTTTTTTACACGCGTCCAGTGAAACGCATTCTATCGTCATATCATCACTGCCAAATATCCAGTACGTAACACATATAAAATAATATGACTCGGTACACCAAAAATAATTCATAGGAGAGATTTTCTTAAAGTAAAAAGATATTGTAAATCTTAGTGTTGTGATATTGTTTCTATATTTTCCTTGTAGCTCGAGAGCCCGCCGTATACAAATCCTATGTACCTATATAGGGGTTGTCAGGTCTTAAAACCGAAAAGCCGGACAGATCAGCCAGTTTAACCGGACATTTAATCTTTTATTTTAAACAAGGCTTTTTTATCAATTACCGTAAAATTTTCTTAAACTCTAATGAAACATAACAATAAAATTGAATGAATCAGTTTTCTTTATTATTAATCATTCAATATTCATTACAATATTAATTTCAATAATTGCATGGCAATAGTAGTTGGCAGTAACTACTATTGCAATTTGTAATGAAAAACAAATTTAAACACAACACTAATGAACCAAATAAACTTTAAATTAATTGTAACATAAAGTAATTTATATTTTTCATTGGCAAACATTGGCAAACAAGCTCATATTCTTTTAAAATTGGGTTGTAAAACTCTTTACTAGTCAGATTTTTAAAATTAAATTGTACAACCAATATTTTGGCTATAGTATCGACATTTAATTTATTGCGTTCTTTTGACCATTGTTGACCTATTAAAGAAAAATAATATTGACAAATAGTAAGGAATTCTGAAAAGCAATTTCAATTACAAAAAAAAAAAAAAATTTAAAGGATTAATGAATCAAATCACGGGCGGAACGGAAACCAACACATGACAAATAAAAAAAAAAAATGGTCAAATTTAAAAACCCTAACAAAAGCCGGGCATGCCGGACACCGTCTAATTTGGCCGGACACGCAACCAAAAAGCCTGACTGTGTCCGACTTTATCCGGACGCCTGGCAACCCTATATATATAAGATCCATGAATGAATTTTTTCTGCATAAATAGTTTTACTGGAGCACAGAATATGACGTCATTTATAGTTACGATTTTTGATTTTTATTTAATTCAAAAAAACTACATACCTACATGGATGAAATCTATACCAAAATGTAAGCTCCAACGTATACAATGAGTTTATACTGAGGTGCCAGGCTAAATTAACGTGCAACCCGTGGCACTCTCGATTAATTACCCCCTATAGTTGCTGATTAATTAACCTTGACATCTCACTATATATAACCTCATTGCATGACTTAAGTAAACACCAAAAATGACGTCATATTTGTGATGCAGTCAAAATTAGCTTAACCAAATGGTAGCTCCTTTTGAGTCTGTAGTAGTACTACTCACGGACAAAAAGTCGTTCATGTACCTTATACATTTGTTTTGCATACGGAGGGCTCTCGGACTATTAACCTACCACCTGAAATATTAAGATGGAGTATGGAGTAAAACAAAAAATGTAATCTAGTTTTTTCAAATTAATTTTTATGAGTACAAATAAATAAAAAATAAATAATAGAAAAGAAAAATATTAATCAATTTTTTTTATTGAAATGGGATAAATTTGATATTGAAGAATATTCGCTAGAAACAGATTTATTCCGAGAAAGATGAAATTTAATATAAAAAAGATTATTTTTTTGGGTATCAGGTAAAATATGTTTCAAGAATATTGTTTTCGTTGGAAACACTTGATTAATTTTCAAATTTTATTTTTAGAAAAGACGAAATATTATTGTTCAATCGTACTAATAAAAACACAATACGTTTTTTGGTAATAAAAATTTTATCAGCAGCCATTTTACGTCCTTTTAATATAAATGTCACAGTCTACATTCTGTCTGTAATGTATTCGAGGAAAGGCCCCCTCCGGATAAGATAGGTGAATCTGCCTAAGGCCCAACCTGGATCGGGAGTGCCATGGTAGTGTTCGTCCTTGCGCTTGTATTCCATAGCTGCAATATCAGGTCAAGGTAGCTTGCGTACCAAAATGTTAAATTTTGGACTTTTCCCGATTTTCCACTTTCCTCCTCCCCAAGTGCATAAGTATAATATATATGCATGTAAGGTTCTAAGAGGTCTATAAGACAGTGCATGCAGCTCTCCAAAACACGGTGTTTAGAAGAAGATATTTGCAAAAATTTCTAATTGACCTATAAAAACACAAAGTGCGACCTTGGACCAAAATGAGACCTTTCCACACAGACGAAAGCACTGGTAATGAGCCTTAATCGCACACGCTTGCTTTTTTTTAAGGGTAAAAGGAAGGCATTGTCATATTTTATGGTTAAACAAGCCGATCAAGGCGGCTGCAACACCTAGTGTCATTAGGATCCCTTCTATTTAAATCCGTCTTATGGAGCTCTTAGAACCCTACATGCGCATATATATATATATATATATATATATATATATATATATATATATATATATATATATATATATATATATATATATATATTACTTATGCACTTGGGGAGAAGGAAAGTGGCAAATCGAGAAAAGTCCAAAATTGAACATTTTGGTACAACTGGAAAACGCAAAGCTACCTTGACCTAATATTGCAGCTATGGAATACATCTGCAAGGGCGAACACTACCATGGCACTCCCGACCCAGGTTGGGCCTTAAGCAGATTCACCTATCTTATCCGGAAGGGTCCTTTTAGCTAATACTTTACATATACTCTGTGTCCAATTTAAGTGAATAATACATAGCGATTTCATAAACAGAAAATGATATAGAATTATAGACTATGATAAAATTATGAGGGTTCCAAGATCTTTTCTTTGGAATCCTAAAAAATGAAAGCTCTAAGTTTTTTTTATGGCACGTTAAATACACATTAGAATAGTTTTACGAGTGAAAATAATTCACTATGAAAAAAACCCTCATATAAAATTTTCGCTTATTAAAATTATGGTTTCTCCAAATATCACTAAAATTTATGTTTACAAAAAATTATTTATAAAATTTTCTCGAACGAAACACCCAGTTTCTGAAAAATTGGGTGACAACGTTGAAAAAATCAAACCCTTGGATAAATTCCCCAACTGTAGACACATCGGATGTTCAAAATCGAGTATTTTTTTTGGTAAATTATGAATTTTTTGTGCCATTTCAAAGAGCGGGAAAATCACATAAAACAGTTTATTTATCATTACTTTATGTAAGCTGATCTGAAGAAAAATTTAAAATTATGTCCAGTTTTTTGTTTGTTCCATATTTTTAAGGCTTATATATAATTATATGAAAAATGTGATAAAATGGGTGGAATCTATATTCAATAAAAATTGGAAACTCCATTTTAGTTTTGGTATTTTGAAAATTATTTGAACTGAAACATGTAGGTACTTGTTCTACGTGGTAAAAAGTTATTTATTTCCCTAGAAGTAAGCTCGCTATGTAGGCCTGTATTGCTTCAATACAGTCGATGAGGGCCAAATTAACCCTAAGTGCCGCCCCTAGGCACTCTGAAAAAATCCTTCCACCCTTGCTCAAAAATAAGAAAATCGTGACTTTTCTATTCAACTCACAACTTTTGCCACCCTGTTCTAAAAACCCACCCTGGCCTATTGGGTAATCCGGCCCTACAGTCAATGAAATCGTCTAAAATATCAGGCTGCCTAAACAACATATGGCACAATAAACATCTTAATATGGAAGTTAAATGTCGAATTTACAAATCGAAGGTCAGACCAGTTCTCACGTACAGTTGTGAAACGCGATACGATACTGCAAACACTAAGCAAATTCTTGAAACTACCGAAATGAGAACACTGAGAGGAATTTCAGAGAAAACGCTGAGAGACTGACAAACGAAAGATTCTAGATATTCAACCAGCCTGTACTTGGGTACTTGAAAGATGAAGGCAATGGGACGGTCACATAAGTAGAATGGATCGATCTAGAATTGTAAGAATTGCAAGAGACGCATGGAAGTAGAGATGTCGGAGGCGAAAGAAACGATGGAGGGATTCATTATAATTAATGGTTATCAACAGACCAAAATTCGCCTACAGTATGAAGAAGAAGAAGAAGAAGTAAGCTCTAAGAAATTTGCTAGGTTAGGCAGGATGATGACCAGCGGTAAATGTATAACGAGGTAATTTAACTTTTTAATGTGAAGGAAAAAACCTAAAATTATCCCGTATGGAAAACATTTCGGTAAACCAGACAATATATTACAAATTAATATAACACAAACACACTATGATAGGGCCCGCAAAAATTCACTAAAAAGCCATTAGTAGGTAATATGTTTTTGATCGTACATTTTTTTTTTTTTTTTGTTCATTTTATATATTAGATAACAAACAAACAAAGCTCTATTTACATTATGTAAATTTTATTTCAATTGCATCAAAACCTATCTCCTGCTGAAGAATATACGTGCGATATTTGTTCGTTTTACAATTTCATTTATTCCGAATGATGTGCTGTGTTTGTTGATGGTGTTTAACTTGACAGAGAACGGTTTGGAGACGAGTAGGAAAGCAACTTCGTTTTACATATACAGATAACCCCCGAAGAACACGGCACTCGAAGAACATGGGTACCCTTCCCCCGAATTACACGGTTTCAAACAACACGATTTTTATGTAATTTTTCTGAAAAAGAATAAAATATGTACATATTATATTACATTTGATATAAAGTTGCATCGGTCCTCACTGTACGTGAATATATATCAATTTCATGTGGATTTGATTTACACGAATAAAAATCGTTTAAACTGAAACTGCCATTACAAACGGAAATAAAAACCATTAAAAATTTTAAAGAATTTTATAATAGAAATAATAACTAATAATGTAGAAATTTACATATTTAAATTCCGAAAATATCGTTATTGTCGATAACGAAAAGTAGGTTTTGACAGTCCCAATATGTTTGGAATACCCACAACTTGCTTCGCTTAAGCCTTAAAAATTTTCGTTATCTTTCGCTACAACGCACCGTTTACGAAATATTTATAATAAAAAGTTTACGATCACGAAAAGTAACGAAATGTAGTTTTCTAAAATATTCTATTTTTGACCAAATCAAAGGGACTAACAGAGCTACAATTCACAATAATTATAACCAATTTATGATAAGTGGGTAATTCGTAGTTCGTTATCGCTAATATTCGATAACGAAAAGTAGATTTTAACAGTCGCAATATGTTTGGAATACCTACAGTTTGCAAATTAAACGGAAAGCTTTTTTATATTTTTTTTATTTTCACACTTGTAATAGAAAATTCCGAAAACACCTATCTTTTTTGGTCTCGAACAACACGGTTTCAAAGAACACGGAACCAATTAATCGTGTTCTTCGGGGGAAAGCTGTATATATATATATATATATATATATATATATATATATATATATATATATATATATATATATATATATATATATATAAAGTATATATCTAGAATATATTGTGCAATGATATTACATAATGCAGATATATAAATGAATAAAAAGGTAATATACATAATAATGTACACAATGTTTCAGAGTGCTGAGTATAAAAACAAGATACGAAAAATTAACATATAATACTAAAACAAACTCTAACATACCAGATAGGTCGGTATCAAACCAGACGAGTAAAATTAAATGTGTAAAATTAAATTTTTTGGATAACAGAATAAAACCGGGAAATTCCATCGAGAAAAAGCAGTGTAAATTCTAATTTAATAGGTTTTTAGAATTTTTTTCAGTATTTTAATCTATAGCAGACGCTAGAAATGCAGAACATTCAATCGCTTCCTCTTAAGTCTTAATGAACATAAAATTGTAATCGTCTGTTAGTACTCCCTACTTATTGTATATTACTAACAATCAGGGTTGTCAAAAAAAATGACGGGTCCCCGACAGGTTTAAGCTCGAGCCCACTATCCAAATCGTTTTAATTAACTAAAGAATAAAGTTAAAAAATTTTTCTATATAGATCTGATTTCTATCTTTTCTTGTTGCTCATTAAAAAAAAATATTCTTACATCCTACAAGTCTGGCTTTTGGGTTCTTTGCGCAGCCGTGCTAACAGCATAAACAATGGTAGAATATAGAAATTTGAATCTATCAACGCGTCTTAGAAACTTCTGAAATTACTGTCCACACTATTATGTGTATCATTTACATCAAGCATCGACAAGCTATGATCCGTGGGTCACCAAATGATCCATTTGATAATTTAAAATCATCCACTTTAATACGGGAAATAAAGTGTAATGTGTGAAAAGAAATTATAAATACAGTGCTGATGTACCTACCATTTATTCTCTTTTTCGAAAAACATTCCGATTCTTCAGTTTTTCTAAAAATCTTTTTCTTTGTCGTTTTTTAAAAATTTTACATATTGTATGTAGTAAAATAGTTCTATCTTTCATTTTGATTTGTTTGAATTGAAAAGGGTTGTTTTAAAGTTAAAATGTCACTGACCGGAAACATTTCTTTAAAGGACTGGACACATCAACGCGAATGCTTGGATATAATTATGCATACTCATAAAACTATAAAGTAATTGTATAGTATGCTTGACATAACAAGAAAATATGAAAAATAACTTAACTGAATATGTATTAAATTTTTTTTTGTCCAAAACCTTTTATTTGTTTAGAAATTATTACTTACTTGAGATTGAGTCAAAGTCAAGTAATATAACAAAATTTTATACATAATTGGCAGGGCAGTCCGTACACTGTTGTTTGGTTAATTTTGTCCCGTAACCAAAAAAGGTTGTCTTGACTTCATCTAAACTTATCATGCGTAGAATGAGCTTATTGTTGTAAACAGCCTGTATCAGACTGACTGTAACATAAAATAATTGTACCAACATTATTTTACATTTACAGTTATTTCAAAAGTTTATTTGTTAGTTATCTGCCGGAGTAAACTATAGTATTAAATGATGTATATCGCGCGTATTCTTTCTCAACCTCGTATTTGAAAAGTCCCAATTTTTGGAGACATAAATAAAACGTATTTAAATCTGTGTTTTCATCATTATGAACTTAAGATTTATGCTAATTACACCCTTTAATGTTGGCTACCTACATATATAAATATATATAGATAAGTATATATATATATATATATATATATATATATATATATATATATATATATATATATATATATATATATATATATATATATAACTACAATATTTAATGTTTTCTGTGTGTCCTAAAACATGCAGTTGCTGATATACGAGGTTGCGAAAGAATACGCGCGATATGCATCAACGTACTGCGATATCGAAGAACTAGAAGCAGCACATACACATAATTTGTATTGCCGCATAACAAGCAACTTCACTTATTGTTAGTTCATTCTCTTATAGTATAGGTATTGAATGAAGTTGGTAAGTTTATTAAATAAGCTCATCATTTTTACTACTTATTTCATTTTTGTATAACCTATTTCTTTTACAGACAGTAACTGGAAAGAACATTCAAATACTTTTTGTCATTTTCGTAAGTTTTCAGCTAATTTGCATATAACTGACGATTCTGTTTTTCTGAAAGTTTTATGTGAGGAAAAAAACAATTCAAGATGATATTCCTACGACAACGAAACAGTTAAATATCACTAAATAATTTGATACCTGCACTTTTAAAATGATCTTTCGAACTTTTTTTGAGTATTTTTCTTTGAATAAAAAAAAATATCTTTTTGAATCGAAATATACATATTTTATGATTCAAAGAAATATTTTCTTCAATTTTTTTCGATAGTTAGAGAAGTATCTCTAAGTAATCCAAAAAAAAAAATATTTTTTTTTAACTTGAGAAAAAAATCAAAGAAATATTTAATCTTTAAACATAGAAATCATTCTGTGAGTGTGCGTTTCCAATTTTAAAACAGGAAAAACAGTCGTTTTTTCACTAGTCGGAAACACACATGAAATCTCAATAGCAATATAACTTAAAACAAAAAAAAAAAAACTGTTTTTATTATCTCAAAAGCCCGGGTCAAACAAAGCCACGTTAGTGGAGTCCATTAAAGTAGCTTCCACTTTCGAGTCGCATGAGAGTAGCTTTTCTGAAGCAAAATTTCATTTTTATAGGTCAAAAAATGTAGGAATTATTGAGGGAGGATGACAAACGAACAGGCAGACATAACGAATTTATAAAGGTGCTGAAATTAATTTTCTCGGAGCCCTAAAAATTACCGATCCAGACTCTATGCAACGAACAAAGAACATCTGTAGTGGGTTAAATAATGATTATACAATATTGTAGCAACAGAACACGTATCATATTTACACTTGCTGCAATATCTATCGTCAGATAACGCAAGAGCCTCAACCGATAACTTTTTCATATTCACGGAATACACTACACAATATTTTCCCGGACAATGCAGCGAACTAACTCAAACATCGTTCATTGTATCAATAATTAACCCTTTGCACTCGAACCATTTTTTAGTATGGGTACTCAGCTACTCGGCAGTAGTTTTAAAACGCTGCAAACACTATTGTATAATACAATATATATATATATATATATATATATATATATATATATATATATATATATATATATATATATATATATATATATATTAGTTAATTTTAGTAGTATGTATCACAATGTATTGTAGCAAGACGTCGCGTCGTTGTGTTGTATCATGTTTTCCTAATATAATAATTTTCAAATAAATGAAGAAGGCTGATAAACGGAGCGAACTGGAATCAAAAATGTGTTCACTATCATCGATATAGGTCTGATATCGCTCCGATAAAATATTATCTCAGTGGTATTGGTATTGGAGCGGTATTGAAGCGATAGCGAACCATGACTGATATCGGACCGATATCAGAGCGATGATGTGAATACACTCATTATTTATTGTGTAAGAATATTTTATGAACCGGGAGAGGAATAATATCGAACTGAGAGCGGAGCGTTAATGTAAATCGAGCCTTAATGTAAGTCGGGCCTTAGGTCCCCTAGCGTATTGTAAATAATAAAATACGTACCTATTGTTTATGCCGCTGCGGTGCCTAACGAGTGGAATTAATATTTATTGTGCCGCCGTGGCGGCGCCCATCGAGTGCAAAGGGTTAATATTATAAATCGCTTGCTTACTAGCTTACCAATGACCATATAATATATAATATATATTATAATATATATAATATATATTATATATTGTCACAATAACACGAGTAGGTATTTTTTCATTTTTTACACTTTTTCATTCAAGTGCATTGTAAATTTTCCGGATAAGTAAAACAAATGGTAGAGATATTATTTTTTTCTTATAACTGACTAATTTTTTTTTTTTATAAATAAAAAATGAACATTAAAAAGAAACCAACCACATCGTGTGTTCATTTGAATTTTTGCGTTAGATACTATAAAAATGTTTAAATATTTACTGATACATAAAAAATTTAATGTTACATCGAAGAAAATTAATTTATAATTTTTTACATCTAATGGAACACAATGGAGGAAAATATACATACATTTTTTTTCAAGTAGCTAGGTTCGTATAATCTGATTGTTATATACAGTTTGAGCATATTTTCGAGATCACTGAAAATTTTTTTGTATGACTTTTTATTTATTTTTGGATCTTTTCCCATGCTTCATTTAATGCGATGTTGCCACACATTATCAAATTTTAGGTTAGTAATTTTCTTACTCAAGGATTTGTTTTCTGTTTTTTTTGTTTTTTTTTTTTTTTTTTAACAACGTGACTCCTAATCACTTGGCTTGGTTTACGTGCTTAAACAAATTTATTTGTTTACTAAGCAAAAATTATAATGCAGTTTTTCAACAATAGGCTTGCTAATCGCGTATATTTGATGAAAGCTGAACGGTTTTTTTTATATTTTAAAGTCTGTCCTTTTGTTGGCTTGTTGTTTTCAACACATCAACAAATCTTTCCTTTGTTCTGTCCATTTTATTGATTGTAACTGATTACCATCATTTTTTCCGTAATGGTTCGTCCTTTTAATTTTCTTTAAGACTATTACTTTCTACTTTTCGGTTACAATATTGGTTTTACTTAAAAACGGTGTCACAAAGTAAATTCAACTTAATCATCTAATAAAATCATAAAAATAAAACTTAAGTGGATATTTAAACTAAATTATAAAATTTAACGAAAACAGAAATTTATCAAAACATCTATTAAATGTTAAAGGATAATTACCCCGCCTAATAAAACTGTTCAGGAGCAGTAATGCACTTGAGCTTAGGTTTTTTAACTTTCGTTACTTGTGCCCATTCGAACATCCTTGTTCGTGTGTTTTACATTTAAAGAAAATGTAAAATAAACTATAATTAGGTATTTAAAATATAATTATAGGTACTGACATTATTTTTATAGGTACATTTTTGATTTGGTTGCAAAATATCTTTTATATTTTTTATCATTTATAGTACTATAATAATTGAGTATCTAAAAGTATTCTTCGTTTAAATATTTCTAGTATTTATATTTTTTTGATTATAACTCGACAAAATAGTATTTGAAAAATTGACCCTACTGTAGAAAAAGGAAAACCTATCTCCATGGTTCCTACATTTTAAATGTTTATACTTCTTAGCCCTCCTTGTAAAATCGAGATATAAAAATTTAATAATATTCCGTGAAACCTCTATATCTAACGTTCTCCTCATACCTTACCATTTTTTTTTTATAATAACATTTCACCGCAAGAACGCAACCTAAAAATATACTAAAACCAATCTACATGTGTATAAAAAAAAAAAAAAAAAAAAAAAATAGACCAAAAAAATTTTTTTTGTAATCCACCCCATAGTATTGTGCACAAATTACATACAAAATTGTACTGTTATTACTAAACATAAAAATGTAATCATCATTTAAAAATATTTTCTTTATTATCTCTGCAGCTCTTATTATGATCGCTTGGAATATCATAATTTGTTTTCTGTTTTCTCCATTTTCCGTTTGACGAGTGACGTAAAATAAAACGTTTGTAATTGAATAATAAAATGAAAAAAAGTTGGTTAATTCTAAATAATACCACACAGAACTCGTTATAAGTGAATGGAAGTGATGAATATACATATACGTGGATAGTATACCTATTATTTTTATCTGTTAAAAAAAAATTAATTTGAACTGAAAAATAAGTAAAAAAGCCAATTATATTTTAAAATAAAATTTCACTTCGTTCCAGATTTATTCTTGCATATTTTTTTTTTAAATCCAGTACTCATGATTGCCTATTATATTAATAAAAGAATAAAAAATATTAAAGAAATAAAAAAAGTTGTAAAGCTGATATACAATTTTGCTAAAGGAATTTTCTTAAAAAATTTTACTGGAATAAAACTGTTAATAGTAAAGCTAATTATGTTTTCCAAATTTACTTATACGTAAGTTTAGAAAGTGATGTTTTGCTGAGGACGGGAAGAACAAATACTAGACATTTGCGACTCCAGTAAAACTAATCCAGAAAATATTACGACATATTTTTCCATTTGAATATTATAATTATCTAATTTCAATTGTTTATTCATTTCGATAGAGATTGATAAACATTTTATTATAAGCTAGTGAAAAATAATTACTTAAGAGACTGTTCGCTTGAAAGTAAAAGAAGGCATTATTCTGCTGATAAAATATTGATTAGAAAGTAGCTATTTTCAAATCGATTGGAAAAAAAAATACTTCTATTCATTGGGATTGGAACTAAAAATCTCTTGATAATCAGTCGAGCGCCTTACCGTTAAGCCACTGATACTGTTTTTGAGTGCCAGTCCACTTTTATGAAGCATCAATCACATATATTTACTCTATTTTTACTAGGCGACAAGCAGTTATTTTATAATTTCCATTGTTATCGATGTGCTTGGGAGTATTGTCAAGTACGACGAGATTTTGTCTGTATTTAAACGTACATTGATATTTATATACTCACTAATGGTCCGCTAAATTGAAACCTCAACACATGATTTACTTTGATATTTATGGTCAAATCACTATATGTATATTAATATTAAAAAATAATCAAACTGGAAATCAAAATTATCAAATCGATGGCTTAGTCGTATAGCACTTGACTGGATCGACAAAGTTATCAAGATATCTTGCGATCAATTTCCAGCTGATTCCGTTTGATAATTTTTACAGTCACTATATGATTTTAGCGAATTTCGAAAACTCGAAATTCAGCTATTACAATAGGTGTCATGACGCAATCTGAGTCCGGGACTATGGCAGAAATCTGTTTTGAGGTCCCTAGAATACGAAAATGATATTCACTAAAATTTATATATATATATATATATATATATATATATATATATATATATATATATATATATATATATATATATTTATGTGTTCCCACGATAACTCTCGAACGAAACGTCTAACGCTTATGAAATTTTGTGTGCGGACTGGATTCTGAATTGGCTTGGCTAAGTTCGTTAGCCAGACACGTCGGATGCCCAGAAGTAGGTTTTCTGGCCATTTTTTATCATTCGAACCTATCATAAGGCAGTTCAATTTTTACATCGTTGAAAAGGAAAAAAAAAAATTATGAAGAAAATATTCTTATAATTTTCTTTCTATTTTAAGTATTTTTCGAGAAAATGTAAATTTTCACTTTTATTCTTTCTTTGTTAGTCTAATAAGTAATTTATATTTATATCTCAGTTCTTTATTAAGTATAAAAATATTTCACTTTTTTATTAAAGAATTTTGTGAGAACAAGTGAAAACTATTCACATATATGTGAAATAACACACATACATATATAGAGTTTTGTTTCTCATTTATTGCATTATAATTAGCATGGTTCTATCCCATGTTAAAAAATGTAAATTAAACAGATTTTCTAAGCTAATGTAATGAAGAATTTTTTTTTTTTTTTTTATTGAATTTTTAAGTAAACAAGAAATTGAAGATTATGTTATGATATAAATATTATTAAATATGAAACAAAAGAAAATATGTACAATGTACATATGTATGTACGGAAAAATATTTTGAATCGATTTTGAAAATTTTTCCACTAATAATTAATAATGTTAAAAAATTAAACCATTTCAAATGGATTTAAGGTATTTTATGTGAGGTCAAGGTTTTCGGGACCTAAAAAGGCCAGAAATTAATTAACCAATCGATTTTAAAAATTTTTTCACAGTTAGTAAGTTAAAGTATTTGAATTAATTAATTAAATGATGTCCGCAAGAAGCTTACGGACTGCCATAAGTTATATGAGATCCTTAGAACCCTTTTCTTACTGTTAGAGTACTAGACTTGTATGAGTTTCGCCAGGATTTACTGATCCCATAATTGTAAAAAATAAACTAAACGACCAATTTTAAAAATTTCTTCACTGTTACAGAGCTAAACTATTTTAGATAGATTTAGAATACATTATGTAAGGTCCGCCAGGGTCCACAGGACCCAAAAGTGTCAAAAATAAACTAACTGACCGATTTTGAAAATTTTTTCACTGTTACAGAGCTAAACTATTTTAGATAAATATCGATTACGTTATGTAAGGTCCGCCTGGGTCCATAGGACCCAAAAGTGTCAAAAATAAACTGCCTGATCGATTTTGAAAATTTTTTCACTGTTACAGAGCTAAACTGTTTTAGATAAATATAGATTCCGTTATGTAAGGTCTGCCAGAGTCCATAGGATCCAGAAGTGTCAAAAATAAACTAACTGACCGATTTTGAAAATTTTTTCACTGTTACAGAGCTAAACTATTTTAGATAAATATAAATTACGTTATGTAAGGTCCACCAAGGTCCATAGAACCCAAAAGTGTCAAAAATAAACTAACTGACCGATTTTGAAAATTTTTTCACTGTTACAGAGCTAAACTATTTTAGATAAATATAGATTACGTTATGTAAGGTCTGCCAGGGTCCATGGGATCCAAAAGTGTCAAAAATAAACTAACCGACCGATTTTGAAAATTTTTTCACTGTTACAGAGCTAAACTATTTTAGATAAATATAGATTACGTTATGTAAGGTCTGCCAGGGTCCATGGGTCCAAAAGTGTCAAAAATAAACTAACCGACCGATTTTGAAAATTTTTTCACTGTTGGGGAACTAACTATTTTAGATAGACATACATTACGTTATTTAGGGTCCGCCAGGGTCCATGGGACCCAAAAGTGGTAAAAATAAACTAACCGACCGATTTTGAAAATTTTTTCACTCTTACAGAGCTAAACTATTTTAGATAAATATAGATTACGTTATGTAAAGTCTGCCAGGGTCCATCGGATCCAAAACCGTCAAAAATAAACTAGCCGACCGATTTTGAAAATTTTTTCACTGTTGGGGAGCTAAGCTATTTTAGATACATATAGATTACGTTATGTAAGGTCTGAAGTGTCAGTAGGACCTAAAAGTGTCAAAAATAAAATAACTGACCGATTTTGAAACCTTTTTACTATTACCAAGGTAAACTATTTTAGATAGGTACAGGTTGTGTTATCTGAGATCCACAACTGTCCTGCGGATGCAAATGCGGCGTAGAATGCTACACAACGGGTTTTGAATATATATATATATATATATATATATATATATATATATATATATATATATATATATATATATATATATATATATTACATAAAGTCCGCCTAGAATATACGGTCGAGCTGATTTTTTAATGAGGTCCACCGGGATCTTGCAGATCCGAAAACGCCAGTAATAAGCTATCGAACCGATGCTAAAAAATTTCTCACTGCTAGAGAACTAAATTATTTTAGATGAATACAACTATGCTGCACAAAATTCGTTCGGGTTCTTGGGTCCCCAAAAATACCAAAACTAATTACCCAACCGATTTTAAAAATTCTTTTACTCTTAGAAAGCTAAACTATTTTAAATAGGTACAGGTCTTAGATGAGTTCCGCCAATGCCCAAGATTTGGAAATTCGCTATGTTATGCAGATGCTGCGACAGGGGTATTTAATTAATATAATGATTTGATGATATATATCAAAGTAAATAGTGTGTTTAAGTTACAACTTAGCATATAAATATTAGTGTCGGTTCAAATACGTACAAAAATTCACCATACTCAATAATGTTCACAAGCACATTGATAACAATAAAAATTAAAAAAAAAAAAAAGCAAACTGTCTTGATTACATTTGAATTTTCTCAAATTTTCAACTTCTAATAGTGTAGCCGTGATATCACGTCTTTCCTTAAAATTCCTTGGAAATAAAAAAAAGTCGTCAAGTACGTGTTTGACACGCATTAAATATAGGTCCTCAGTGATTACTGTTTCTCAGTTTTCGGGATAAAGTATATAAAGCATTTAAGTACATTTTTACTTTTTATTAAAGAAATAGATGAATATGTTTGAACATAGACATTAGAAATGAAAGGACCAGTAATTTATATTACGTACGAAAGATAATACGTACACGTTAAAAAGAGACAAATATTATAAATAGCATGTAAAATGTCAATATATATATTTTTTTTCTAGGATACCCCAAACTTTAAAATTAAAATTGAAGCATAGTCAGCCATGTTTGCATTAAGAAATTTGAAAAAATAATGTAAAAATTGTCACTATTTTCACTTTTTAAATTGTGTTTTTTGTTACATTTTTTTTAAAGAAAATATTATGGCAACAAATTTTGCAACTACAAAATATCAAATCCAAAGATAGAAACTATATTTTCTAATTCAACAAAAATTGTAAAATAAATTTTTTAAACACTTTTTTATTAAAATAATGATAATGATAATAATAATACGTTGAACTCTATTAAATAGATATAATAAAACTCAATTTAAATAAAAAATAATAGTAAATATTATGTTTTTTAATAATAACGAAAAATAATAAATTGCATTAAAATCAACAATGTATAACAATTGCAAGAATCGATTCAAAACCTGTAATATAACATGCATAGGTAAATTAATAATACTTTAAGATAAGCATACAATATGACGATACATGACCGTCTTTGACTAAGGCGAATACGTTGTTTGGACACACATACATACTTAAGAAGCAATGTACGTGAGTAAACGAGGTATGGACTCTCCCCTCACTTAATGTCGATGTCGCACTTCTTGGAGTGTACGATAAGTGGATTTTTGCTGTATGCGCTACTGATATTTCAAGAATAGTAAGAATTTGAACGAAATTATAATAGGTTCGAAGATTGACGAATGTCTTCGGACCTATAATAGAACTTAGAACAATATTTGTATTCCGGTAAGTAGTAAGTTGTACGTAGAGTAAGTTATTTCGACGAATTTTTCAAATTTAAAGTTAATGTTAACAAAAAATTCGAAACGGAGGATCAAGAGGCTTTATTCTTTTATTTCAATACATGGGTATGAAACCTTGAAAGTTTCGTATTAAGAACTTTTCTTGAATACAGATGAAATCGTTCGTTTCTTTAACGGATAAAAAAGATAAAGAAGAAAAAACTATGGGAACTGACGACAACATAAATTAAATTAAATTTTAAAGTTGAGAAATAAAATATTCACATTTTAAATATTACAGTAAACGTCTCTTACTGTGATCAAGTGATCAGTATGGGATATTTCACTTTTTGGACGATCATAGATCCGCATTCAAGTTTTACCAAAACAGTTGCTGTCTATAATAGCTAAATTTTCCATTCGGAAAACCGCTAAAAATGAAATTAAAGCAAATATTGACTTTAAAAATTTAAATCACAAATGATATAATAATATTTAAAAAAACAACCATAGAAACAAGTTTCCTAAAATTGACAATTCTAAGCTTACCAATGTGCGCAAACGAATCAGTATTAAAACAAAAAAAATTTTTTAAATAAGCTGCAAGGCCACATATACTAATAAAGGATTCTACTGTACAATTTAAATTAATAATTAGAGTTAGTAACTTTGATATAAAATACTGAAAACCTTTTCCCGAATTAATTATTTACGACATTAAAAATAATTAACAAATGATAAACTTTTAAATAACAACTGACGTATAACTGAAAATGTTATATATTTCCTAACCTTACCAAATTTTAGTTAGTTTTAACAAAATATATAACTGATAAATTAGACTGGATAATTACCAGAGATGTGGGTAAATAAATACAAAGGTTAACAATATTAATTACGTTTACCCATATACGCAAAATGTAGCCCTAGGATAAAAATGTAAATATATATAAATGCCTAAACTACAAGTAATTATATGAAATTTAAAACGTCAAAATAAAACACCGAAAATAGCGATATACAACTAACAAAAAAATCTACGTTACGTATTTAGTATTTTACTAATTTATCAAAGCCGCCTCTGTGATTCTGATAAAACTTTTTTGAGAATAAACACAAAGTATAAACAGTATTTTGTATTTTTTTCATAGGTATGAAAAATGAAAAGTACTTTTACAGGTAGCCTCCGAAGAACACGATTAATTGGTTTCGTGTTCTGTGAAACCGTGTTGCTCAAAACTACAAAAAACAAAATTCCGTTTCAAGTGTGAAATTAAATACCCCTGTCGCAGCATCTGCATAACATAACGAATTTCCAAATATTGGGCACTAGCGGGTTTCATCTAAGACCTGTATCCATTTAAAATAGTTCAGCTTTCTAACAGTGAAACAATTTTCAAAATCAGTTCAGTAGTTAAATTTTGGCGCTTTTGGGTCCTCAGAACCCTATAACGAATCTAATATAGTGTAGCATATATCCATTTAACAACATATTATTACATTACATAAGTATAGTTTTCAATTTTTTTCTAGGTATCCAAATATATATAAATTATATTTTCTCTCTAAAGGAGGACATCGTACAAAAATTTTCTTTCCATAACGTACTCTTAAAAAATCTAACTAATTTTAATTTAAAAAGATGATACAGAGCTATTGTTATTATAACACATACATACATGTTGAATAACAAACTAGCACTTGTTTTATCTAGAAAAGAATTGCTAAAACGATGAAACATTTATTGTAAAAAAATTCAGCAAATTTCTTAATTTTTCTCAAAAGCTAGTTCACTTAGTACAATGTTTTAAAAGCTTATCTTATGCAACTTTTCACGCCCTTTTCGATGGTGTCAAAAAAAATAAAAAAATTTTTGAATTCTAACCAAATTTTTCAAAAAAAACACTAAAAATGGCGACAAATGGCCAAAGACGTACTACTGGGCATCCGACGTGTCTGGCTAGCGAACTTAGCGGCTAGCCGAGAGAGTCGGGATTCCAGCACGCATACAAAATTTCATAAGCATTAAACTTTTCATTCGAGAGTTTTCGTGTACACACATAAATACATATATATATATATATATATATATATATATATATATATATATATATATATATATATATATATATACGAGTATACGAGTATATACATATATATATAGGTATATATATATATATATATATATATATATATATATATATATATATATAGGTATATATAAATTTTAGTGAAGTAGATTTTCGGGTTCTAGATCAGTGGAAAGGAGACGTTTTTTCGGAGTAAAAAATGTTGACCCAGGTAATAAGTTATCACACCAAATTTCATTAAAATCCGTCCAATAGTTTTTGCGTAATGCGTGAATAGACAGACAGACAGACATCCCTAACAGTCCTACTCTAATATCTTACTATCTGTTAACATGTACTGCACCAGTCAGATAATTTTTGGTACGTATAGTCATACTAATGATCTGTCCACAAATGATAGTACATATTAGAAATGCATCCAATGAGATCTCCATACTCATTCATTCCTCCAAGGTTCACACCTAAACAACAGTGTGCTGATTTATTTGACTGATAAATAAAAATATCTAAAAAATTAGAACTTTTTTTAAAAAATTATTGTCTATTCTTCATTTACGGATATTGTATAGGGTCTTAAGTTTCTGAAAAAAGCAATTTGAGACCTAGATTAATAATTTGTTCAAATTTCCCAGACAAAATATCGTTTTTTATTTAGCAGTGCATAATTAATTAAAATGTGATCTAAACATTTCAAAGAGACATACACGGGAATATTAGAATATTATATGACTAGAATAATTTAATTAAGCATTAACAATCGCCATTAGATTCGTATTTGGTGTCAGCAATGCCGGAAGAAACAATTTTTACATTAAAATAGTTAAGTAATATGTTCGAAAATAATACAAATCGTCAAGTTTATGGTTAAACATTTTTATCTGTGACTACCAAATTCAAAATATTCTTGGCACCACTTTTCTTGATGTTAAATACAGACTAATAATGTTGTGCTAATCCGTGCTCTTTCCTTACACATATTTAAATTTTAAAAATAAATATGTAATTTTTGAAAGATAAACAAGAATGACAAATAGGTTTCATATTCAAAATCTGTTTTTATTCTGTCTAAAAAAGACCTATCTACAAATATGTAGTGTGTGAAGAAATCCTCATACTTTTATACATAAAAACAGAAACTTTTACTAGTGTTAGATATTAATATTTAAGAATAGAAATAAAAAAAATATGAAAAACTGATGCGACATTTTCTCTCCAATTAACATTTTAAAACAGGAAAATCTTTCTGAATACATTATGGGCGGGGGTTAAAATTTAGATAAACTAGTTTCTTTAAAGACATATTATTTAAAGTCTATTCTCCAACCGACTTTACGGGACGTATGCGGTGATGGTACAAATCAAGATTTGATTGGGATATAGAAAGAAGTTATTTTTCTGTTCGTTTAGACTATTTTCGCTAACTTTAAAGCAAATTTTTAATATTCTTGGGGCCAAAAAATACCTTTTTTCTTGATACATTTTATTTGTGTATTAGAAACGAAACATGTCACTATTGATTATATGTTAAGACATAAATTATGTTAATAGATATATCTTGACATTAATTATGTCTGATGAAGACCCCGTGTTAATAGTACCTGTATACAGACAAAAAAAATTAAAAAATTTCGTGTATATTCATAAAATATTCAGAATCATATATTCATGATAGGAACGTCGATAAGTGTCATAAAAACGTATAGGTTAGGTCATAAAAACGTAAAGATTGCTAGATATGTATATAAAATAACCTACAAATTAATCTTTTTCAAGCTTTAATAAACACGTACCCACGTTAAAAAATATTATTCAACAAGTAA
The DNA here is from genome assembly GCA_035578155.1 of Brachynemurus nebulosus. Lineage (NCBI taxonomy): Eukaryota > Metazoa > Arthropoda > Insecta > Neuroptera > Myrmeleontidae > Brachynemurus > Brachynemurus nebulosus. The sequence goes on along the minus strand of JAPWDM010000098.1, from coordinate 30,801 downwards.
GTACTTAGACACTACCTTTTTTCCTCTTTTAATCCTAGACATTAATCCTCGTTAGAAGGACGATATGTACACACTAAGAGATATTTTTTGTTCATTAAATCCTTTGAACTTAATAAGTCCTACTTTCCCATTCTCTAACACATATTACACAATACATTCCCGCTCGAGTGTTACATTTCGTGAGGTGAATTTTCTTCATTTTTGTTCCACTGATATTTAATGTACCACAATATCGAAATATTCTAGTTCTATCGTAGGTACCTATTTTATTCGTCACAAGAAAGACATTAATACTTCCAACATAGTAATAACTCAGTAGCGAGTAGTATAGGGAATTTAGTTATTTCATTCGTAGTCAACTTGTTGATACCAGGGCCGTAACTAGATCTTCAGGAACCCGGGGGCCGAAAGTACATTCGGGGCCCCTACGCCGCCCGGGCAAAAATAAAAAATTGCGCCCATTTTTTTGTTCGTCAGTCGTTTGCAGCCCTAATACCACCTCTAACACTACGCCCCCCGGCAAAAAAAAGCAACGACCTTTTTTTTTGCTTGTCAGTCAGTTGCTCGTTTGCTGTCCCAAGTTTATAGGAATACCGCCCTTAAAATTTGCCAAGAAAGGAAATTTGGAATTTCTTGTATTCTCCTGGGGACCCCCTTTGGCTGGGGGCAGGACGCCAGCCTAGTTACGGTCCTGGTTGATACGCCTGATGTACACCAAATATACAAATACATCTTATACCTACTTATGGTATTTTTAACAATATTAAAATTCGTCAAGTGCGTGTTGGACACGTATTAAGCCAGGGTTCCGCAATAATTAAAGTTTTTCAGAACATTCGGGATGAAATATTGAATACTTATATTCTTTATTTTGTATCAATTATAAGTTAGTTTGGTTCCTTTATCTCTTAAAGTTATCGACTCAGGTTTTTCAAAATAATTTTAACTGAAAACCCATTACAAGAACTTTCTACCCATTACAAGAATTTCCTGCCATGCCTTATTTAACAGAACGTTGCCAGTGGTTACCAAATTTTATGTTAATGATTCATTTATTCCAAAAATTATTTTTTTATTGAACAACGCTTTTCCTAGTCACTCTGAAATTTTGTATACGTATTTAAACAGATTCACTTACTTACTAGGTATTTTATTTTTTGTGAAAATGTATCAAAAATTCGCTATTTCCCACAAAACTACATGTATTTCGCTATGTATTATAATATATTTCTTTTCACGACCGGCTTGTTAATCAACATGAAACGTTAAAGCAATTTGTTTTATTCTAAAATCTATCCGATTTTGTTGGTTTCAACTGGTTTTCATCATTTTTATTCTAGGAACACAAAGTTTTTAAATTTTCATTTACACATTCATTTTAATAAATTTATTAAATAACCGTTTTGAACGTTACAACAAAAATGAATACATTTAAAGAATAATTCCGTTCAATAAATCAAAGGAGTAGGAAACATAAACTTTGAAGTTCAATATTTCGCAAAAAAAGCTTAAAAAAAAAACTTTTTTAAAAAATCGACTTCAAAAATTAAAAATAATTAATAGGACGCATTTCGAAGTCAGGCGGGGTGTCGTATAAAAAATTGCGATCGGAGGTTCTTGAAAAAATTCATAAATTTTTCAAGATCTATATTTTTTTATATTTCGCGCCCCGCCTGACTTCGAAAGTCGTGCTATTAATTATTTTTTAATTTTTGAAGTCGGTTTTTAAAAAAGTTTTTATTTCGTATCTTTTAGTGACAATACTTATTAGTCCTTATAGTGACAATTGCATAAAAGAAGAAGTATTCCAATTTTCATACGTTTAGCTGGAATAGTTTCAAAAATTGCATTGTCCAAAAATCATAATTTTGGGCACTCACTGACTGCTTTGAAATTTGGATTAAAAATAGTGTTCAAAGTAATAATTATAAAACTACTAGGAAAATAAAAATCATTGTAAATCAACCAATTTTTCAAGTCATTAAAGAATTTTTAGGCCTTCGAAGAAGAGCCTTATAATTTTGGTCTATCATAAAAATTTGAAAAAGAGGGGGAATCGGTAATAATAATAATAAAATTTAAGAAAATAATTAATGAGTTGCACATGCATATACTAGAGGGGTCACTGTCCTTAAAAAAAAATAAATAAATAAAAACCAGCCAAAAATCATAAATTAACACTTTCACCGTTATATGTGACGAATACTTAAAGAAAAAATGACTACAGCAATTTTGCGTTTTCATAAAAGAAAGCTATTTTTTTTTTGGCATCAATTATATTGTGCTCTACGTTAGTTTTTTTGTTGTATATTAGCTCTATCGACGTTCTGTCGGTAATGTCACATCGTATTTAAAGTTAATACCTACCATACCTACGGTGTTATTATGTAAACAAATGTCAAGTTAACAAATAACAACATAACCTTAATAAAATTAGTTCTGTGAAAGGTGAAAATTTCAGTAATATTTTCTTTAAAATAGAGAAAAATAGTTTCAAAATGCCTAAAATAACTGAAACAAAAACCGTTGTAGAAATAATGGATCTTGACTCAAGTAAGTAGACTAAATAGATATGATTTTTTAAATTTATTTTAATGAATTTTTATTTTATTTTCAGTTGATGATGACAGAGAAGATGAAATTACAGAAGATTTTAACGTAAACTTAATGTAAATATAAATATAAATATAAAGGTTTAGATGACTATAATATTGAAATAATGGAAACATTAGGAGTGGAAGTCATCAGGAAAAAATAAAATGAAAGATTAATTTAATTTAAAAATTGCGCAACCGGTTTCGGAAGAGCTAGTGCTTCCGTCTTCAGGCGTATTCCTTTAATAAAAATAAAAACAATATATAAAAATACAGTGCATATTTATGAAATTAATAGTAAACAAATAGTTGTCAAAAAACATGCAATTACTTACATGGAAAAAAATTATAAAATAATATCACAAAAAGGTATTTTTTATGAAATTAAAATTTAAAATTAAAAACTTAAAAACATTGTTGTATAAAAGAAAAATTATTTGTTCGATAATTACATTGTGAATTAATTTTTTTAGAAAAAAATATAAAATTCAGTTACAGTGTTGGCAAACAAAATGACAACGTGCGAAAAAAGTTGGCGGTTTATATATGTTTCGGCAAGGTATTGGGCGCGAATTTGTTGAAGGTGTGACTGTATTGGCTGTCAAGTTCAGACGAGTCCGTGGCAAGGTTGGCGTTGGGATGTATGGAACATATCCAGCAATGTTCTAGAAAGAATCTTTTTCTAGAATGTGCTTCTGTTTGTATTACTGTGGGGTTTTCAAAATCAAAACGATGGTTGTTGTGCCATGAATGTTGTGCTAGGCCGGAGCTAGTGTCGCCACGTTGGACATTCCGACGATGCTGATCAAGTCTGTGCGATAGTTTTTGTTTGGTGTTACCCACATAGGCCGCATCACAATCCCGACAACGGATCATATAAACCACATTTTGACGGTTGCTTGTGGAGGTTGAGGGTTTTAAATTTGAATAAAAATTTTTTAGGTTTGTGGAATATTGGAAAGCTGGGTGGAGACTAAAAGGTTTCAAGATTTTTTTAATATTTTCTGTCCGGGTGCTGTCCGGTAAAAGGAAGAGAAAAATAATGTTTGTTGAGCGTGTTCTGCTTAATGGAGTTTTCGGAACAATTATTGAAAAGTCTATGAGTCAATTTTTTGGTAATATTCAGTATTAATTTTCTGGGGTAGTTATTAAGCGTTAAAATATGTTGAGCATTTTTCAGCGCACGGGGACGGTGAAGATGGTGACTCAATCTGAGGGATCTATTTATCAAATTTGAAGCTACGTTGTATTTTAATTGTGAAGTGTGAACTGAGTGATAATTTAGGATACGGGAGGAAACATAAGGCTTTCTATACCACATTGAAGAAAGAAGATTTTGTTTTTTGAAAATAAGTGTATCGAGAAATGTTAGTTGATTATTGTTTTCTAATTCTATTGTAAATTTTAGGTTATGGTGAAAATTGTGATGTGAAAATTTTAGGTTATGATTTTGTGGACCATGTACTTCATAATTTTAACAATTTTCACCATAACCTAAAATGTGGAGCTTTTTTTCAAAACGCTGTAAATGCTAAATCTTTTTTTTTTTAGTAAAATAGATCTCCACATACTTGAATTAAATTTCTATAGTTTGGTAAAGTAATATTAAACAAAACGTTGTATTTCACATTTATTTTCTTTAAATATATTAGGTGTTTTTTTTTTCAAAATGCTGCATGTTAATGTTAATGTATACGCCCCTCCCTATCTTCTGATCTAATATTTACTTGTATTCATTAGTTTTCAAAACGCTGTAAGTATTATTATTTAACCATATATTTAACCATATTTTTTTTCAAAATGCTGTAATTTCACAGCTTTTTTTTCAAAATGCTTTCACAAAAAAACTACTTTTTTAAAAAATTTTCTTGCAATACTAACATTTTAAATGCTTTTAAATGCAATTAAAAGGTTAGTCTTGCATAAAATTGTAAAAAAGAAATGCATTGTGTTACACAGTGTCGTGTGTCCTAGGGATGTCGTTTTTTAATCGAGAAATCGATTAATCGGAAGTATGAAAACCGATTTTTAATCGATTATTGATTTTGAGATCGATTCACACATCGATTTTTATTTTATGGAAATCGCGAAACGATTTTTTTTTTAAAACATAAATTGCTTTTTTATTTATACGTTGCTATTTATTTATTAATTTAAATTTAAATCTATTATCGGTACAACGATTACTAAATTTTAAGCATCACACGCATCAAATGCATATAATCAAATCTCTATGCATCAAATCAAATTGTCAAAATTGACAACTGTACCATGTACAAAACAAAGTTTAAGCGGGAAATTTAAAAAAAGAAATTATAATTCTTTTTTTATCCCTTAATCTATAAAAAAAACTTTGTATGCAATTAAATAAAAAAAAACTTCTCAACATTTAGTACAATTTAGATAATATTTATACAATTAGCATTTTTATATATGAAAATAAAAATTGTCAACTTTGCTGTGATGTGATTCATCTCTATACCATAGAATAAAATTCTAAAAAAATGTTGGTAATTAAGTATGTACAGTTGTACACGCTTAACACTTTCAGTCCCATGGCTTCGGCATCCGAAACCAAACAAAACATCCTCAGAGGCCGACCGCGATCAATATTTAGAATAATAAACACAATACTTAAAAATATTTATAAAAAAGATTTTATGTTATTCTAATAAAAATAATTTATTACTATGTACCGGACACTTTTCATTTTTTTACATATAAATTACATAACATGTTTTATTATCAAAATATCTAGGCTGCATCTTTTCTTTATAAATAATATTTATATCCACATATGTATGTATGTGTGTATTGTATGTTTGTATGTACACATATATATGTATTTTATCAAAATAATAATAAATTAATAACTATGTACTCATATTTGGACCTGTCTAACACATACATGTTGAATCATTTAGTGTTCTGTGGAATCATTTTATGTACTTGTTTACATAAAATTTGTTGAAAAATATTGTCGGCTTCCGGGGAAGTTTACTGTGAAAGTGCTCGGGCCTCATAGTGTTAATATTTTTCTTCTTAAAAGACTTTGAAAGTTCATCTTTCTGAATTATAAATTTTTACTTAAAAATTACCGCAACTTTTGCAACAGCAAATTTGAATCGATCTCTTAGAATCGATTTTGAATACAATCGATAATTTAAGTATCGATTCTTTTGTTGGCAATTACAAATCGATTCAAAAATCGATTTTTTTTTAAAAAAACGACATCCCTAGTGTGTCCGTAATGGAACACGACCATTTTATAACTAGGCGAGGAAACACCGTATGTACGAATAACTCGGATTACAGTAAAATGGGACACATTGTACTGTATATTAAAATTAACGTTTTGAAGAAATTTAATTAAATTGAAATATTTTTATTAAAAATTAATGCGAGAATGTAACAATACTTATGTAAGTGTATAAATATTCTGTGTGATAATAATAAAAGTGTTCTGTGTTCAGAATTAAGAATTTTTTTAAGTATGTACCTACATGCATTATCATACAAAATCATAACCATAGCTTTGATACGTAAATTAAACGTACATACTTAATTATTTTTTTAAAAGAATTGTGTTGTTGTTGGTAGTGTGTGGTAGTGTGTACATACATACTTATTGATTTGATACATACAAACCATACATACTTATTGGTTTGAACCATAGAACATAAGAAGGAATACAACTATCTCTTTTCTGCAATCACTTATGGGCAGGTATGTGCATTTTACAGAACTATGTTGCCATTCACTTAGTAGCTATCAATGGGTTTGTTTCAATTGTTGTCATATTGTTATACACGGTGTACGTGGTATACGTACCTCACGTACATGATGCATGCCACATGCAATACACCCATACACACTCCGCGTGCACATATATGACATAGTGGTGCGGTACTTTCTGTCCTTTGGCGTTACACTGGTTTCAGTAGTATAGAGATACTACCATAGAGTAATAGAGACAACATATCTATCTCTACACTACTGGAACCAGTGTAACATGTAAAGCGGGTTCTACACGATGCTACGAACGTTCCTTCCAACATTCGATCGAACGTTTGAGGCAATTAAGTTCGATAGTTGGTGCGACGAATGTATCTGCTACACGGTGAGTCGAATGTTTGATCCAATACGAATGATAATGTGTTGGTACTCAGTGGACAACGCTGTTATCTGTCTGATGTTATCTCTAATGTTATACACTGATGTTGTCTCTCTTCACATGAACGAGTCGTGCGCAACCAACGAACGCAACCAACACTGACCTTCAAACGTTCGAAGCATCCCTTTGACTCGGTGCAAGAATACCGACATCGAACGGGACACGACCAAATGCGAACCTTTGACGCTCGACATTGGACACTCGTAGGTTCGAACAACGGCTACACGATGCTATGAACCATCCAACGTCGAATGTTGGAAGGTGTTCGTAGCATCGTGTAGCAGCGGCTTTAGAGATAGACTATATTTTGTATACGTGCACTTGGTTGGTACTTGTGTCTAACAAGGAGCGGACATGTACTCTTTGAGATTAAATTTTATTTAAATATTTTAATAAGTTTTAAGGCGTTTAATAATCTTGGAGTGGCTTTAAAAGTTGTTTAATGAGATTCTCTATAATAATATTACTAGTGTAGATCGTGAAAATTGTGGAAATGGAAATTAAAAGTGTTCAAGAAATATTGTCTAAGGCCCGGGATACACGAGACACCAAAATGTCGACACAAATGTCAGACATAAATTTCTTTACTGTTCACACTTCAACAAATTTTTTGTGTCTGGATAGTGTCTGTACATAAATGTACGCAACATGTGTCTGAGCTGTTCACACGAAAATCGAATTTTAATCGATAACCTTCCCAGTGAATAACCTTAAAATGACAATATGTCAAGTAACATATGTATATGATACACATGAAAAAAGTGTAATAAACTTGTAATAAAATTATTTTTTAAACACTTGCGAATGAAATAAAATCATAAATATTGTAGAATGTTATTTAGTTATTTTTCTGTATTGACAAATTCACAAGTGTACTATGTACAAAATGATAAATTTTAGGCGGGGAATTTAAAAAAAAAAATTATAATTCTTTCTTTATCCTCCAATCTATAAAAAACGTCGTATACAATTAAATAAAAACTTCTCAACACTTAGTATAATTTAGATAATATTTATCAATTAACATTTTTATATTGAATGGAAACAAAAGTTATCAACTTTGTTGTGATGTAATTCATTTCTATACCATAAAGTAAAATTCTAAAAAATATGTTGGTAATTATGTACATTTAATTATGTACCATGAATCTATCTCTCTTCTGCGAGTGTATGAAAAAATGTCAAACCGATTTAAAAATTTATCGCAGTTGTTACGAAACTTTTATTTTTTTGGCTAATTTCTATCGTTGACCTGAACCAACCCATTTATTTCCCGTAGTATCGCTGTTGGAACGAGCCTCACATGCGTTCCATTGAATACACGCATATCGACCCACATACCGTACTTAAGCGGGTTCTACACGATGCTACGAACGTTCCTTCCAACATTCGATCGAACGTTTGAGGCAATTAAGTTCGATAGTTGGTGCGACGAATGTATCTGCTACACGGTGAGTCGAATGTTTGATCCAATACGAATGATAATGTGTTGGTACTCAGTGGACAACGCTGTTATCTATCTGATGTTATCTCTAATGTTATACACTGATGTTGTCTCTCTTCACATGAACGAGTCGTGCGCAACCAACGAACACAACCAACATTGACCTTCAAACGTTCGAAGCATCCCTTTGACTCGGTGCAAGAATACCGACATCGAACGGGACACGACCAAATGCGAACGTTTGACGCTCGACATTGGACACTCGTAGGTTCGAACAACGACTACACGATGCTATGAACCATCCAACGTCGAATGTTGGAAGGTGTTCGTAGCATCGTGTAGCAGCGGCTTTATATTGTACCGTTGCACGCGTTGCACTAAATACATTTTGTACCTATATTATATGATGTCCAACAGGTCCAGCAGTGTTGTTGTCAGTGTTTGTCAAACCTATGGTCAAACCTAAATTGACGTTTTAAGTAAAGTTTGGTTAGTTAATTGCCGAATAAAATTATCGTTTTGTGTAGTAAATCAAGGTTTTATCGAGTTACTCTTCTTCTAAATACATTTTGAAGTGCTTTCCGTGTAGTTTGAGTGTTTTTCTCGACTTTCGAATAGTGTCAATTGCCGATAGTGTTTGTTTGAAAACCACTGTATTAAAGAAAATCATTTGCTATCTTCAAATCGAAACTTTTAAAAATGCATTTCGATACAGAATTATTTCTTGATTTTCTCGTTCATTTTTTAATATCATCACTGCCGAGTTACAGGCTGATTGTTTAAAGCCTGCATGATTAATTGCCGATCTCTATATGTTCTCCGCTGGTGAGTTTATTTTCTTATTGTTATATTTCGTAAACTAAAATACTCGTGTTTCTTTCAGAGGACATCATTTTTTTTCTTTATCTTTCTTCTTTTTCTTCATTCATTCTATTTTGGATTTTCGAGCATTTTTCGAGATTATTATTTTTATCTCTCCGAGATTTTCTACATTTTGATCTTTTGGAATCTTACCGCATTTTCTACAATTTTTCGATTCGATTTCGCCTTTCATGGATTGGATTTAACGCTGATTTGGAATCATTGATTTATATGCTGGATTACCGATTATTTACCGCCAATAAAGTTGTATTCTGCATCGTTTTGGTTAACGCTGCCGAATTATCAATTTGAAACACTGATCTATTCCCGAGGATTCCGCTTAACTTCCCGTGGATCCACGTGTAGCCGACAGGTTGTGGCCTGCAACGAACCGATTGATCGTTTTGGTTGGAAACTGGTACCGCATAACTGAATTACCGCATCTTTAGTACATCCGGACTCCAATGTTTCGAGATGAATTCCGTATAAAATACAAGTAAATCACCCATAACAAAGGGAGGTAACAAAATTTAAGTTTTCCGACACTTAAGCGTCTTTTTATTAAAAGAAACATTAATTGTATGAGTAACATTACATTTACCGTTATGCTTCAATTTATAAAGCATTTTTGAAGATTTATTTATTTTTTTTTTTGAGAATACTTAACTTGTATTATTATTAATATTACCGAACTTTATGATGTCAAAAACATTGTGAAAATTCAAGAACGTTCTTAAATTTATTTACCTGAAAATTTGTATTAAAAGATCTGAAATTACTTATTGGTGAAAATATTATAAGGTTCAAGTACACATTATTAACTTCCGTCTAACTCAACTTTCGGTCCTGTATGTATTTAGTTTATTAATAAACTTAATTTAACCGTAGTGACGAATTACTTAACGCCCTTTACTCTCGTTTCAGAAGTGGTTTTACCCGTCTTGCATTCTGGGGTAAAGCTGAAGTCAATAGAATGCATGGCGCCCTGATTTTCCCGCTATCGTTACCGTACCGTTTACGAAATTTAGACCCCCCCCCGTATGTTACTGCCGACTGAGTCCGAAGCCGCGTTGCCGTACCGATGATGTAATAATTTTTACGTCATGCAGTGTTTACACCTATGCGATTTTACCAGAATATGCACTCAAATTACGGCGTTGGGGTAATCGTAGTTGTTAAAATTAAGCCAATTTTTCTAATTTTCGCGTTCGATATCTCGAAACGAAGTGAGATATCGATTTTTTTATTCTTTAAAAAGTGTTTATTTTGGTCTATTTTATCGAAATATGCACTCAAAAGTTCATACAAACGCAGACACACAAAATGATAAAAAAAAATGTGAAAAAATTGAATTTTGTCAAATTTTAAAAGTTTCCCAGCCTTTCCATTATCGATATCGAATTGTGTTTCGCTGGTATCTATGATTTAGGGTAACAAAATATTTTAAAATAATGAAAAAAATTCGTCAAGTCCTCTGAGAAGGCCTAACTTAGTGCGTGTCAAAAAACACGCACTTGACGAATTTTTTAAATTTGATATTGTCAGAAAATGATTTTTAGAATACCTAATTAAATCAACAGAAATTTAATAAAAAAAAACGCCGTGAGCAGCGGGGCCCCCTTACGGAAGTCGAATTTTTCCCTTCACCTTCGGTATTGAATGTCTACAAGCGAAATGTGATTGAAAGTCTACAAGCGATTTGTCATTTTGGTGGTTTCAAAACTGATGATGAGTGTCCGGCTGATCGGGGTTCTAAAAAAAGGTTTTAAGTTTTTAAGGGCTGAATCTCAGTAAATTTCAATTTTATGCCGATGGCAGTTAGCAGAAAAAAAGCCAACACAATTCGTACGAGGGCATTCCTACCCATGCTTATCCGCCAATTGCTTTTGTGTTTTATTTTTAAATATTAAAAAGGACCTTAAACAGTAAACTGGAAGGCCTTTATGAAGATATTTTTTATTTCCAAAAAAATCCAGAATTTCTATTTAATAAATAATAAAAATCCTAAATTCCTACTTATATATCAGACATTTCTTCTTTCTACATAATCGTGTACTACGGGTCCGAAAACGGATAGCGCCCCTACTCTCGCCTCTCGCCGTTCTTATCGTATAAGTCTAATTTTTTCAGTTGAAAAATTCGACTAAAGATATGTTACTATAGTTTTTAAAGTAAATAATTTTGCATATACAAATATTAAAATTGCCATAATTATTCATATTATTGAAGATGGTTAAAAAATTACTCAACCACTGTTAATAAAATTTTTATGGGACCACCTGGAGAGCTTTATCTACTAATTAAAAAAAAGAATGGCGTAAACTGGCCCAGAAATGTGGGAGAATTCGGTGTACATACATAAAAATAAAAATAAAAACGAACATACGGGTTGAATTGAGAACCTCCTCGTTTTTGAAGAAGGGTAAAAAAAGAGAACTACTTTTTAAGCTTGTTATCGAAACATCGAAATTCTATTTTCAACTATGTTTTACTCTCTGTTTTTGATTAATTTGACAACTTCAACTTTTTCTATTTTTTCTATTTAAAACAAAAAGCATTCAGGTGCTGAAACGTTAATTAAGTAGATGTAGTCATGTACAAGCATGTTACCAATACCAACACGATTTTAACTTTGCATGTATAACTTTACAAGGAACTACTTTCGTGATAAAAATATACTCTAAAGCTACCTACACACAATATTACTGACAATGATTCACATATTATCAATACTCTTGTAAGATTGTAACATTTGTAACTAACAAGAAAATGGCAAGAAGTCGAAAATTCAAAAAAAAAAATCTGAAACTTTTTCAGCATATAGAGGGTGGCTACCTAATAACAAAAAATATCAGTTGCTGCTAAAAAACATTTTTAAGGGGTTGTAGTAAAGTTTTCGTTCAGATTCTAATATGTATAATAATAATAATAATAATAATAATAATAATAATAATAATAATAATAATAATAAACGCCCTGTGGGTGGGGGCTTCACTTTGCAGAATTTGCCCACAGTAAGTTCTGCTTGTCGTAAAAGGCGACTAAAAGGACACCCCATTAGGATGGTGAAAAAACAAAAAAAGCCTCGGAAAAATGCCGCTGCCGGTGGAGCGACCGGGCGCATCAGGGTCACCACTGAATGTGACAGCTTAGATCGCGGTGACGACAGGCTGGGTTCTAGGCAGCCACCTGTCAGCTGTAACAACACCTTCAGCCAAAATGCTACTGCCCTACTTACGGAGCCCCCAACACCTTTGGCTCAGCCGACTTTAAGTGTTTCCTCAGAGCATCCTTTGGGGACCACTAAAGCTGGTAAGAAGCGTGTGCGTATGCAATGGACAGATGAACTGAATGAATTCATCGTACGCACATACTTCAAAGTTACTAGACTTGAAACGGACAAAACTGGTTACCGTACAAAATTACATCAAGAGTTCGCGCACAGCTACCCTCACCTAAGTCGCGTTACTGAACAGAGACTGGCAGACCAAAAACGTGTCATTTTTACCAATAACCTCATCCCTGCCTCCCTCATAAACACCATTAAAACACAAGTCGCACATCAATTTGCTCAAAATGAAGAAAGTCAGGACGACGGCCCACCAGAAATGGAGAGCCCCACACAAAACGACACTCAACAACTTGTCGAGAATGAGCCTGACCACCATGAGACAGCAGTAAATGACACCCTACTGCAAAAGATCGAACTGGAATTTAACACAGCGCTTACTGAATTTGAAGGGACGGACCCCACACATAGGTACTTGTTGCCTAAACAACACACCTCACGTAGATTGGCTGAGATCGTTGAGATATTGAACAATACAATACTGCCTAAACACTTAGAAACATGTGACAATTTTATCGAGTTACACACAGCTATCTATTGTGGAGCCGTTGCAGCTATACGTTGTAACGGGTCCGATGTAACACCACCTGTAGCGCACAACTCGAAGGAACACAAAACTCCTGCCTGGGAAACACGATTGAATAAACGCATCAGCAACATCCGATGCAACCTCGGCAGGATCACCCAATACCAACAGGGTACGAGGTCCAAACGGCTCAACAAATACATACACGACATATTACACAAACACACAGTACACACACAATACGAGGAACCCAATAAAACACTCACAGAGATCAGAGATACGCTTCACCAAAAATTAACAGCACTAGCGAAGCGCTTACGAAGATATAAGACCAGTACTGAACGCAGACGACAAAACCAAGCGTTCAGCAGAAACGAGAGACGATTTTATCAGTCTCTAACGAACACGGTAACTGACAGTAATGGTCTACCGGAGAAGAACGCACTCCATAGTTTCTGGGCGAATATATGGTCCAACACCATTGACCATAACGACAAAGCCAGCTGGATCGATACAGAGTACAGGAATAACGAACATCTTCCGGAGATGCTCTATACGGACATTACTACAGAGGACGTCTCCAGAGCTTTACAGAGATCGCATAACTGGAAGGCACCTGGCATCGACAACATACAAAACTACTGGCTCAAACACTTTACATCAACACACAAGTATCTCGCTGAACACTTTACACTATTTATAAAAACACCAAACCTGACACCGAAGTTCCTAACGCAGGGTATCACATACATGAAATCTAAAAACAGTGATACAAAAAATCCTGCGAATTATAGGCCTATCACCTGCTTGCCTACAGTGTATAAGATTTTGACGTCCTGTCTGGCAGAAAAGATCAATGAGCATTGTCAGATTAACACCATACTGACAGAAGAACAAAAGGGATGTCGAAAGAGGTCACAAGGCTGCAAAGAGCAGCTTCTGATTGACTCCGTAGTACTGGAACAAGCGAAAGGGAGAAAACGTAACCTGTACACAGCGTTTATTGATTATAAAAAGGCATTTGATTCGGTCCCGCACTCCTGGTTGCGGAGAGTATTGGAGCTGTACAAAATACACCCAAGTATCGTGAACTTCCTTGGAACGATCATGTCCGACTGGCGAACGACCTTACATTTGAGTATTGGTAATGAAAAAACAACAAGCGACCTTATTCAAGTAAGACGCGGCATATTCCAAGGCGACTCATTGAGTCCATTATGGTTTTGTCTCGCAATGAATCCACTTTCTCGCCTGTTAAATGAAACCAAATACGGTTACAATGTAGGTACGCAAACGAATTCGCGCCATACCATTTCACATCTAATGTACATGGATGATATTAAGATCTATGCAGCTACTAAACATCAATTACAGCAGCTGCTGGGACTTTCCAACGAGGTTTCGCGAGACCTCTGTATGGAGTTCGGAATCGATAAATGTCGAACACAATGTCGTTCTGGAGGAAAACGAGATGCGGTCGCATTCGAACTCGAACCAGAGTCTCTTATGCAGCCCATGGACGAGGGAGAGTCGTACCGGTATCTCGGATTCAATCAGGACGAACGTATAGATCACAGCGCTGTAAAACAACACCTGATGCAGCAATACCTAACGCGTGTACGGAGATTACTGAGCACCCACCTTGATGGAAAAAAAACCATCAAAGCAATTAACACCTACGCAGTTCCGGTGCTAACATACTCATTTGGGGTAATCAAATGGACGCCTACGGACTTGACAAACATCGAGATCAAGACCCGCGTCCTTATGACCAAATACAGAATTCATCATCCCAAAGCAGCGATAGAACGATTGACGCTGCCAAGAGCCGAAGGGGGTCGAGGTCTTATAGACATAAGGAACACGCATAATAAACAGGTTCATAACTTGCGAGAATACTTTTACACCAAAACACACACATCACACTTACACAATGTAATAATCCAAGCCGACAAGGCATACACACCATTAAACCTCTCACACACAGAAATGCCAGATAGTTTTTGCCGTTTGGTCACGAAGGAGGACAAAATTCAGCAATGGATTCGGAAGCCTTTACATGGGAGACATCCACATGATCTTAATCAGAGTAACGTCGACAAAGCAGCGTCGCACGCCTGGTTGAGTCAAGGAAGTCTTTTCCCGGAGACTGAAGGATTCATGCTAGCTATACAAGATCAAGTAATTCATACAAAGAATTACTCAAAATACATACTTCGTGACTCGTCAATAACATCTGACTCATGCCGGAGATGCCATTCCAAACCTGAAACGATCCAACACATCACAGCTGCCTGTACTCAGCTCGCTCAGTCCGAATACAAACACCGTCACGACCAGGTTGGCAAAATCATATACCAGAAACTAGCGGTCAAGCACCACCTTATAACCGATAAAACACCTTACTACAAGCTCACACCAAAAGTAGTAGCGGAGAATGACTCCTGTAGACTTTACTGGGATCGGTCGATTATTACAGATAAGACCATAAATCATAATCGACCAGATATCACCTTCGTAATGAAAAACACTAAGACAACCTATCTGATCGATATCGCGGTTCCAAATACACACAACTTACAAAAAACACACGCAGTTAAATTGGATAAATACACTGACCTCGCAGCCGAAATAAAACAACAATGGCGAATGGAACATGTCCACATCGTTCCAATAGTGCTCAGTGCCACCGGGGTCATTCCACACACACTACATAATAGTTTGAGCCTCTTGGGTCTCCCAAAATACACATATGTCACTATGCAAAAGGCAGTGATCATAAACACGTGTCGTATAGTACGGAAGTTCCTCAGTAATACGAATCCGACTGCGATATGTGAAAGCACAAGACCTGCTTCTACTCCATCTGAGCCATCTACAGTGAGCGAACAATACACTGACACTCATCCTACTGACACACAACACACATACATAAACACACAATACACTAACACTGAAAGACAAACACTTAACACACATACAGATCCAGATTCGTCTGATGGAGAGGGGGGATCGAACAACTGCCGCACTGTCACTGTTACCGCTCTGGTGCACAATCCTCCCCAATTCAATAACACACAAGGTCCGTCAACCTCTGTACCATCTAAACGCGCAGTTCCAGGAACACCCGATCTTAATGAGCAATTTGATGAACCAGAAAACATCTACACCAAGAAACGTAAAATAGAAAGACACATCCACACACATACACAAACACACACACAAACACAAACAGTCCTTTCCCTTCCCTCTGTCCCTACTCCTACCTACCATCTGAGGACACGAAAACGAACTAGGCTTTCACAGCCCTCTGTCATTGAGCCAACATCTACGCTCCCACAAAAGTCTCGTCGTACGAACCAGTATACACCAAAATAGACGCATAACACCTCGTTTCAAGCAACAACAACAACAATATAAGGAGTGATGTGACAAACCCGTCCGTGAGTGTACTACGGTACTTTTACGGATTGGTTTGGCACATTACCCTTCCACAGAGCCTAATACCTTGCATAATGCCGGTATAGGTGAATGTTACCCAGTACTGTCCTACTGAGTAGTGAGCGCCAGGTTGGCGTAAAAGTCTATAATAATAATAATAATAATAATGCCGAGCATAAATCCAACCCCTCGTCCTCGTCGTGCTCGGTGGAAACTGCTAGCTGGCTAGCAGGCTAACGGGGCACTGGTTTTTTAATAAATTAGGACAACACAAACTCATTTTAAACACATTTTTGATTGTTATTGTTTTTTCGTCCCTTTTGTGTTTTTTTTTCTGCCACTGGAGGTCCATGGGGCCTCCAACGGTGTTGTTGTTATCCCCACTGTGCCACTGGGCGGTTCTAGGCCCCCGGGGATACAGTGGGTACGCTGTGATATATTTACTGTGATTTTTCAGTCTGTGATATTTTGTTGTTATTTTATTGATATTTTTTTTTATAGTGTTGAATTTTGTTTAGTCCCCGTCTAATGGAGATTCCTTGAATCTCCATTGGCGTTGTTATAATCCCCATCGCATCACTGGGTGTCTCCAGGTCCCCCTCTAGTGCGATGGGTTACTGTGATAATTCTTGTTTGGCTGTATTTTGTTGTTCCTTATCTGTGATATTTTGTTTTGCCGCTGTAGGCCTGTTCTTATGGGTCTACAGCGGTATTTTCTTTTAACGCCTTCTTGCTTCATTGGTCGGCCTGTGGCTTCCCAGTGAGGCAACAAGTTTTATCTGTGATACCGTGATACTTATCTGTGATATTTATTTGTGTTTTATCTTTTTCTAGTCGGTTTCCTTCACTCCGAGGCCCTTTACACCTCGGGGGAGTTTCATCGTTGGTTTTTCAGTCCTTGGTGACCGAACGTTCTGGCTAGTACTTAGCGTACCGCCACCAAGGACTGTCCGCACTTTATGAAGCCCTGGGATGGCAGGGCTCATCGATGAATTTTATTATGTGTGTTTGTCCTTTGTCTATTGCATTTATGTGTCCCTGTCTTTATGTGTGTTTTAATTTCTTGTGTGTATGGCGGCGCATGCCCACCGTTGGCGATGCCGCCGGACACTGCTGACCGCGCCATCCACCGGCAGCAGTGTTCCAATTTTAAAGAAACAAAAAAAAAAAAAAATAATAATAATAATAATAATAATAATAATAATAATAATGGTGGTGAGGACACCTATAGCAGCTGCCTTTGGCACCCGTGAGGGATATTTATCCCCCATTGGTGTCAAGGAGGCTAAAGGTTCCAGGGGTAGTTTATGCGCAATACAGTAATCTTCGGATTCCATTAGCCTCTGACTACCCAAGATCGGCACCGTTCCTTCTCGAGGTACCACCGTTTTCACGAAAGATGCCGGATCTAGAGGAGAAATCCTCGATCGTTCATTTATTAACCTTTTTTATTATTTCGTTTCGTTTTTATTGTTTTTTGTTTTCGTTAATTTTATTTCTTTTTGTTTCAGATTTTCTTTTATCTTTTGTTTCCTTTTTTTGTTTTTGGTTTTGTTTTGTTTTCGTTCTTCTTTGTTGTCCCAACTTCAAGTCATCTTCGGGACCCACACTAGCTCGTGTGTGGCTTAGCAGCGTTGCCTGGAAAAGGGGATCCTGGTGACTGAGGGAAGCCGTTACTTGCGAGTACGGCGGAACAACACGTCACTTCGGCCCTGGCTTCAGGCATAGACCGTGGCTACGGTTATGCACCGGCCGCAGTAAATTCGAGCGCCCCGGGGTCGTGCGTGTCACTGGGGCAATGGGCTTCGTCCCTAGGGCCCCTCATTCCCGTATCCCTGGCGTGGGAGTCCCACGTCCCTTATGAGGCTCCGTGGAGGGTGGGGAGCGGGGTGGGGGTTTTTTTGTGTTACTTTTTATGGAGAAAGACAACTTATTATCTAAGGGCGAGTCCGGGCCCTCCAAACCGGACGCGAACCCAGCTCCACCAACAACACCCGGTGTGAGCAGTAGTAGCACGGGAGCGTCAAACAAACCTGCTACTACCTCCGCTGTAAGCCCACCGCATTCCGGTGGCGCGGTTACGGAGAAATCTACGGGGGGTAGATTGGAAGAGTTTATGAAATTTCTGATTGTAAAGCCGACAGAAGCGGACTTCAGTAAGGTAAGTCCCTTCTTGCTGGCCAAGTTAGTTCGCGAACATATAGGGCAGGTTAAGGATGCCAAACTATCGGGCAAAGGGTTGCTCGTAGGGGCATACTCACCGGCACAAAGCGAAAAAATACAGAAACTGAAGACCATTGGACAGTACGCGGTGGAGGTGACACCTCATGGGATATTAAATTATTCCAGAGGGGTCATTATGCACCCATCCTTAGCGTACTGTACCCTCGACGAGATTGTGTCGGAGATGTCTCTACAGGGGGTTATAGAAGCTAAAAGGCTGAAATACAACAGGGGGAATAAACATCCCGAATCCCCCCTGATACTACTTACCTTCAATAGAACTACACTGCCAAGGGAAGTAGTAATCGGCCTATTTAATAAAGTGGACGTGCGTCCGTACATACCAGCACCGATGAGGTGTTACAAATGCCAAAGGTACGGCCACGTCTCACAACGATGTACAATTGAGCAACAGATCTGCGTTGTCGGCCGTTACATGAAGGACGGCCATGTGACGAGCCCATCAAGTGCATTAACTGTGGGGGCAATCACTCGGCTAAGTCGAGGAATGGCCCCATCTTCAAGCAGGAATCAGCCATCCAAGAGCTGAGAGCCCTGGAGAAATTAACTTATCCAGAGGCTAGACGGAAACTTCTGGGCAATATGCCCCGTCGCTCCGCTCTGGATGGTTATGCACGCGCTGTTGCGGCCCCCGCCCCTACAGCGGCTGAAAAGACTAATGAAATGAAAGAAATTAAAGAAGCCATGAGACAAATGCAAGTTAATATGCAGAAAATGCAAGAGTGTCTCATGCGCTCTGTGGGTGTAGCTGTATCTACACCCAGTACAGCCGCTGTCGTGTCAGCCAAGGTCCCTGAGGCCAACAGGGTGATTACCACCACCCCTCAGGGACCCGTCGTACGTACTGTGACGTCTTCTCCCAAAAAGAAGACATCACCGAAGAAGGCTTCGCCTCCGAGAAGGCGTTACAGTCAGGGGGAGAAGGAGGTGGAAAAACCAAGGTCCCCCAAAAAGGGACCCTCCACATCCACCTCGGAGGCGGAATTCATTCCGCCCCCACCTATGACGGCTCCGCTACCACAGCGGCCGTCCCGACCGGGTACACCAACACGCCCGGTCACCCCCCTCCCGAGTCGCTCAATCTCAACACCGATGAGCGACTCGGAAAGTACGAATACGTCGCTACGGTCGGGTGTGAAACGCCCGACGTCCGACGCCTATACTAACACCTCGGCCACAGAGTCCGATAACTCAGACGCCGAGGTGAAAACGATTAAAAGAAAGAAAGGCTGGCCAAAGGGGAAACCTAGGAAGTAGCCACACTTCCTAGAGCAACCCAAGTAGTAGAAAAAATGGCTCTCATACAATGGAACTGTAATGGTGTAAAACATCATTACTGTGAATTGCAGATGCTTCTGGCTGAGCACACGCCTATGTGCGTGTGCCTCCAAGAGACACATTTACGGCCGGCGGAACAATTTTCAATAAAAAATTACCATATCCGTCGGCACAACGTACAGCCAGACATCAGGGCGAGGGGGGGTGTTGCCATCATTATAAAAGATGGCGTCCCCTTCCGGGATCACCCATTAAACACCCCCCTACAAGCAGTTGCAATACAATTTCTAAAACCGCCACAGTTCACAGTATGCTCGGTCTACTTACCAGATTTCGACTGGAACGTCGAATCACTGACCGAGCTTACATTACAGTTACCACGTCCATTTTTGTTACTAGGAGATTTTAATGCTCACAGCCCCATGTGGGGCTGTAGCACAAGAGACGCCCGTGGAAGACTCATAGAACGGTTTCTAGACGAGTCTGAAACGGTCTTGTTGAATTCCGGTCAAGGTACTTTCATTAACGCAAGAACCGGTGAGCTGTCGGCTATCGACTTATCACTCGGCTCACCGGTCATGGCACACCGTTATGAATGGACGCTGGCGTCTGATTCATACGGCAGTGACCATATTCCAATCATATTGAACAGTACCAAGCCGATGACTCCACATTCATCTTCGCCGAGATGGCGTCTCCGTCAAGCTGACTGGGAGATGTACGCTGATTCATTCCGTACACCCGAGCTGACTGGAGACGTAGAAGATGATGTGGAACAAATGTCCTCCAGTGTCATTGAAGCAGCATATCAGAGTATACCGAAGTCGTCCAACATTCCACCCAAACGTCGCGTACCATGGTGGAATGAAGTCGTGAGTGTAGCAGTTGCCGAGAAAAAGCGGGCGTACAACGAACTCAGACGTCGCCCCACGCAGGAAAATGTGATAGCCTACAAACGTGCTCAAGCACGTTGTAAGAGAACTATAAAAGAGCAAAAGAAGCTATCATGGGAGCAATATGTTTCGGCCATTAATACCTCCACTTCAACTTCGGAGGTATGGAGAAGAGTGAGGGCCATTACTGGGAAATCCTCTCGTTCACCAATGCCCTCTCTTCTCGTCGTCGACGGTCGGAACGTCACTGAACGCGCGGAAATAGCTAATTGCTTAGCTAAGCACTTTGAGCGCGTCAGTGGCTCCCAAAACTATGACCCGGACTTCCTGCGGATCAAGATCGAACACGAACAAAACGATCTTGATTTTTTCTCAGATGAATCCCTCCAGTACAACCAACCGTTTTCTATGCAAGAATTACTGGAGGCGCTTCGGGGATCTGGGGATACTTCCCCTGGACCTGATGAGATCCCCTACGCCATGATCCGGAACCTGCCTTATCCTGGTAAGTGTAGGTTACTGGATCTTTACAACGAAATTTTTAGGCAAGGCGTTTACCCTCCGCAGTGGCGAGAAGCTACCATCATTCCGCTGCTAAAAGAGGGTAAAGATTCATCGCAACCAACTAGCTACCGTCCAATATCCTTGACTTGCTGTTTCAGCAAGGTATTGGAAAAAATGGTGAACAACCGTCTCGTCTGGTGGCTGGAATCCCACAACCTTATACCTAAACATCAATGTGGGTTCCGCCGATACCATTCGACTACGGACCATCTTGTTCGCCTCGAGAATGCCATTCAAGACGCCTTTCTCCAACGAAAACACCTTGTGGCCGTGTTCTTCGATTTGGAGAAAGCTTATGATATGACCTGGAGGTATGGCATTCTCAAGAAGCTGCACGACTGGGGTTTAAGAGGTAACCTCCCTCAGTTCGTAAAAAGTTTTCTGACTGACCGTTCTTTTCGTGTCCGGGTAGGTGACACTGAGTCTGAGGCCCACTCCCAGGAGAATGGTGTTCCTCAAGGCTCCACCATTAGTGTCACCTTATTTTCCATCGCAGTCAGTCATATTGCAGCTTCAGCCCCAATTCGTCGTTGCTTGTACGTTGATGACCTCACCATATTTTACGCAGCCGATTCCATCGAGGATATTCAACAACGGCTGCAACAAGGCATCAACGAAGTGGTGACTTCTGCAGAAGCTCTTGGTTTTCGCTTCTCTCCACAAAAAACATCGGTGGTTCACTTCTGCAGAAAGCGCAACGCACATCCGGATCCTGTCCTCACTTTAAAAGGATCCAACCTTCAGTGCGTTGATAGCGTCAGGTTTCTAGGACTTATATTTGACAAACAACTTACGTGGCGTCCACACCTCCAAGCCTTAGCTGCGAGTTGTCGCAGGACAATAAACATGCTTAAGTGCTTGGCTGGTGCATCGTGGGGTGCGGGCCGGGAGTCGTTGCTTCGCCTGTATCAATCGCTAGTTCTGACTAGGATTGATTACGGCAGCATTGCTTACTCCTCCGCCCGGGCGTCTGCGCTCTTACTCCTAGATCCTGTTCACCATGCAGGCATACGACTGGCTACGGGAGCATTTCGAACGAGCCCTTCTATGAGCCTCTGCGTAGAGTCGGGTCTTCCTCCGCTGCGACTGAGACGTGAGCGTCTCTTGCTCAATTATGCGGCGGGGATATATGCAACACCTTCACATATAAACCACCCGACTCTATTCAGATACCGTTTACAGGGGCTCTACGGTCGACGTCCCACCATAAGTCGACCAGTGGCCGTTCGAACGCAGGAGTTATTAGAGAGTCTGCACTTACAGTTCGCCAAGGTACTTCCTAAACGTCCTATGGAAGTACCTCCTTGGCTGATCCCTAACGTAAGGTGTCGTTTCGACCTGACTGGTCTCAACAAGGAGGAGACCAGTTCAATCGAATATCGATCCCGCTTTTATGAGATCATTAGCGAACTTGACTCTCTCTGCGTATACACAGATGGTTCCAAAACAGCTACGGGTGTTGGAAGTGCCATCGTCATTCGTGACGATCCTCACGCTTGGTCACTTCCTCCCCAGGCCTCTGTGTATACTGCAGAATTATTTGCTATTCTGCAAGCCCTGCGATTCTGTCAAACATCCGGAGACAGCGCATTCCTCATTTGTTCCGACTCGTTGAGCGCGTTGCAAGCGATCTGCCACTCTCATACCATCGATCCACTGGTGCAGAACATCCGAACGTGTCTCTACATGCTCCGCCAAAAGTCTGTCACCTTCTTTTGGATTCCCGGACATGTAGGGATACCTGGCAATGAACTCGCCGACCAGGCAGCACGTCATGCAGCCGAATTCGGTGAGCCACAGGACATTGCCATTCGCCCAGAGGATCTGAGAGTGTGCATACGATCCGCGATCGATCAGAAATGGCAACGTGAGTGGAACAACCTCACGGCTAAGCTCAGACAGGTGAAACCTGAGGTCCGAAGAACTCCGGCACCTGTAAATCTGAGCCGGCGAGAGAGTGTGGCCCTGACGCGTTTACGCTTGGGCCACACGGCGTTAACACATCGTCATCTTCTCGCCGGTGAGGATCAGCCAAGGTGCGCCGCCTGCGGGACGGCGCTGACCGTGAGGCATATAGTTGAGGAATGTGTAACCTTTGAGCCTTTGCGCCAGAGGTTGCAGCTCCCGAATAATGTAGCCGAAGCTTTAGCTTATGATGCTGTCTCTGAAAGAAAGATGCTTGAATTTCTTCGAAATTCGCATCTTCTTCAGAGACTGTAGGGGCTTTACATCTCTTAATTTTATTCAAGTCGTCTCTTGCTTCTCCCCCGACATATAATTTTATTTTTCAGCTTATTTTAATCTACGTGTTTTCAAAATGAACTGTGTTGTCCTAATTTATTTATTTATTTATTACCCATACCCTGTTCCAGCTGGTCTGGCAGGGTACTTTTAGTCTCTCGTTATGCCACTAAGGGCCTTTACACCCTTAGTGGTACTTTGTTATTCATACATGTTTTGTTGTTTTTGTTATTGTTTTTTATCGATGTACCACCGAAGGCCTTTTACACCCTAGGTGGTACATCACTTGTTTTTATTTATCTGTGATATTTTGTTATGCCGCTGTGGGTCTGTTGTTATGGCTCCACAGCGGTATTGTTTTAACTCCTTATTGCGTCGCTGGTGGGCCTGTGGCTCCTCAGCGATGCAATAAGTATTATCTGTGATTACTTCTGTGATTTATTATTCTAGTCATTTGTGTGTTTCTAGTCAGGTTCCTCCACTCCGGGGCCTTTTATGCCTCGGAGGGAGTTCCAGCGATGGCTTCCAGGCCTTGGTGACCGGACGCTCTGTCTCGTACTTATTGTACCGTCACCAAGGACTGTCCGCTCTTTTTAAGCCCTGGGATGGCAGGGCCCATCGATGGATTTTATTATGTGTATGTTTTGTCCCTTGTCTATCGCATTTATGTGTTCCTGTCTGTTTTGTGTATGTTTTTATTTATCGTTTATGGCGGCGCATGCCCTCTGTTGGCGATGCCGCCGGGTGCTGCTGGCCGCGCCATCCACCGGCAGCAGTACCCCAATTTTAATAAAAAAAAAAAAAAAAATAATAATAATAATAATAATAATAATAATGAGCAATTTGATGAACCAGAACACATTTACACCAAGAAACGTAAAATAGAACGACACATCCACACACATACACGAACACACACACAAACACAAACAGTCCTTTCCCTTCCCTCTGTCCCTAATCCTACCTATTCTCTGAGGACACGAAAACGAACTAGGCATTCACAGCCGTCTGTCATTGAGCCAACATCTACGCTCCCACAAAAGTCTCGTCGTATGAACCAGTGTACACCAAAATAGACGCATAACACCTCGTTTCAAGCAACAACAACAACAATATAAGGAGTGATGTGACAAACCCGTCCGTGAATGTACTACGGTACTTTTACGGATTAGTTTGGCACATTACCCTTCCACAGAGCCTAATACCTTGCATAATGCCGGTATAGGAGAATGTTACCCAGTACTATCCTACTGAGTAGTGAGCGCCAGGTTGGCGTAAAAGTCTATAATAATAATAATAAACTTTATTCAAATTAACTGAGGTACAGTGTTGAATGCGTCATATATAATTTACAGTAGGTTATATTAGCTTAAAACAGTATTAAAAAATTCATGAAGACTATAGAAAGCGTGCTGTAATAGCTCGCCTTTTACAGTCCTTTTAAACTTTGTCAAATGTAGTGTTTTCCAGTTATCGGGAAGTTTATTAAAAATTTTAATAATTGACTTTTCAGGAATTTTCAATGATGTTTTTTTCTAGTGTTTTCTAGTGTAAGATTTTTTAAATTCTCTTCAAATAGTTCATGATTTTTTTTATAAACGTCGAGTACTCTAGAATATATAAATCAAAATCAGTCAGTATTTTTAATTTGTTAAATATTTCTTTACATGACGTTCTGCTAGAAACACCTTCAATAGCTCTAACGCATTTTTTTTTTGAGAATAAAATACTTTTGATAATGTAGCTGAGGAACCCCAAAATATGATGCCGTAACGAAGTATAGATTCAATATATGCATGATAGATACACAATAAGACGTTAGTATTCACTATATTTCGCATCGAACGAATTAAAAACAGATATTTATTAATTTTTGTTATAATACTGTCAATATAATATAATATATAAGAATTAATAAAAGTGTAGTAGGCGCTTATATTTTCAGCATAGGTGCGTGTAAAGGGCCATTTTTTTATACAGCTGCATATGTGGATGCATGTAAAAGGCAGCTTACTTAGATAGTACTTTGTACAATAAACAATTTCCTGGTAGTCGTAGATAAAGAAATAAACAATTGGATTGTCCAGTTATCATCAATTGGCACTTCTGCTGTTTTCAGCAAATTCCATACATATGAAAATTAGAAATGCTATAAAAATATGAATATGACTTGAAAATATGAAAATATGAATAACACTTTAGAGTCGTCGAGCGAGCGAAGCGAAGCACATAAGGAACTGATTTTGTACAACATTTCAGAATATCAAATTTAAATGGACGTGTGGTAACATTGTCCGTCAGTTACACCAAATAGGACGCAAATTAAAAAGCTGAAGAAATTTGACAATCTTTACTTAAGTACTGTTGAGATCTCTGTGAAAAATGAAAGTGACGTTAAAATGGTTCCCATACTAATAAGTTCTTACGATGCGGAAATTAGCCATGCTAATAAAATATGAAGATAGTTATTTTAGAGTCATTGGGCGAACAGGGTCATGTGCTATAAATAATTGATTTTGCACAGAATTGTGGAATATATGATTCAATTGACCTATAAATTTTACCTATAATTTAATCTAATATCGTTTGACATCTAGGTTGCTTAGACACCCGGTAGATGGCGCTGTGTTTCGATTTCTAGACCTTGGCCTTGACATTCAAATTTGTAGAGGCCAAATCTACGATAACGGGGCCAACATGAAGGGCAAACATTCTAGGCTACAGAAACGAACTATCGAACAAAATAAAAGAGCATTTTTGTCCCTTGTGGCTGGCACAGCTTAAACTTGGTGGTTAGTGATGCAGCCAAGTCTTTAGTTCCTACAGTGACCCTGTTTGGAACAATCCAGCGTCTGTATACCCTATTCAGCTCTTCAACCAAACGCTGGAGCTTGTTCCTAGAGAATCTTTCAAGGTGCGAAGAATCTTGTACTGGGCTTCCTTTGACATTGAAAGAGCTCTGTATAACACAGTGGGAGGCACGAATCGACTCACTGAAAGCAGTGAGATATCAGATCGTTGAAGTTCGCCAAGCTCTCTGGGATCTTTATGATGATCCCTCGTTTGAAGATGATGTTAGGAGCGAAGCAAACTCTTTGGCCACAACGCTTGAAGATTACGGTTTTTTAGTTTTTTAGTTTCTCTAATAACCTGGTATGACGTCCTTTTTCAAATTAACTTAGCAAGTAAGATGTTACAATCAAAGTGGATCAACTTTCCTCAAGCTGTAGATACGTTGAAATCCATTTCAGAGTTTTTAGTCGACTTTCGTGAGAATGGATTTGTATCTAGTTTGGTGAAAGCAAAAGGCTGAAGAGCTGAAAGTTGAGGCGAAATTCAAAACCCCCAGACTCAGGAGGAAAGTGAAACACTTTGACTATGAGGGTAGAGACGAACCTCTTACTGACCCACTAGAAAAATTTAAAGTTGAATTTTTCTTATCTTGGTCGATACTGCTTACTCAGCTGTGGAAGAAAGGTATGAGCAGTTGAAGGCCAAGACTTCAAAATTTGAATTTCTCTTCAAGCTAGACAAACTGCCTGATCGGCAAACACTTTTGATCAAATGCAAACAACTCGAAGAGCTAATGTCAGAGGGGAATGATCTAAGTGACATTAGAGGGGACGAATTTTGCGACGAGCTGGTTTCTATACAGAAACTTTTACCCAAGGAAGGTTAGTACTCTCAGTAAAATAATATTGAAATTTAAGTTAACAGGTAGTATCAATTATTGAAACTAATATTAATATTTCACCATCCTAATACTTTAATTATTATATATATTTTCTACCAAATTAACGATTTAAACTTGATAGCTTTATGTATAGTTAAATTCCACTTCTTACCTCACACTGTAAAAAATGAGTGTAAAATTGCTATTATTATAGTGGCAATATTACTATTATGATAGTAGTAAAATTTACTAGTTAGTAGTAAATTTACGCCAAAAATATTTTTTTGTTATTTTTACATATTTGAGGTGTAATTTTACGTAACTGATATGTAATTACGATTATTTTACACAACTGGAGATGTATTCTGAGATATATCAGTGATTTTACTACTATAATTGTGTAATATTACACCTTTTGGATGTAACTTATTGTATCACGTGATTGATTCTGCGCGATTGACGGCGTCACTTGAGTTGGTTTGTTCATATGTTTGCAGTTACTACTATAATTGTGTAATATTACATCTTTTGGATGCAAATTATTAATATCACGTGGTTGATTCTGCGCAATTGACGGCTTCACTTGAGTTTGTTTGTACATGTTTGGAGTTTATTTTATTATGTATTCGAAGTTAATTTTATACAATATAGTTTTATAATGGTTTAAAATGTTTTAAACAATTAAAATTTTTTTGTAAAAGTGTTTTGATGAGTTTACGAATTCAGAATTATAAAGAGAAATATCCGAAAATTATCCTTATTAGAAATTCAATATTGTATTTATTTAAACAGTATAAAATCAGGCAACGGACGTGCATTCAACATGACTGAACACTGGATCTACTTTGGTGTTACATTTGGTGAAAGATAAATAATTCAGTTTCAGTGTTATTTAAGGCAAAATTTAACTAGTGATGGCAGTGCTTGTTAAAACTTATTGTGGACTATAAAACATAAATATTTAGTTGTAAAACTGAACAAAATAATTTGTTTTTCTTTGATTGTTCTTCTAAGATTTGTAACTTTGGTTGTGTGAACCCATTTTGTGATATATGTTATTAAATATTAAATATACGTTAATAAATAAAATTATTTTTACATAAACGTGTTATTTTAATTAAATTATCCCTTTATAACAACTATTTACAAAAAGTGAGTATAGTTTAGGGATTACGTTGAAGTATATTTTGTAATTAAAACTATATTGTAATTACAATATTACTGAATTTTAGTCATGATGTTATTATCTATGTCTAATACTCATTTTTACTAAATAGTTTCTTCTTCTATAATGCATTTTCACGACTGATGAGACTTAAAAATAACTAAGAATAAAGTATTAAACAGGTACCTATTACAAAGTACTAATTATTAAAATATTTTGTATTATTATATTATATTAACATTTATATTATATTATAGTATAAGTACATTATATTATATTTTAATACATATAAAAGATGTAAAGTGTACACATTATGTGTGTAAAGTTTACATACTTGTTGTGTATTGTACATCTTAAATGTGTAATAATTACATCTTTAATTCGTATTGTACGCAACAAATATTATGTACAGTTTACATATTTAAGACGTAATATTTTTTAGTGTACATCACAAAGATGTTCATTACGTCGCGTATGTAATTTTACTACTATGAAAATAGGAAACCTATTTCCTACTATTATAGTAGTAATTTTTTGTTACAGTGTGCACCCTATCTTATATTTTACCAGATAAATGCATTAACTTACAATTTTGTTACATAATTAATTTATGTAGAGTTATATTGATTCTTATTTTTTAGCTTTATTCTGACACTTCGGTACACATGTAAATAACATAAAAAGAAATACGCTGCCAATAGGGTGGGCACACAGCTTCCTCGTAGTCGTAAAAGGCTTTAAAACAGTATTCTACCAAATATACATATTATATACCGTGAAATTATATTTTCGCCTTGAAGTTTATAAAAAACTGTTGTAACTCAAAAGACTTAAAGGCTAAATTATAAAATAATAGCAAAAATATTTTAGAAACTAACCCCCAATATACCCTAAAAATTTGAGCGAGATAGGACTAGCAGTAAATAAGATATTGACATTTAATGGGATTTCATGGTAGCGGCGTAGCTACCGTTACTCCGATTTCGATTAAATTCATAGGGGACCATATAGGAACCAAACTACATAATTTCTGAAAATTTCATAAAAAAGAATTGAATAGTTCAGAAGTTATGCCACTTGGTGCAATTTTGGAATGACATGGCAGCGGCGTTGCTACCGTTACTCCGATTTTGATTAAATTCATAGGGGACCATCGCTGAGCCAAACTGCATAATTTCTGAAAATTTCATTAAAAACAATCGAATAGTTCGGAAGTTATGCCACTTGGTGCAAAATTGGAGACACACAGACGGACGGCCCAAACCAAAATTGTTCAGGAAGCTCTAAAACGTAAAATGTGCGTAAAAAATTTGATTTTGAAGAGAAAAAATTTTTTATTTTTCAAAAGTGATCACAATGCTTCCGCTACTTTAGTAGTCTCGGAAGCAAAATATATACAAATCCATTCTAATCTTTCTCATGATATCTTATCTAAAAATTACACTTGAAGAGTTTCATGATTTTATTCTTTTTAGGTAAAAAGTCTCCAATGGATATCCTAAACTTTTTTTCATTGACCGGAAGCACGGATGCCTATGTCAACCTGTGGATAGCGTTGCGGATCGTATCCACAATGTCCATGTCGGTCGCCTCCGCTGAACGAAGCTTTTCAAAGCTGAAGTTGATAAAAACTTATTTTAGGTCAACATTGTCTCAAGAAAGACTTAACAACCTTTCAGTTTTATCAATTGAAAACGAGCTGACTCAGTCAATTGATTATTTGGACATAGTCAATTCATTTTCTGAAATGAAAGCAAGAAAAACCCTTGCATAAATGTATAATAAAAGGGACGATGTACATATCTTAATAGTTAATAAACTTTTGTTGCGTGTGCGCAATTATTAAACTCTGTAATTATTTTCTATTACTTATGAGATTTGGACATTTATCTTAGGTCCGGCGAATGGTGATTCCCTCATTAGCTATTTATCATGAGAGTACTTGCAAGTGAGTACTGAGTTGAGTACTGAGTAAGTGTAAAAATCATTGTAACGTGACCCAAAAGCTTTCATTAGTTTATTTAACATAATAGTGGTTTAAGGTACAAGAAAAAGTATTGAACGTGTAATCAATAAAAAATGAACTTGAGAGGCATAAATTGAATGTTCTAAAAGGCGCAAAAATGCACAAAAAATGTGTTTTTAGACCTTAAATTTTAAAAATTTTCCGGGGAAGGGCCCCTGGACCCTCCTTTTATCTGAGGGGTTTTCTACACCCCCCAGACCCCCCGGTAGGGCATAAAATGTGAATCTTGCACACTTGCAATTTTTATCTTAGGCCGGCTCTGAGCATACCATAGTCCGATTTCTGTCCGTACGTCGGATAGAGTCGGTGAATATATATAAACTGACTA